>OY292508.1:2633173-3223819 GCA_958496325.1 Nomophila noctuella
TGGGCCCACGGAAGTGTCTGGCAATAGTCAATTCTAATTCTACATAATATACTCAAAAACATATTTGAAAATGATCTTTGCTACTTTAACGTCAGTTAGCTATTTTTTTTTTTGTACCTTTACTTCGTTCTGCCTGAGAAAGGGCCCCGCTTTCAAGGTAGTGGGTGCGCATACCTTCTTAATAACACATTATACTAACAATCCTCAAAATTTCAGCTTTGCTAAAATGCGCGTAGGTCTGGGGGCTCTGGGATCTTACTCTATGCTTTCTTTACGCAATAGTCAATTTTAATTCTACACAATATACTCAAAAAACATATTTGAAAACTATCTTTGCTACTTTAACGTAGGTAAGTTATTTTTTTATGTAATCCTGTACTTCGTGCTACCTGAGAAACGGCCCCGCTTTTAAGGTAGTGGGTACGCATACCTCTTAACACATTTATACTAACAATCCCCAAAATTACAGCTTTGCTAAAATGACGTAGGTCTGGGGCTCTGGGATCTTAGACTATAAATCATACATGTGTACTTGCAAAAATAAAACCATAGTCAATACATTAATTAAACAGTTTATTTTTTATCAGTTCTACGGAACAAGTAGGAAGGCTTAGACTAAGAAGACAGATATGATTTAACGACCAAGGACAATTATTTATTATCTTATGTTAATTATAATTTTTTTACTTTATGATAGTACAATATTTAAAAAAAAGCAGTCAACTATAAAAATAAATGCTGTTTTTTTTATAAAATTCAATATACGTTCAAATTATTTTAAAGAGACGAACTTCTTAGCTATCCATGGATTCTCCGTGCGGGTGCCGGGTCCATCGCGTGGAACAGAGAGGAATGTCAGTTCGGTGCCTGGGACTTTCGACCCAGCGTGTAGGTTTAAGGGGCCCCTTTATAGTATACTAACGATTCACCTTCACCGATGACATTCCTCTCCCTTCCCAACCATAAAGATTAAAGTAACATTTTACTGTATAAATTTTATAATTCTCACATTGCGATTATTTAACGACAATCGTCACGTGAAACGCTAGTTTTAACCGACATAAATACAAAAGTAGAGAAAAACAAAACACTTGTTTTTTTAAAATGGGAAGTAGTTAAACCCATCTTGTAACGAAAACATGATTTCAAATGATGGAGGCCTTTGCCCTGCAGTGGGACATTAATAGGCTGATACTTTACTTTAAGTTAATCAGAAAGTAACCAATAGGAAAATTGCCTGGTTTGTGTATTATTTTTTTGAAGCAGACCAGGGAAAATAAACAATCATGCTTATTATTACACATATATATTTATAAAATTTAAAAGGAGATGGCTCAAAAAACCCAGCATCTTATGTTCGTTTTGATTGAAAGAGGTTTTTATATACATTAAATATGTATAAATAAATAAATAACTATTTCACAACATCACATTCATTGATCTGACCCCGTGTTAAGTAGCTTAAGCACTTGTGTTACAGACATCAGAATCAACAGTGGTATTACAAATATACTTAAATAGATACATATCACACCAGACCAGGACAAACAGACATGTACATGCACACAAATGTTCACCCGCGACCTCTTGCGTAATAGGCAACATCTTGACCATTACACCAAGCGGGTCGTCAAAGAATTTTACTAACTACTGGGGGCACCTTTTTTTTTTGGACCTGCTCTTGTGTGTCGATTTTGAGCCATCTCCTTTATAAACAAAGAAATATTCATCTGATTTCAAAGCATTAGGCAGAATTTTGCTGTTTTTCTACTTTAATCGATTCAAGTTGCTGGTGAAAAACATTTACCTTGACCAATCTTGTGAATTACATACATTCTTTCATTATAGTTCGGGTGGTTCAACAATATGACACGACTACAGATAAATCAAATCTCTCTTTTTAAGAGTTCTCAATCAACCTTACAAAATTACAAAGTAACGTAACGTAATTGTAACAAGAAATGCCTTAAAACTCTGAATATCACTAACACTGACTAATGGGACTAAACGCTATAAAAATCTTACTTACTATTATAAAGGCGAAAGTTTGTAAGTATGGATGTATGGATGTTTGTTACTCTTTCACGTAAAAACTACTGAATGGATTTGAATGAAACTTTACCACAATATAGCTTATACATCAGAATAACACATAGGATATTGGAAATCGAAATCCACGCGGACGGAGTCGCGGGCGGCCGCTAGTATAAAATAGAATAAATAAATTCCTCGGACCAAAACACACCAATTTACTAGTCACAAACAAAGCTCAAAGCTTGTACTATGAATGCTAGGGAACGGATAGATATACTTAAATACTTTTATAAACATCCATGACTCGAGCACAAATGCCGTTGTTCATCACACAAACATTTGCCCCTAGCGGGATTCGAACCCGCGACCCTTGGTTTAGTGGTCAGGGTCACTGACTACTAAATCACTAGACCAACGCGCCCGTCCAAATATACTTAAAACGCGTTTAATCCCGTTAGTCAAGTGTTAGCCTATAATACATATAATGAAACGCCAATGTCTAAAATCTAGATATCACAATAAAAGAACCAACTTTAGTCTTAATCACATGATTCACATGCAAGGAAATAATTAAACATATGAGCCATTTATGGCTAAGATATAACTTAGTGGAACTAGAATGAACCTTGCAGAATACCACAGTGAAGTAGCACTTCGTAACTGTTGTGCTATGTTTCTTCTGGTGAGTAATGTCGCCAGTGCTCAGTTGGAAAGGGTATGGGGGTTTCAAAACATACAATTAATAATGTGATAATTAATTATCGACTTAGATAACGACTTAATCTAAGTCCAGTATTACATTCAAATTTTTTAATATGTATTTATTTATTTGGCATTTGAATACTTACTTAGTATTACTTATTTATATTTTATAATTTTTAAACAAGGAATCAAGCGGGATTGGATCCCGCACCCCTAACTATAACCCTATAACATTCATAATATGCCAATCAGTCCTGAGATTCAGTCACTTTTAATTAAGGTCTCTTCCCATAAAACAATAGGCTAGTTGCCTCATATCACCATTTATAAAATCACTTTTAATTCGAATATTATTCCGTACAAGGGTCCAAAATATGTAAACTTCATTAAATATAAATATGGGATTGCTGCAAAAATTCAACTTAAACCCGATACATTTTAACTTTTTTTTCTCTTGATTAAAAACACCGTCCGCCATGATTCTACGTCACCAATATTGTAAACAACACAAATACAAACGACAGTTTCTACAGGTTATTCGTGGTCTTTTATTTAAACGCGTTGATTGTTGTTTATTTCACTATTAAAATATTATACACTTCACATTTATTGAAAACAAACCTGCCCAAAAAGATACTTAGATGGTTGCAAAATGTTTTGCTTCAAATTCTGATTCGGAAATTCACATCACACATCACTGGGTACTTTAATCCACAACTTCTTATTGATGTATTCTTACATTCACGCGCGATACAATAGTGGTAATTCATAAATGTATCATGTGATCTCTACGAAGACATGGTTTTAATTCCAATAAACACTTTTTGGTTATGTCACGCGCATTGTTGACAAGAACAGTGACGCCACGGCACAGACCATCATGGCGGACGGCGTTTACGGTAGTATCGTGAAATTAATAATTTGAAATTCAAAATACAGTTGGATAGGTGCTTCAAAAAATTTTCTTTTTTTTATGTTGTAATATAATCGTAATGAACCGTTCTATAAAATAATAAAAAAACTGGCAACTAGCCTATTGGGAATAGACCTTTTAAATATGCCAACAAACCTTATACCTATACAATTTAGATAAATATTTCTGCTCAGGCGGGCTTATAACTTACTCTACTAAATCTTATACTATAGTCCATTCCACGTAAGATGATCTCTGTGACAGGTTCTTATACGAAATTAAACTTTATTTCAAGGCAATATCTTCCACGAGCTGATTAAATGATTTTCCGTAGTCTTAGAACTTTGTCGATTTTCCTTTGAAGGCAAACTGTGACTGGAATCATCCTAGCTGAAATGCACTATAATAGAGCCCAAAAATACAATATATTGATCGTCTACACATACTACAGACAAACATTATACGAGAAAGTTACTAAATAAGAATCTCCCAGTATAGTTTGGACAAAGCCGAATTCCTAACTGACTGAATAAAGTCTACACATATTATCTACATCTAGTAATACCCTCCGGCCGTATTCGGCCATGGCAGCCGATCGTACGATCAGCCAGGTACGCAGGATATATTATAGTGCACAAGTGAGTGCGCAGGCATAGGTGCACTTCCTATTCTCTCATAATTCGGTGGGACAGCAATCTGACACGACCGTATAGAGATCAGGCGCAGGACCAACGGCTTAAGGTGCATTCCGAAGCACGAAGGAGCTCGAGATGGTCAGGGGGTTTATTTGAAAAAAGAAATTACGCGCGGGTGAAACCGCGACGGAAGGCTAGTTTGAATATAACTTGTAAATGAAGGCTGAAAGGGAATGTTTCAGCCTTCATGGATGTTCAGACCTCGATGATGGCTGGAAATTCTAATCAGCGCGCGCACTGGCCGCTTACTACAATTAATAATAAAAAATCCGCCCTTGCTTCGTCGTCAAGAAAATACCGATCCTAGCAAATCGTTTTGCTTCAAAAACATAGCAAGACCACGTACTAGGACAAAAACCGGTAGGAAATATTATATTAGTCGTAAAGAAAATTCCGTTCGAACTTTCTCGCCAGAAAGTGCTTTCCAAACGCGAATTCCAATTGACAACGTATAATAAAAAAATGTGACGTACATAAGAATTTCTTGTTAATCAAATTGTAAGAAAAACGATTACATCTAAAAGTGCATCTCTGAAACCTACATGAATAACGAATATTGTGAGCCAGAACAAAGATCAAAACGAGCTCGTTTTTTCATGTCACAGGGAAGCTTACGAAGAAAAGGGTCACCCGATGAAAAGTCACCGCTGCCCATGGACATCAACAACCGCACTAGAGTCGCAGATGCGTTGCCTTCCCTTAAAAACCCCATACCCTCCCCAACTGAGCTCTGGCGCCCTTACTCAACAGCAGAAACATAGCACAACAGTTACAAAGTGCTACTTCACTGTGGTCTTCTGTAAGGTGGAGGTACTTCCCCAGGCGAGCGACTCATTCGAGTGAAAGTTCCACAAAGCTCTCTCTTAAAACTCTTCGTTTTCTGCCGGATCTCGGGACTGTGCCGCAAGCTAATCTGCAGTGGATACCGCGTTTTAGCAGGTATCCCAGAAAACGTAGTGTAGGACGATCTCGGGCCAGGTGGAGTGACGATTTGCGCAAGATGGCTGGCAGAAGATGAAAAGAGCCGAGGATCGGGCAGAGTGGAGAGCCCTAGGAGAGGCCAATGTCCAGCAGTGGACTGCGATAGGCTGATGATGATGACTTTGATTATTTAACAAAAGTTTTTATACTCGTATTTCACGTCATCTAAGAAATCGTCTTCGCTCTCTGAATCCCTGTTTTCCTCTATACCTTTCACCACTTCAGCCAGAGGGTTCTTAGGTTCTTCTTCTTCATCAGACGAAATGTCTATACCATCTACATCGTATACTATCCATTTCCTTATACTACCATCTTTAGTCAACGTCAACCAATTTTTCTTCATAACCTTACACAATTTCACTAAAATATATTGCCCTTTATTAGAATGAGTCATGTTCTCAACAACACCGTACAGATCAAAATCGAATCCGTATTTGATATCGTTACAAATCGCTTCGAATTTCAAACACCTGTCTTTTAAGTCAATATCATATTCTTCTGTTCCGATTAACTGTATTTTGATAGAAACTGAACTTTTGTTCTGTCTCCAAACCAATTTAGGCTTTCTCTTCTCATCGTTAAAATTGAAATTTGCAGGTTTCATTGCATCCAATACAACATGATTCTTCTCGGAAATATCAAGCTTTGGTAGTACCTGTAACGACTTATCTGGCATTTGCGTAACTTCTTCTGTAGATAAATCATCCGAATCTAACGTTGTGTCAATCTCCTTCAATTTTGGATAATTATTGGCACGAATCTCTGGCACTTTTGATACCATACCAGATTCTTTGGATTTTCGGCCGTCATCGCAACAACTACCTTCCACAATTTTGAAATTTAGATTGTCATATACTTGATTGCATGGTACATCAAGTTTCACTGGGCCATGTCCTCCGCCGCCACCGTTACCACCAGAAATATCGACATTTTGGCAAGGATTACCAGAAGTGAAAACTTTAAAAATGGATGCCAGATCTTTCTCATTAACTATGTCCCACGAATCCGCACTCTCATTGTCAGAATCGACTAACGGTACCGACCTAATAGGCTTTTTCATGAATACATTGTCAAATACCTTTGGCGGTTCTACCGAAGCAAAATTTGCTGGTACTATTGCGTTGTTTTTGGGCGGAATTTCCAAATTAGGTAATTCCTCTAATTCATCTTCATCAGAACTTTCCTTACCTGCGCCATAACTAGTCCTATTGAAATCAAGTTCCTGCAAGAATTTGATTTCGTCATAGTTTATCTGCGCCAAATTCAAGTCTAGCATCAATTGATTTATAACAAGATCATGTTCGCTGCTCGTGTCAATTATAACAATACCGTACTTACGACCTTTCGTGTTCAAGGCTTCTTCTTTCGTAAAATGTTTAACGTATAGCATCTTCGGATCTCCGTTTGCATCGTAACAGTTGTCGGCGAACCAATTAGTCCCAAACTCTGACCATTCCTCCCCTGGTGGCTGCACGCCGACCAGACGGCACTCTATAGCTTGGAACGGCATTTGGTCCACTAATTTTGATGGCATTTCTATCAAATCTTTTATATTTACGTCTATCCAATCCCCTTGATCTACGAAGAAGCATTTCACTACTTTTTCGTTGACGAAATCATCGACGCGGGCTCTTTCAAAGACTCCATCGTCAGGGAATTTGGCAATTACAATGTCACCTCTCTCTACACTCTGCAAAGGAGACGGCCCGCTCTGTACGTACTCTTGTATTGATTGAAACAACAATTTCATGCAACTTTCGAATTTCGCAAGACGAATAAAAAACGACTCTGGACTTGTGGCTGACGCGAAATATACAGCAGACAAGTCGTCATCTTCCAAATGAGCCCATTGAGGAACCAGTGGTTCCTTCTTTTTGACAGCAATAGGTACATTTGCAAACTTATTCTCTTTAATTTGCAATATCGGTTCACATAACTTCTCCATTTTCACAATATGATCAGGATTTGCAATCACGTGTGTGTTAAGTAATTCCTTCTTCAAGTTGTGCATAACTACGGTCTCTTTCAACGAGGTTAATTCTTGACAAGCTTCCAATGTGTCTACCAATATACAGTTCCCAACGGTAAGCAGCACCTTGCTTCTGATAAACAAATCATCTTCATTCGCCGTCATTCTCTTTAATTCTTCTTTAGCGAGATTAGAGTACGTTATATCTTTATCTCGAGGGCATACGTTAGCCAGTCTTACTTGGACTACATGAGTTTCAATTGTCTTCAGCTCATCCGGCAAATAGAAGAGGTAAATGTCTCTAGTCGTCTCCATTTTCTCTTCGTCAATCAATTTAATTGCTACACAGTTGGCATTACCGTTGTCATAACGCGTCAATATCTTCATCACTTGGCATCGGACGAAAAAGTTCTGTTTTAGAGAAACAGCGCAAATATCACCCACTTTCGGTACCCCGTGGAGTCTTTGATTACTTTCCTTGCTGTAATAATGCCCCATTTTGAGTGACAACTTGCTGTAAGTCTGTGGATATTTCTTAGTGACTCCGTTAAACGTGCTTGATAAAAGCCTTGCAGAGAACTGTGTTGGGGTGTGATATTGCAGTATTTTGAAACTAACGCTGCCATTCCGCGGCACCCAGTCTTTTGGCTCGTCATAATCTTTGATAACGCTGTGTCTCTCTAGACAGTTCAATGCGTCAGGACATTGGCCAAACGCAAGTACGTTACTGCAAACAGGAACCAAGTTAGCCGCTTTAATCAAATCTTTTTCTTCGACAATTCTCTCGCATATCTTATCCAAGAATTCAGGTACTTTATCAGTACAGCGTTTGATGAAATTAAGTATTTTTGGCAACTGCTCAGCATTACTGTCTTCTAAGAATATCTTGATTTTAACGTTGTCGTTCTTCTCTCTAAATATTGACGAATAGTTATCGTTCAAAACGGAGAAACGTTTGCAAAACATCGAGAAGAGATGCGGCAAGGAGTAATGTACTAAATAGTTCGCGTCGGTTACGTTCAAGTGCGTTAGATTCCCGTCACAGCACACGAGAATCGGTCCTAGCAACGGCTCCTCATACTCTTCCCAAGCCTTGCTAAGATTGTACAGCTCTTCGACAGTCATCGTATCATCACAAGAGAACACAATGCAGTTTTTCTCCGTCAAAACATTTTTAACTTCTAAAACTTCGTCGTTTGAACGACAAACGACGACAGTCCTTTTAGTCGTATCAATCTCGTTCAAAAACTCTAGTATTTTATTTATCTTATTTTCTTTCTTTATAAAATCAACCGTTGTGTTCGTTTTCGAATACAACACGCATTCTTGGAAAGCAGTGATGCAGACGACCGAATTCGGTGATTTCTTCGCTAATGGCTCCATAAAATCGCACCAGACTCGCGAGGCTACAATAAATTGAACTTTCAACTCTTTATTCGCGCGTATCTTAAGCATTTCCTTTATCTTAATGAGAAAATACTTCACTTCAGCCGAGTATACTGCGGACAGCCTTTCACAATCTTCTAGAACGAATGTGCAGAGCCTTCTGAGATCAACACCAAAGTCGGTTGTCTGCAGCAACCTGACCAGAACGGACGGAGTGCAAATGAATAGATCGCACCCGTTCAGCAGAGACGTAGTTATCTTAAGGTCGTCGACTCCAGCGTAGCAGGACACAACCTTTTCATCCAAACCCAGGAACATCCTAGCATAATGCTCAACTTCCGAGACGGACTGTGCTGTAGCACACACAATAATACAGGAAGGGCCAACGCTATTGATGACTTCAACCCTACATTCATCATTGATTAATCTACATACTGCTGGTAAGTAACCAAAGGTTTTACCAGACCGCTGAGGGCCTACCATGAAGAGACTATAACCACGCAATATCACAGGCCATGATACCGTCTGAAGCATCATAGGCCTTTCCACTCCCAAATTCTTCAAAACAACATGAATATTCGTATTGAAATGCACATCCCTTATATTAGAATAAGGTACGATAGGATAATTCATCTTATTATGAACCATCAACACCGGAGCGACTAGCTTATCAACGAAGACAGAAGTATTAGCCTCAATATTTTTAAATGGATTCACATTATTTTGTATTACAGGGGTGGTTTTGACTTGTAATTTTTTACGTTTCTCTATTTCACTTTTAATAGACACAGGCGGATATTCAGTATTAATTTTATCAGCTAACTCTGGCGAACATTCATCATCAGAATCTTGATAAGTGATAGTTTTCTTAACCTTAACATCATTAGAAGAAGAAGAATCTTTAGCTGTCGTATCAGAATGAGAAGTAACCGAACTATCAGATTGTTTAGCTTTTTTATCTTTGAAGAATGACAATTTCTTTTGCAGAGCGGTAATTCTATTAGTCGCACGTTTATCGACTAAAGATTCCTCCGTTTTGTTCGAATCGAAGCTTTCATTTACATTTGAAATGGAACTATCGCTACAATCATTTAAAGGTTCCTTCTCTACAACCGTATTTGAAACATTTAACAAGTTTTGTTCTTTAAGAACATCAATGTTAGTTATTTGTAGGTTTACATTAGAATCGACTTCAGCTTCAGTACACATTTCAAGGGTTTTAAGGGTCTTAAGGTCTAACTCTTGATTCTCTTCTGCAAAGTTACTTACCGCACTATTTGGGTTTTCTTTAACTTCATCTTTTGGTACCACTTTTGGGTTTAGATACACGCCGTTAATCTCTGGCGGACCGTAAATGACGATCTTTTGCTTGGTGTTGTCAATAACAGGTAACTTCATAGACATCTTCTTGGATTCTGAAAATGAAGACGATTTTTGGTTAAATAATTTATTGATGGTGTGTACAGAGCGTACATTGCGAAACCACAAGGCCGACGCCCGGTTGGACGCCCAAGATACCGTTGGATCGACGGAGTTGAGACGGATCTAAGTGAGCTTAGGGTTGGGGACTGGCGAGAAATCGCCAAAGATCGCAAAAAGTGGCGCACTCTCATTCTGGAGGCCAAGACACACTTCGGGTCGCTGAGCCATGGGAGTAAGTAATTTATTGATTGATTCAGCCAAAACAGATATTTGTAACGAAATCATGATTCCAAATGATTGAAAGACTTTGCCCTGCAGTGGGACATTAACCCATTAATGGTCAAAGTGATACCAGAGGGATTTGATTAAAAATTTATTTATTTTCGTATTATAGATAATACAAATAAATATGAAAATGAGAAAAAAACTGAAAAAATATGTTTTTCAGGATTTTATAGGGGTGTTCCCAAATTGGCACAGTGGCCACTAAAGGGTAGTAAGTAGTCTAGTACTAGGGTAATCTTTTCATACATAACTTGCAGTTTTATTGGCTTATTTTATGGCAAATGACACAAGGTACTTGTTTCAGTAGCTTTCTGATCTGCTTTATCGTGTAGGTGGTGCAGATCAGACCATCCATGGTAGATGTTGAAGGACAAACAGAGGGTTTTAGGGGCGATTTCTTTGTAAAGAGTCCGGAAAATAAGCTTCGTGTAAAAAGTAGGAGATACATAGACTTATGTCATCCACCAATGAGATATGCAAACACTTTCTAGAATTTTCTAGAGGATTGTGGCATCCGCACTATATATGTATTGTGAAGAAAACGTTTTATCGCTGCTCTAAAGCAAAATACATATGTCCATTATTTCGAATCACGTACAAAATACTAAGATTGACTACCATGTCCAACATTCAACTATTTTACTATTTGACCAATACATGTAAGATCTTTCACTGCCCCTTTCCTTCTTCTTACCCTGCCCAGGGTCTATGTAGATTTTCGTATTTTTCTGTGCCAGACAGGAAAACTTGATGGTGCATTAGTTACAGTAAATCGGATTCAAGTTTTTTTGTGGCATATGACTTGTCATTGCTGCTATCAGAAAGACACCCTAAACGCGAAAAAACAAGTCTATATTTTTATTTGAAAAGGTAAATAATACATTGTCAAACTTTTATCAGGTCATTATAAAACCGTATTTTTCGACGATGTCAATCATGCTATGATGGAATTATGACCAAGTAATACTCCAAATCATGGTCATTGTCATCATTGTTGGAATAAATAGTCTTTTCTGAGCCCTATATGTGGTAATGAATGGTAAAAATATATTAGCGAATCATTTTCGAAAACCAAGAAATCTAGTAAAACTGATATCGCTTGTGGCCGCTGTACCCAAATTGGCACAGCAAAGTTGCGGACACAATAAAAGCTTACATAAAAACTATTTCTCATTGAAAAATGTTTTAAATCATTGGTTATTTATTGTATTCAAATAATATATGGAAAAATAAGATTTATTGTATGAAACTATTTAATTATTTTTTTAAATCTCTATGTACCTCCCAGCATGATCTGATTACAAAATTTAACTAATAATTATGAAAACACCAAGGCTTATAAACAAAATTTAGTTTTGTGTATTTATTTACTAGACTTTCAACTACGCAAAACTGTATTCGGATATTAACAGGTGTCAATACTTATCATTTCTACCCTCAATAACTAAGTGTTCCCAAATTGGCACAGCAACCATTAATGGGTTAATAGGCTGATACTCTACTCTTGCTAATTAATGCCTTTTAGCATTAATGAATTATAAGCCTATCACACTGAAGGGCAGAAAACTCGATCATTTCAAATCATGTAATCATAACAAAAGACAATGCCGATTTTTGTGGGGAGTTCATTGACCAAACATGTTCAAACAAACAAACAAACAAACTCTTCAGCTTAATTATATTAGTATAGATTAACTTACTCTTTTTATTCGTTTGAAATTGTTTGTTCTTGCCAGCAAAATCTTCTGTCCTAAATATATCCTCTTGCCATTCCTTCTTCTCATTTTCACTGCCAACTCCGTTACTTGAATAAGTTTTAGGTTGTTTGCTACTAGGGTCAGTGTTTCCAGAAATACTTTGATCTGAATCCTTGTTTTGGTCTTTGGCATTGTTCTTCAGAAACTGTTTTGTGGCAACTAAAGCCTGGTGAGGACTGTTGGATCGGTCGCTTAAAGATTTAGAGAATTCGAGCTTTTTCTTCAAAAGCAGTGATACTCTTGAAGACTTTTCTATGTCGCTACCAATCTCCTCGACCATTTTGGGATTTTCATCACGTTTTTCCTTTATCAATCTGCCTGAAGATTCGTTACCAATGTTCTTCTCAAAATCTTTACATTTGTTTCCCACAATATTATCAATTTGAGTAGCTGACAAATCATGTTTCCTTAAATTATTCTCCGTAAGCTCCAACATTAAATTTTCAGTCTCATTGGAGACCTTAGACTTTTTCTTTTTAGATTTTGTCGAAGTCCGATTATCCTTCTCTAGTTTTCTTATGATTTCCTGCATCTTCTCATAACTCAGTTTTGTCTTCAAATTGCCAACGCTTAGTTCTTGATGGAAGAGGCAAACGTTGTACACAGCAAAGTTGGCACGGACCAACACACTTGATAACTCCAAAGTGTCGTTGACCAAGTTCATCAAGATTATTTCACCATACTTGTGAATGTCAGCAAACGTAGATGGTCTGTAAATAATTAAATGTTTCTCAGACAATGCAATGACTAGGAATTTGGTAACTTAAGAAATATTGTATTTAGATAGATTTTATTTTATGCAATTGGTCTAGCTGGAGATTCACCATTATGGCAAGTAATCACTGCTCCCATTAGACAGTCCCTAATATAACCAAACAGGATACCGCTTCCATTTTCGCAACTGTCACTGTTTTCATAATAAATCTACACTAATATTATAAAGAGGAAAGATTTGTAATTTGTATGTAATGAATAAACTCAAATACTACTGGACTGATTTGAATCATTCTTTCAGTGCTGGCTAGCTAGACTATCCCCAGTGAACATAGGGTACTTTTGATCCCGGAAATGTAGGGGGAAGGGGGGGATATTTGGAAAAAGAAATTACGCGCGGGTGAAACCGCAGGCAGAAGGCTATTAATAAATCAAGTGAAATAGACTATAGCTCAGGGAGCGTTCAAGTATTACGTAACGCAATTTGAGGGGAGGGGGGTCTTGTGAAACGTTACGATGCGTTATAAAGGAGGGAGGGGGTCTTGCTTACAACACGTTACGTAACATTGTTTTTCTTAAATAAAAAAATTAGGGAATTCAAATTCCCGAGTTGGCAACCCATTTACGTATTACGGGGAATCCCTCGATTGTATATTCTGGTTGTCAAATTTAATTTGCAACTATAAGGTAAAAATGGTCACTTGAGTGTTACGTAACATTAAGAGAGGGGGAGGGGGAGAACAGAAAAACGTTATGGTGCGTTACAAGGGAGGGAGGGGGGTCAGAAATCTTCAAAAAATGCGTTACGTAATACTTGAACGCTCCCTCATATGTTTTATCTTCCACCATACTGAAAACACCATCTTTCCTACCTAGAATGGTGTTGGGCGTAGTCCCTATCACAAGAAATACCAACTTCAGTACAGCAGTTAACTGGAGAAGGCTGAATTACCACAGAAAAGATCATGTTTTATGATTTTTTTTAAATGTTTTAGTTAACAAACAAGATGGTCACCTGATGGTAAGTGATCACCGCTGCCCATGGACATCAACAACCACACAAGGGTATCAGACAAGTCTCTTTAAGACCCCATACCCTCTCCAACTGAGCTCTGGCGACCTTACTCACCAACAGAAGCATAGCAGAACAGTTACGAAGTGTTATTCATTAAAGAACATGTTGAGGTTTAGGTTTACATACCTTCTGTCCATATGTGTGGGGCGAAACCATATTTGTTTTGCTTCTGAAAACGCCGTCTTCATCAAACAAGTTGTCTCGGCTTCAATCGTGGTATCATCGTAGGGCAGTATCCCATAAATGCCGATTTGTTCGAAGACGAAATCTTGCTGAT
Source organism: Nomophila noctuella (assembly GCA_958496325.1). Lineage (NCBI taxonomy): Eukaryota > Metazoa > Arthropoda > Insecta > Lepidoptera > Crambidae > Nomophila > Nomophila noctuella. The sequence continues at coordinate 2,647,384 of OY292508.1, forward strand.
CCCGACTTTTATCAACGACTTCAACCCAAATTAAATGAGGGTTCAGAAAGTAAAGTACGTCTATTTGATAACAATCTGCATCCATGGCATGAATTTTGATTGTTTTTATTTATAGAATAACGCGGCTTCAGATTAGAGAAATCTGATAAAAACACACCAACAATATTCTTCCTGTTTACAGATTGCCGGGGGGGCGGCGGGGAAGAAGATAATTCAAAGATCGAATGAATCAAATGAATGACGAATGAACGACTACATTGTTTTTTTTTTTTATGAGCACTAGACACAATGTTTTAAGCTCAGATTATTGATATTCATTATTAAGTATTGACTTTCATTTTAAGCCGTAGTTCGGATCGATTTAATATATTAAAATTGTTTTCATTTTGTCCAAGTGATCAGTTGTAGTTTACCATATCTTATTTATATAATAAACATTCACGGTTATTTCACAGTTCTGACAGCTTAGAAAATGAGATGTCCCAGAAATGTATGAAGCCTCGGCCTGGTCCATGTACGCTATACCTAAATATAGGCGAATAAGTGTACTACAGTTTTAAACACTCCAATTCTTATGGAAAACCTTGGTTTTTTGGCTGAAACAATAAATTGTACCACAATATTGCAACTCAGTACAATATGGCGGAAGACGCATCCATAGAGTAAAGTAAATATACCACAAAATATACCAAGACGCAACTTTGAAACTTGAATGACGTTTATGTCGTTTATCCGTCAGTTTATTTTTGTTTTGACAGTATGCAGTTTATTTCACAAAGTATTTATATTTTTAGGATACAAACGACCTAAAAGGCTGGGGCCCAAAGCTGTAAAACCCAGTAAAGATAAAAATTACAGTTGCCATCTTTACGGAGTAAAGTGAACAAATAAGTAAGTATTTGATTTTATTTTTAAGCCACTAAACTACGGGCCAAAAATGTTTTATTGTATTTTTAATGGAAGTAACAATATTTTACCGATTTTTTGGTACCACGTACATGGTGCGGGCCTGGGATGGGACATCTCTTTTAATGATATTATTTTATCATCATAATCATAATTATAATTATAAATAATTCATTCATATTATGTCTGAACTACATCTGAAGTTAACAGTTAGGTTCATACCTACCCAAGCACCACCCACCTATCATAATATAAAAAAAAGACAATATGTTGATGTTTTTAGTTATTTATTTATAAGCACCAACATGTCTTACACAAATATTTGCATATAACAGCTTTTCAAATATAAAAATAAGCAACATGCATGTTACTAACAGATATTTGTCTTAGCCATACATATCATATCATACAATTGATCAAATGGCCATCTCAAGAGCCAGATCGTTAAATCATCCATGTTTAACAATCTTATAGAAAAAAAGGGACAACTCCTTTCTCATAATACACGGCGCGGGATATAGCAATAAGTTTATACCTACCATTATTTTGATTAATGTACGTTATTTATCAAAATAATGCAACATTATTCTGGTGGCTTAGTGATTAAAATCTTTGATTTCAATTTTTAGATGTGCCGCCTACTTCGAAATTGGCACTAAAATAAGAGCGCGAGAGCACGTTGATGTTTGAATCAAACATCAAACAGTTTGATCGTAGACAGGGGTGCAATTATGCTCCGACGCCGTAATCTCAATGCGAGTGAAATGCAATGCCAATCGTAAAGCGATATCGCTTGAAATTCGTATTATGCTAACCCCCTATGTTGCATTCATGTTGCATTAGGATCTAAACTGTGTCTACATTTTAGTGATACCATGCCTGAAAAATAAATTGCTCAAAAGGGCTGTTTTCGATTACAATAATAGAATTTTAAAGAAACCAATTGATATTTGCTGGTCTTTGCCACAGTAAATCAAAGAAAGAAAAAGTTCAAACGTCACGATGACAAGTAAGAAACGTAAACATTTTAAATTATATATAGGTGAATAAATATGTTTTTATGTGTTTAACCGTGTTTAGGGGCCTAAAAAGTGCTAGAAATGTGAGATGTGAAATAGTAAGTATGTACCAATCTTATTTTTCACTAATTTTATTGGGTCAGTCAAGAACATTTTACAAATATGTGATAAGTTTCTAATCATATTATCCACTTCAAAAAACGACCGCTAAAGCAGGATTTTGCCCCTTCTAATTACATTTATTACATCTATTTTTCTATCGTCATGTGTACATGTAGTACCTAGTACATAATTTGAATTTAATAATAGAGGTAACCTCTCATTTCAAAAAGTAAATATTGTTTGAAGTGGTACTTTGTTGTTTTAGAATTCTTAGGACAACTAGATCATTTCACCCTTTAATAAAGTAATTGTGTGTTACAAATAATACTTTTCAGAATCAAGTAAACAATAGCTGCTGGGTCACAAACTTCAGGAGTCAATGTTGTACCACATTGTATTTATTGAATTGCCATTAAGACCTTGCTCTAGAACACTGTCATTGAAAAGAAGGACAACAAAGTCTATGGGATGAGGAAACAAGCACATTGAATACCATTAGAGCTGATGCTGTTAAGGATGGAGTGGGATAGTCTCAGGTATCTAATCAACATAATGTTAGTTGTATCTCAAGTGACTTAGATGTTAGTAACTGGGACAATTTTTTTTTTTTAATTTACTTTTTATTTATTAACTTATTCAGGATACAAGTATAAACATAATTGATACAAAAATGTTATTAAATTTCATTATAATGTTCATAATAGAAATTAAAAAGTGAAAACATAACTTTAAAATGAAACTTATAATACTAATATCTCTGTTATTTTTCAGCTCGTCCGGGTCTTGACTCAGTATGTGAAGCAAGGGTACGCCCAGAATACATTCTGCGGCTTCAATCAGCACATGTCTGTGCTGAGGCAAGTGATGCTGAACCAGAACCTGAAATAAAACCAATTCAATCAGAAGTTATTCAATTTTTTTCTTGTGCAAATCTTGACCCTTGAAAATATAGCTGTGACAGATATAATTTTTGTTCAATGTTAATGCATAACATGTATAAAAATAAAGTTATTTATTTTAAAACAGATATTTTATTTCCATGTATACTTAGGTACTACTCATAATCATCATCTGAGCGCTTCTCCCAGTTGCTTCCTCGGCCATTGCCTTGGAGCACAGAGAACACTTTTTTATTTATTTATTTATCTTTTACAAAAAACTGTGTACGACAGTGCAGTGTTCCACAAAACTGCTTTGACTATGATACGGAATGGTCAAGCCTTGTTATTAGTAATTAAGTCTGTACTGCAAGTACTTACTAATATTGGGTAATCACATTAGATAAACTACATATTCAGGTCTTGATGCACACTGAAAGCGCTTTAAATGTTTTGAAAATGTATGATAAAGATAGGTTTTTTAAAAATTACCTCTCATACTTTGCTGGTCCTCTTGCATGGCTTTTTAGATTTAAATCACCTTCATAAAGTGCTCAGCAAAAACCTGAAAACAAGTATGTAGATAAATTCACTATAATGAAAGATAACTAAAAAATTATTGAATTTTATTTCGGTTAGTTCTAGTTAGTTATTGGTGTGGTTTAACGAAATTAAGAACCACAACCCGTTTTTATCTTCATATTTGGTAGTTGAAATAGTAGAATTACCAAGAAAAACTGGTGACTGAACTTTTATTTCCTAAAGTGGGAGTTAGTCATAGGAGTTAGTGCTTATTTTCACTAAAAATCTTAGTGTAAGAATTATGCCAAACATTGCTGAGGCAAATACTTAAATAGGCAGCATTGTATAAATACCTTAGTCTGGGCATTAAATTTATTTCTTCTGTGTGTCGATATCTATCCTCAAACGCCTTGACGGAAAGGTCCAATGCATCACATAATTCATCACATTCATATCAACATTTTGAGTGTTTTTGGCTACTGACGCATGTCCAATGCATGTGCAAGCTCTATGTAGTCCATAATTAATCCAAAACAAGCCATTTAACACTTTTATGGTAAAGAAAATGCTAAAGCGATACAGCAAAATCACCTTTTAGACTTGATATGTCTGTATCGCGTTTAATGACAGATAATCAATCTTGAAGCGATCCACATCAATGTCAAAAGTTGATCATAATACGAACTTATTGAAGATGCTGAAGCGACATCGTTGCGATACGGGAGGATAATGCGAAACTGTTGTAAATGTCAAAGTGACAGCTCGACGCACGATGCTACAGCGACATCGTTGCGATTTGGTTGCGATACAGAGAGCATAATGCGAAACTGACGTAAATCTCAAAGCGACATCGCGGCGACATCGTTTTTTGTTAGCATAATTGCACCCCAGGGGTGCAATTATGCTCCGCCACCGTAATCTCAATGCGACTGAAATGCAATGCCAATCGTAAAGCGATATCGCTTGAAATTCGTATTATGCTAACCCCCTAAGTTGCATTCATGTTGCATTAAGATCTAAACTGTGTCTACATTTTAGTGATACCATGCCTGAAAAATAAATTGCTCAAAAGGGCTGTTTTCGATTACAATAATAGAATTTTAAAGAAACCAATTGATATTTGCTGGTCTTTGCCACAGTAAATCAAAGAAAGAAAAAGTTCAAACGTCACGATGACAAATAAGAAACGTAAACATTTTAAATAATTCAAAGGTTAATAAATATGTTATTATATGTTTAACCGTGTTTAGGGGCCTAAAAAGTGCTAAAAATGTGAGATGTGAAATAGTAAGTATGTACCAATCTTATTTTTTCACTAATTTTATTAAATCAGTCAAGAACATTTTACAAATATGTGATAAGTTTCTAATCATATTAGCCACTTCAAAAAACGACCGCTAAAGCAGGATTTTGCCCGTTCTAATTACATTTATTACATCTATTTTTCTTTCGTCATGTGTACATGTAGTACCTTGTACATGATTTCAATTTAATAATAGAGGTAACCTCTCATTTCAAAAAGTAAATATTGTTTGAAGTGGTACTTTGTTATTTTGGAATTCTTAGGACAACTAGATCATTTCACCCTTTAATAAAGTAATTGTGTGTTACAAATAATACTTTTCAGAATCAAGTAAACAATAGCTGCTGGGTCACAAACTTCAGGAGTCAATGTTGTACCACATTGTATTTATTGAATTGCCAATAAGACCTTGCTCTAGAACACTGTCATTGAAAAGAAGGACAACAAAGTCTATGGGATGAGGAAACAAGCACATTGAATACCATTAGAGCTGATGCTGTTAAGGATGGAGTGGGATAGTCTAAGGTATCTAATCAACATAATGTTAGTTGTATCTCAAGTGACTTAGATGTTAATTACTGGGACTACTTTTTATTTATTAACTTATTCAGGATACAAGTAGAAACATAACACCGGGTAACAGCATATCTGTTGCATGAGATTTTATACACGAATCTGAATAGTTTTTCCGCGCTGATTACAAAAATGAATGCCGTTTTTGTGTAGCAGCTCTAGTTTTTGAGTTACGGAGTGACAGACTTTTTCATGGTAAATGCACATAAGTTAATTTTCAAAAAAATATAAAATTGTCCATTCTGTATTTTTTTTTGATTTTCTGGATTCAGTTGTATTATGAGTTGTATTTTAAATGCTCCAACAACAATCAGGACTCTTAGGCCCATTCCAGTACACCTAATACCTCTCCTACATACTGCGAAAGACCTGGTGTAAGAGCTCTCTTTTTTCCATGCTTAGGTCATCGGGATTTTCAAGGAAAGAGTGTAGATAACTGTGAAGGTAGTGAAATTTTATACCTATGTTGCATTTAAGCTGCTGGAAGTGCATCAGCAACTGTTCGACGTGCTGAATGTAGCCGTCAGACTTCCTATTGCCCAAGAAATTTCTCACTATCCAAACACACTCTTTCCATGCACTTTTCTCGACAGCTGGCATGTGGTTGATATTTTTTTTAATCATCTATCAACTTTCTGATTTGCAGACCATCAAAAATACCATAAAATAGCAATTTATAGCAATCAAAACCACCGTAACCGTACAACCGTACCACTGCCGTCGTTTTCGGATTGTCCGCCGAGCACTGGTCTGAATTTTCCATAGAAGTAAATGGTTGCTGTGGTGTTGATGTGTCACTAATACTCAAGACTGGTCTAATGATAGATTTTAAGATTGAATATATCCACATAGATCAATTTTAGTGGTATTTTCCTATGATTTTCGTTACACAGAAATAACAGTCTTTATGACGGTTGGATGAGTTCACATCAAGTCATAGGTAGCTTTGTACTTAAATGTGGATATTTTTTTGTTTGCCTACAATTGCAAAGATTCAACCAAACTATAACACATCAAACTTGGTATCCAAGGTTTTGCGTTTGATGGCGACGAAAACCCGAAGTAGTCAAAATATGCTATTTTCACACAGTCCACATATAAAAACTAAATTATTGGACCACAAATACTCCGAAAACAACACAAAAACAATCATGATTATTCAAACATGTCTGTCTTGAAGAAATTATAATGAAATTAAAAAAGAAACCAGTTAAGTTACATCGCTATTGACAGGAACTATCGACTACCTATGCAAATCAAGGCGGTACCTGTATCTCACAAACTAGAGCTGCTACAAAAAATCTGAAGGTAGATTTGAAATCAGCGCACCCAAATTAGTAAACAACAGTAGAAAAATTTCATGCAACAAAAAAAAAGTTTGATTTTGTAACCCTGTGTAATTGATACAAAAATGTTATTAAATTTCCTTATAATGTTCATAATAGAAATTAAAAAGTGAAAACATAACTTTAAAATGAAACTACTATAATAATAATATCTCTGTTATTTTTCAGCTCGTCCGGGTCTTGACTCAGTACGTGAAGCAAGGGTACACCCAGAATATATTCTGCGGCTTCAATCAGCACATGTCTGTGCTGAGGCAAGTGATGCTGAACCAGAACCTGAAATAAAACCAATTCAATCAGAAGTTATTCAATTTTTTTCTTGTGCAAATCTTGACCCTTGAAAATATAGCTGTGACAGATATAATTTTTTTTCAATGTTAATGCATAACATGTATAAAAATAAAGTTATTTATTTTAAAACAGATATTTTATTTCCCTGTATACTTAGGTACTTATCATAATCATCATCTGAGCGCTTCTCCCAGTTGCTTCCTCGGCCATTGCCTTGGAGCCCAGAGAACACTTTTTTATTTATTTATTTATCTTTTACAAAAATCTGTGTACAACAGTGCAGTGTTCCACAAAACTGCTTTGACTATGATCCGGAATGGTCAAGCCTTGTTATTAGTTAGTAAGTCTGTACTGCAAGTACCTACTAATATTGGGTAATCACATTAGATATACTATTAAGGTCTTGATGCACACTGAAAGCGCTTTAAATGTTTTGAAAATGTATGATAAAGATAGGTTTTAAAAAATTACCTCTCATACTTTGCTGGTCCTCTAGCATGGCTTTTTAGATTTAAATCACCTTCATAAAGTGCTCAGCAAAAACCTGAAAACAAGTATGTAGATAAATTCACTATAAGGGGCCATCCATAAAGTACGTCACACGTAAAGGGGGGGGAGGGGGTCGACAAAGTGTGACATGGTGTGACAAGGGGTGGGAGGGGTCCTAAGTTTCGTGACATCACATTTCAAAATCTAGAGGTACTAATCGCGTTGGATGAAAAAGATGTTGACACCACAAATGTTCCTGACGTGAAAAACGAAGTGAACTGTGAAGTGACTGCCATGCCAGTTTTAAATAATTTAAAGGACTGGGTTCAAAGTCCATGGACTGAAGATGATTGAGTTTCTTTTTCTTCTTTTTCTTTATATTCGTTAGTTTATTTTTTTTGTTATTGTTACAAATATTTGATACTATGTTGATTTCATAAAAAAGTACTTAATTTAAATGGTAATAAAACTAATTTCGGAACTGCTGTTTTAATTTTATAATTTTTCGATGTTAAATTGCAAAACATGTGACGTCACACTAGGGAGGGGGGGTCTCAGAAATGTGACCACCTGTGACAAGGACGGGGGAGGGCTCAAAAACTCATGAAATTAGTGTGACGTACTTTATGGATGGCCCCTAATGAAAGATAACTAAAAAAATATTGAATTTTATTTCAGTTAGTTCTAGTTAGTTATTGGTGTGGTTTAACGAAATTAAGAACCACAACCCGTTTTTATCTTCATATTTGGTAGTTGAAATAGTAGAATTACCAAGAAAAACTGGTGACTGAACTTTTATTTCCTAAAGTGGGAGTTAGTCATAGGAGTTAGTGCTTATTTTCACTAAAAATCTTAGTGTAAGAATATATTTATGCCAAACATTGCTGAGGCAAATACTTAAATAGGCAGCATTGTATAAATACCTTAGTCAGGGCATTAAATATATTTCTTCTGTGCGCCGATATCTATCCTCAAACGCCTTGACGGAAAGGTCCAATGCATCACATAATTCATCACATTCATATCAACATTTTGAGTGTTTTTGGCTACTGACGCATGTCCAATGCATGTGCAAGCTCTATGTAGTCCATAATTAATCCAAAACAAGCCATTTAACACTTTTATGGTAAAGAAAATGCAAAAGCGATACAGCAAAATCACCTTTTTCACTTGATATGTCTGTATCGCGTTTAATGACAGATAATCAATCTTGAAGCGATCCACATGAATGTCAAAAGTTGATCATAATACGAACTTAACGAAGATGCTGAAGCAACATCGTTGCGATACGGGAGGATAATGCGAAACTGGCGTAAATGTCAAAGTGACAGCTCGACGCACGATGCTACAGCGACATCGTTGCGATTTGGTTGCGATACAGAGAGCATAATGCGAAACTGACGTAAATCTCAAAGCGACATCGCGGCGACATCGTTTTTTGTTAGCATAATTGCACCCCAGAGCATTTGTCTACGTGTTTGATTGTGCTGTCTCCAAAGATTTTGGAAGTACTAGATGGAGAGTATGATTTGACAGATTTTTTGTCCTTCTTCTCCTTATTAGGAATCATGTGTGATAGAGCAAGATACCAGACACCCGACAAAAATCGTCTAAACGTCATGGAACTAGGGATTCCAGTACATGCGTACCGATTTTCATCGATATCGACTCTCCGTTTATATGTGTAGTTTATGATCTACTGCACGTAAAATTTTGATACAGAATATTTTTTTGATAATAGAGGTGGTATTATAAAATAACTTGAATGACGACATCATTTATAAAAGTGGCTATTTCAGTAATGTATGTATATGGGTAAAGCTGGTCTGGCTATTATGGCGGTAATTTTTTAACGGGAATCGAATCCAGTGTTATTCGTACTTCGAGCGCAATATTGTAAGTAGTAAAAAGTGCCGTAAATATTGTAAGAATATTGAATGACAACCTCGAACAGTTACTTTATAACATTGCATTACACTCAGATAAACGGATAATACTTTCCTTTCCTCTTTCTCGCGATATGAATCCACGCACAATGCATTGCATTGTTATTAGATATGTATCTGTTCTATCTGTAAAGAACTTGCACTCAATCTATGAATTAATAATTTTAATCGACTTCTGTTGAGAGAAACAAACTTTGTAGAGAGATACAGGCGAAGAGATGTGTTGAGTAAATAAATAAATAAATTCATTGGACTAACACACCAATTGCGTAGCCCCAAACTAAGCTCGAAGCTTGTACTATGGATGCTAGGGAACGGATAGACATACTTAAATACATTTATAAACATCCATGACTCGAGTACTACAAATGCCGATGTTCATCACACAAACATTTGCCCCTACCGGGATTCGAACCCGCGACCTTTGGTTTTGTAGCCAGGGTCTCTAGCCACTCGACCAACAGGCCTGTCACGTACGGGTCGACTTAAAGGTAGGTAATATAAATTTAAATTACCTTTGTTAAACTGAATCGGGTAATATTGTATCTTTTCTTTACACTTTTTCGCTTAATGATGAACATTTTCAATGATTATTATTTATGTTGAGTATTTTCATATTAGTAAATAAAAAAATCTCTTAGTAGAAAAACGTCTTGTTGGCTCGAGGACTTTATCGATAGGCACGGCACTATAGGTGTAAAAATAGGTGAATTTTTGAAGTTTTGGTGGCTTCACTCAAACCTGACATATGGATTATCTATTGATTTTTCCAAAATCTTTGGCTGTCTCGCTCTAAGAAACGACTGTCACTCCTATTTTACTGCCAATTTCAAAGTATGGCGTTAGAAAAACTAATAATTTAAATCTATGCTTTTAATCCATTGCTATACAAAAACCCAAAATACAGTCTCGAATCAAAGTAACAGTAAATACACTCACAAATAACTCGGTGTCAAACTATGAACATTATTATTTGCAAATTAAACCTTATGCAGATTAGTTAAGATTGTGTTCACAAGGGAGTTTTCAAAATTACGATGACGCGGGTAACGCAAGACTGTTTGAAATATTCAGTTGCTAATGCTCAGTTGGGGAGGGTAATACAAAAAAAAATAAAAATTAAACAAAACAAACATGGCTTAAACACAAGAACAAAGGGTTAAGGCCGGCAACACATCAACGATACCTCTGGTGTCGCGGATGTCCATGGGCGGCGGCGATTGCTTACCATCAGGCGACCCGCTGGCTCGTTTGCCGCCTATGACATAAAAATAAGGGCATTTTGTACTCCATTTTTTGGGGACATTTTTGAGACATTGATTGTGTATCTTTTTGGTTGTTGGTTTTTGTATATCAATGTTTTAATCACATATCTAATTGAGCAGTATTACTAATTAGTCTTAACAGCTTTATTTCTATGGAGTTCAAGCATCCTCTTTAAAAGCGTTGGTACTTTTCTAGCCTCCTGTTTGTCGTTAGCATCGTCCTTGACGATTTTGTGATTGCCAACGTGTCTCTTACTAACCGCTCTGCCAACAGACTCTTCGTCAATATCTTTACACCATTCAAAGTCCTTACATTTCTTCTCAACAATATTATAAATTTCACTTGTTGACAACTGAGGTTTCCGTGAGTTACTATCCGATAGCTCTAACATAAATTTTTCAGCCTCATGGAAAACCACAGTATTTTTCTTAATGGACATTTCTATATCTTTTCTAGATTCAGTTGAAGATCCATGACATTTCTTGAGATTTGTGATAACTTCCATCGCCTTCACAAAGTTTAGTTTTGTCTTCAGATTACCGCAACTGAGTTCTTGATGGAAGGTGCTCACATCTGACAATGCAAAACCAGTGTGCACTAATATATCTGATAACTCTGAAACTACATTTTTGGAGTTGGCGAAGAAAATTTCCCCATACTTGTGAATGTTGTCGTCAAAGATTGATGTTCTGTAAAAGATTATGTTAGCTCAGCCTTCAATATGAAAAAAACTGTTTATCTAAAATTTAGAATCAGACCTTTGTTTGGGATCTTCTTCTTAATACAAAACATGTAGGTAGATAACCTACTCTCTACAAAGAAAATATGTTTGTAGTAATATGATGTTTTATAACAGCTAGAAAAATGTACCTATAGTGTATGGCTTTCTTACAGACAATCTATACTACCCGCTTGGTGTAATGGTCAAGATGTTGCCTATTACACAAGAGGTCGCAGGTTCAATTCCCGCACAGGACAAACATTTGTGTGCATGAACATGTCTGTTTGTCCTGGTCTGGGTGTTATATGTATCTATTTAAGTATATTTGTAATACCACTGTTGATTCTGATGTCTGTAACACAAGTGCTTAAGCTACTTAACACGGGGTCAGATCAATGTATGTGATGTTGTGAAATATTTATTTATTTATTTATTTATAATAAAGCCGAAGAATTTGTTTGTTTGTTGGAAAGCACTTATCTCAGGAACTACTAGTTCAAATGAAAAAATTTTTTTGTTGAATAGTCTGTTTGTCGAGGAAGGCTTTCAACTATAGTATAACTCGATGTGTGCGAAAAACGAAATCCAAGCGGACGGAGTCGCGGACAGCCGCTAGTAAGTAATTTAAGGAATATACACGGGCAGATCAAGCTTTGGGGCCAGGTGGGGGTCACATAGGTCAAGTAAATGTACATTTTTGGGAACATAGCATATCTGATAACACTTTCATGTTATAAAAAAACCTAAATGATGTTGACATACCTTCTATCAATATGTTTGGGACGAAACCAGATTTGTTTTGCTTCGGAAAACGCCTTTTTCATCGTAACATTTGTCACAGCTGCCCATTCCTCGCATCTCTGAGCGATCAGCGTCCCATCAATATCAATAGTTAAATCATACGGCAATAGCCCATAAATGCCGATTTGTTCAAAAACATCTTGCTGATCTCGACTTTTATCAACAACTTCAACCCAAATTAAATGAGGGTTGAGAAAGAGAAGTACGTCTATTTGATAACAATCTGCATCCATGGCATTAATTGTTTTATTTAGATTAGAAACAAAATAACACGGTCGCAGATTCAAATTACTGGTTTGTAATCTGAGAAAATAATGCTCATATAGTATGAAAATAGATAACACTACACAAGAAAAGCAAGGAATGCCTGCCTGGAAGTTTTTGGGAAATGTTGTTTTTCTTCGAAAGTCAATGTCAGTGAATGTCAATGTCAATATTAAATTGTCAAAATAGAGTGAACGACTGACTGTGAACGAATGACAATATGTATTTTTTACACTATCAGCATTAGCACCGCCTTTTTAAGCCAAACTTGTAATCACAGGAAATAGCTTACCTTCTATGATACAAAAATACATGCGCTAGCGCTCCGTCGCGTCCGTCTAGTTTGGTAAGTAGACGAAGTAGCACTTCGTGATTGTGCGCTATGTTTCTGCTAATGAGTAAGAGTTCAGTTGGAGAAGGTATAGAGTTTTGAAGGAAGGCAACGACATCTGCGACCCTTGTGCGGTAGTTGCTGTCAATGGACAGCGGTGAGCGAGCACTCACCAAGGCGACCCGCTTGTTCGTTTGCCTCCCTATCACAAAAAAAACACCTCATTTTAAAACTAGATCTATGTCATGGTATGGTAAATAAAAATCAAATTAGAGTGGATAATTTATTTAAGACTATTAGACTCCCTCATAATTAAATTAATGCTATGTCATAGTGTAATAATATCTCAATAATATATACAATATACAAATTGGGCACCCTAAGACCCAATTACCACCTGGGGATAAGTTTATGTCTGATAGGTTTAAAGATCTACCTGTTAATCATTCTACAATTTACTTTTATAAACAATAGTAGGTAGGGTACAACCATGAAGAATTTGATTTTTGTTCGTGGCCCCACAAATTTGCCTACTTGTGGGACGACGAGGAAACGGTGTGAAACTCCTCCAGATAGGTCTTACTAAATGGGTATAGACGTAATATTTATTATGTAGTTCATATACTTACTTACTTACATTTAGCCTTTTTTGTGAATGTGTGTGTGTTACAACACTACACCTAGCCGAAAAAACGCGTCCAAAGTTCATCATGAGTACCCCTGCAATGTATTTTAAATGTAAGATGACACACCATGCGGAAATAAAGTTGCGTTATAATATGTATAGAAAATGCATGCATTGCCGCTAAACTTCCGTCGCGTATTTTCAGCCTGGTGTTTTTGAACACTTGGTCAATTGAAATGCGAAAAATATTCAATTCATTAGGAACTTTTTCGAAGGTGGTAAATGGGCTTTTTTATAGCATATCCTAGTCTAGATAAACTAAAAAAACTAATCACATAACTAATTGAACTGTGTTCCTAACTTATGCCAACTACCGACTTTGAGAAACGGATAGACATGAAATAAAAAGATTATTCCCGTGGTCCCCAACGGGCATTGAACTACCAGTGGGGACAAAGGGATTTGATAAAAAAACATTTCTTTATTTCCAGTGTCTCCCCCATTTGACATAGCAGGTGGGTGCAGCGGGAATAAATTAAAATATTTTTTCAAATTTCTTTTGTCCCCATCCCCACTTGCTGGACTGAAATAGTCAAACACTGCAGCGTAAAGTCAGGGAAGTCCCCCCCTTGTCTCTAACCATTAGACCGGTTACATAATGATTCGGCAATCAAGTTTTTTTTTATTCCATCTCATCCCCATCATACATAATTTCACCCCAAACGATTCAAAATAAAGAAAAGATCCGAAAGATATGAGCGTGTAAAGTAACGGATACGAATAAGGATTTTTATCCAGAACATCACAATTTATAAGTAACATTTTATAAAATAAATAAGCCAAATTAATTATTTTACTTAATTATATATTTTAAAGTAACGTAAACTTATTGCACATAACAGAACACAAACAAATACTATTGAACTTAAGATGGTCCATTTATTTTCTGGTTATAGGTACATCCTATTTTGTGATAATCAATTCAGTTTCCATAGCATTACATTAATGTTAATGAAGCCTTACATTGTAGAAATCCTATTTTCTCCGACTTCTTCCAAAGACACTATTATCTTTACCGAACCAGTTAAAACAAAACAAATTCATAATGTCATGTTTTATAATATCCTCCATATTTAGTGCTACTAATGTAACCTTATTTTAAAGAAATTCTTGGTTATATACATAAATCCATTTCACCGACACAATCTTGGTTTCTTCTGGAGAATATCTTATCTTTTCCTCGGCCTTCTAACCTTCTGCCTGACTATTCCACCATCGCTACTACGCCTTTCCAGCGGTTTCCTACGCTTGACACTTAGGATGCGACTCTGGCGTATGGCGTATGCGACAGCAGCTCCCCCGCCTCGCGCACAGTCCGGCCCTGGCGTGTGGAGCAGGCGACCGCTGCGGATCAGCAGGCCAGCAGCTCCTCGCGCAGAGTCCGGCCCTGGCGTGTGGAGCAGGCGACCGCTGCGGATCAGCAGGCCAGCAGCTCCTCGCGCAGAGTCCGGCCCTGGCGTGTGGAGCAGGCGACCGCTGCGGATCAGCAGGCCAGCAGCTCCTCGCGCAGAGTCCGGCCCTGGCGTGTGGAGCAGGCGACCGCTGCGGATCAGCAGGCCAGCAGCTCCTCGCACAGAGTCCGGCCCTGGCGTGTGGAGCAGGCGACCGCTGCGGATCAGCAGGCCAGCAGCTCCTCGCGCGCAGTCCGGCCCTGGCGTGTGGAGCAGGCGACCGCTGCGGATCAGCAGGCCAGCAGCTCCTCGCGCAGAGTCCGGCCCTGGCGTGTGGAGCAGGCGACCGCTGCGGATCAGCAGGCCAGCAGCTCCCCGCGCAGAGTCCGGCCCTGGCGTGTGGAGCAGGCGACCGCTGCGGATCAGCAGGCCAGCAGCTCCTCGCGCGCAGTCCGGCCCTGGCGTGTGGAGCAGGCGACCGCTGCGGATCAGCAGGCCAGCAGCTCCCCGCGCAGAGTCCGGCCCTGGCGTGTGGAGCAGGCGACCGCTGCGGATCAGCAGGCCAGCAGCTCGCCCGCCTGAGCGCTGCACTCGCTGGCCCAGTACACGCCGCCGCAGCTCGGGATCAATCCCCACACGTACGGGGTGAAGAATTCCTCAGGTCTATCTTCTTCCACGTAGCGGAATTTTAAGTCAGGGAATTTCTGGAAAAAAAATTTTTATACGTAAATTGTTTTTTTTAATTTTTTATTTAAGATAGGCTTGCATTTGATTGTTTTGAATTTTTAATTTGTTAAATGTTTTTTTTGGGTGGTCTTCTCTTTATGTATTTAAGTGTGCTAGGTTTTAACGGGCGATAACCCGCTCACCCACTAAATTCACCCAGTGGTGGGTGGAGGGGTAACTCCAGATTTTTTATCAGAACCCGTCAACCCCCCGCGTCAAAGCTGGAATTGATATCGACATATTTTGTCGATTATAAAAAACAATATGAACGACAAAATATTTTTTAATTGAATATAACTTTAATATTATTACCAGATTTTTTTTAGTACTTGTATTTGACAGTTAACTTATTGTGTTCCTAATTTAAATATTTTTTTTATACATTAATTGTAATAAAGTGTTTACCTTAAGCCTATCACTGGACCACTGCTCAGCGCCTTTCTTGATGCAAGCCAGCACTTCTGTCACTCCCAGGTCGCCCCCAGCGCCCTCCTGTACCCTTTGCAAGCGCGTTGAGAAATAACCTATTACCTGGAATGATTTATTTACAGAATATGTACACATACATGTAGTTATAATAATAATAAAATATCATATAACTAGCGGCCCGTCACGCGTTCCACCCGCGTCCCGGGGGAACTACTTCCCGTACCGGGATAAAATATAGCCTATGTTACTCTAGGTGAATGTAGCTTTCCAACAGTGAAAGAATTTTTCAAATCTGCCAAGTAGTTTCGGAGCCTATTCAATTCATACAAACAAACAAACAAACAAAAAATCAAACCTTTCCTCTTTATAATATTAGTATAGATAATAAATGCCTTGGACTGACACACCAATTCCTAGCCCCAAACTAAGCTCGAAGCCTGTACTATGGATGCTAGGGAACGGATAGACATACTTAAATACTTTTATAAACATCCATGACTCGAGTACAAATGCCGATGTTCATCACACAAACATTTGCCCCTAGCGGGATTCGAACCCACGACCCTTGGTTTCGTAGCCAGGGTCTCTGACCACTCGACCAACGGGCCCGTCGTAGTTATGTCTCCAGCTAGCCCGTTTCGGCTTAAAAACAGCTAAACTACAACCATTGACCTAAAATTAGGCAGAGTTAAGTCCTTATTTCTAATGTCGTCAGGTAATAGGCTTGTTGACAAAATTTCAATTAATACTAATATACCTTGATGCATATTCTATACAAAATAATTATTATTTTGAAATAAAAAAATATTTTTATAAGAATAATTTAGCATTTCATTAAATATTTCACATAAGTCATCAAAAACAGTCGGAAGCGTTTTTGGCGTCTTGAACTGTCTTGAATGACGTAACGCCGCGCCGTGCTGTCTCAAAGCTGTTTTAGTATATGCACCGTACAGAAACTATTATAGAGGGCGCTAAAATCCCGATTTCTTTTCTGTGTTGACAGTAAAATTTGACATTTACCGTGGATGTTTCGAATATGAGTCACTAGATGGCAGAATAAGACACCGTGTTTTTCCGTGGTTTGACAGTAGAATTACCGATATTGAGAGTTAAAAGGTTTGAATATGAGTCACGAGATGGCAGAGTCATCGCTACGCACGGTGCCTATCGGAATAGTGAAGTTTGACTTTGACGTTTCGCACGGCGTGACGTGGCGTCTCTTGCCTCTCGTGGCGTGGTGTTTGCTGTCACGTGACCTAAGGTTTATTTTGTGCATTTTTATACTAAAAAAATCTTAAGTTTTTATTTTATAAATTACTGATAATCCTAATAGGCATACAACCTACTACAGCAGATATGTTCGTAGTGGATACAAGCCTATTATCAACATCAGACCACACTTACCATCTCGATATTCTGCGTGATGTGGTGATGTCTATGCTGCTCGAAAAGTTGTTTTTTGTGCAGGAGGGCATAGACCATATTCAGATTATGCGGCAACTGGTGTGTAAGACAGGAGTTTATAATTTCTAGGAGCATTCGCAGCACTTCGTCTAGTACACTTATGTGATCCATCTGTAAAGAGACAACATTTACAATTTGTACCGTTGAATAATCCGTTATCTATATAAAACCATATCCACATAAAATTATAAAAAATCGTGGAAAATGAAAATTGGGTATTTGACTGCATACGAAATAAATGATTACATTCCAACATTAAAGATGAAATCAAAAATTAAGCACAGTGTTTCATCCCACAGTTACTATTGAGCTTTTTAAAAATTATTACAGCTAATTGAAATTAAAAGAGTATTGATTTGAGACTACAGAAGTGTGACGTCACAATTCAATATTTCATACATTTTTTCCTGCAAGGTTACGTTTTTGACATTTGAAAAAAGTAGGTGATTAGACCTGTCAGTCAAATACCGTATTCAACCATCTTATTTTTAGACGTTAAATGATTACTTTTTTTACTTTAAAAATAATTTATATACATTAGTATTTATTTTTAAAAGAGGAAGAACTCAGTGGAACTTCCTCTGGAATGAGCCGCTCGTCTGGGGAAGTACCTCCATCTTACAGAAGACCGCAGTGAAGTATCACTTCGTAACTGTTGTGCTATGTTTCTGCTGGTGAGTAAGGTCGCCAGAGCTCAGTTGCGGAGGGTATGGGGTTTTAAAGGCAGGCAACGCTTCTGCGACCCTTGTGCGGTTGTTGATGTCCATGGGCAGCGGTGATCACTTACCATCAGGTGACCCATTAGTTCTTTTGAGACGAACTTCTTAGCTATCCATGGATTCTCCGTGCGGGTGCCGGGTCCATCGCGTGGAACAGAGAGGAATGTCAGTCGGCGCCTGGGACTACAGACCCAGCGTGTAGGTTTAAGGGGCCCCTTTGTAGTATACTAACGATCACCTTCACCGATGACATTCCTCTCCCTTCCCAACCATATTTGGTACGAGCCGAGTAAAGCAGCTTTAGTTGCTCTTTCCAATAAGGAGCTAATATTAGATCTTGGTAATCCTAAGTCCTTCAGTAGGTTGTAGAGATTTCCATTTTTAGTCAATTCGTAACATAAAAAAGACCGTAACAGAACATGGGAGGTACTTACAATTTCCTCTGTTTTCTCTTCAGCATGATGTGGTAGTTCTAATGTATTAATGTCTCCTCCTGTTTAACGAAAATAACAATTTAAATAAATTAGCATTTATGTTAAATCCACAGACGTTTTAAATACTTTCTGTGGCGACACCTATCTAAATCGCCACAAAGGAGTAGTTCCAAATATCTCAACAGATGGCGCTGACATGGCAAAGCGATATTTCCATACAAACCTACATCGCGCTAGCAGAGTTTCCGCCGCAACTTATCATATATACGACTGCACCAACACAGTGCAGTAAGGACCTCGGTCCCCGAGCTAGATCACCCGCCCGGCAGAAGTATTTCTATCTTTTAGGGAATGGGTGATTTCCTTATACTTTCTATTTGCATATTATTTCTATGCATTTTAAAATCATAGTTTTATATTCCCACTAGCGGCCGCCCGCGACTTCGTCCGCGTGGATGTCGGTTTTCATTATACGAATGTTTTTTCCCGCTAACTCCCGTTCCCGTGGGAATTTTGCAATATCCTTTTGCAACTAAGCATCAAGTTTACTAAGGGACCTGCATGCCAAATTTCAAGCGTCTAACTCAAGTAGTTTAGATTTTCCATACAAACTTCCACCCCCTCATTTCGGGGAAGTGGGGGGTTGGAATGGGTCAAAAAGTAGCCTATGTTCTGTCTCAGGGTCTAAATATTGTCTGTACCAAATTTCATCAAAATCTGTTGCGAGGTTTAAGCGGGAAAGCGTAACAGACAGACAGACAGACAGACAGACAGACAGACAGACAGACAGACAGACAGACAGACAGACAGACAGACAGACAGAGTTACTTTCGCATTTATAATATTAGTTGGGACTAGCGGCCGTCCGCGACCCCGGCCGCGTGGTTTTCGGTTTCCGCACACGTAGGTATACTCGTATACTATAGGCTAAGGCCTTCCGCGTGAAATAAACTATTCCACACAAAAACAATTTTTCAAATTGGACCAGTTGTTCTTGAGATAATCACGATTAAACAAACGAACAAACAAACAAACTCTTCAGCTTTAGTATATTAGTGTAGATAGTTTCAAATTTTACCCGACCCAGGAATCGAACCCACTGTAACCTCACCTTCTATTTCACTGCAGAGCCTCGTTCTTCTCTTAGTCAACGTTTCGAATAGTGATATCAACCTCTGCGCTACGTACGGGTGCAGGTTACGAAATTCACCTGAAACAAGGAATTCAATATTAAATATCAGTCATTATTAATATTATGTACCTTTTTATGTCTAAGCTTTTCCATAAATTACCAATGAGAAAACGGTATTTGACTGACAGGTCAAATCACCTTCTTTTTTTAAATGTCAAAAACGTAACCTTGTCGGAAAAAATGTATCAAATATTGAATTGTGACGTCACATTTCTATATTGTCAAATCAATATTCTTTTAATTTCAATAAGCTGTTATAATTTGTTAAATACTCAATAGCAACTTTGGGATAAAAAATTGTGCTTAATTTTAGATTTCGTCTTTAATGTTAGAATGTCACAATTTATTTCGTATGCAGTCAAATACCCAATTGTAGGAGTAAAGAGTTTAAAATTCATTCATTCATTATTGGAACATAAAAAAATGGCGATTGCAAAAGACCCATCGAGTTACTTGCCGCTACTTCTCGATAGATAGCCGCAAACCAGCTAGACACTGTCACTACGCTAAACCGAAAGAGAAAAAGTGTCTTTAGCCGGAAATCAGCTCGTCACGTCTGTTGCACAAACCCAGCAAAAATACGGAATAGCCGAAAATTGGCTAGATACTGTCACTTTGCAAAAACCGTCACAGCTTAGTGCCTTCAGCCGAAAATCGGCTAGACACTGTCACTACGCAAAACAGACACAACTTAGTGTCTATAGCCGAAAATCGGCTAGACACTCGTCACTAAGAAAAACCGTCAGAGATTAGTGAGTACAGCCGAAAATCGGCTCGTAACATCATTAGCACAATCCTGGCAGAAATTACCGAATAGCCGAAATTCGGCTGTAACTCAGAACAGTTGAATAACGTGTCAGCTTCACAGCAGGGCCAAGGGATCCTAGGTTCAGCCTAATTTCAGCTATAGCCAAATTACGGCTATAGCCAAATTTCAGCTATTCGAGCAACAGCCGCATCCTGGCTACCCGCGCACTCACAGCTCATGTTGGCGACGGCGGCGAGGCAGTTGGTGTGCAGGTACTTGTCGCGCGCGCGCCATGTTGTACTGCAGCGCGCGCACCACCACCAGCACCATCAGCCGCCGAGCGACATCTCCGACACCGCCCGCTCCGCGCCGCGACAGGCTCGCTAGCTGATGCATGGCCGCGTGCGAGACTGCGCCGGGAGCGGGTCCTACTCCACTGATCCCACAGAGATTAGGGGCTGGCGGTAACCCTATGTCGGTTAGGTACGTGGCACTACGCTTAACCGTCGCAGCTAAGTGTCTATTGCATAGTCACGTCTGTTGCAAACCTAGCAAAAATAACCGAATAGCCGAAAATTGACTAGACGTTGTCACTACGCAAAAAAGACACAGCTTAGTGTCTGTAGCCAAACATCGGCTAGACATTGTTACTACGCAAAACATAAACAGCATAGTGTCTATAGCCGAAAATCAGCTAGACACTGTCACTACGCAAAACCGACCCAGCTTAGTGTCTATAGCCGAAACTCGGCTAGAAACTGTCACCACGCAAAACCTTCCCGGCTTAGTGTCTATAGCCGAAAATGGGCTAGTCACGTCTGTTGCACAAACCTAGCAAAAATTTCAGAATAGCCGAAAATTGGCAAGACACTGTCACTACCCTAAACCGTTACAGCTTAGTGTCTATAGCCCAAAATCGGCTAGAAACGTCGTAGCACAATCCTGGCAGTAATTACCGAATAGCCGAAATTCGGCTGTAACTCGAAACGGTGGAATAATGGCCATCTGATTCACAGCAGGGCTAAGGGATCCTAGTTTCAGCCTAATTACGGATAAAGCCAAATTTCGGCTATAGCCTAATTTCGGCTATTCGAGCAAAAGCCGCATCCCGGCTATCGCGCACTCACAGCTCATGTTGGCGACGGCGGCGAGGCAGTTGGTGTGCAGGTACTTGTCGCGCGCGCGCCATGTTGTACTGCAGCGCGCGCACCACCAGCACCATCAGCCGCCGAGCGACATCTCCGACACCGCCCGCTCCGCGCCGCGACAGGCTCGCTAGCTGATGCATGGCCGCGTGCGAGACTGCGCCGGGAGCGGGTCATACTCCACTGACCCGATAGGTATTAGGGCTGGCTGTAACCTAAACACGGCTAGACACTGCCACTGCGCAAAACAGACCCAGCGTAGTGTCTATAGCCAAAAATACTAGGCAAAACAGACCCAGCATAGTGTCTACAGCCAAACATCGACTAGACACTGCCACTACGCAAAACCGACGCAGCTAAGTGACTTAAGCCGAAAATTGTCAAGGCACTGTCCCTACGCAAGACCGTCACAGCTTGATGTATACAGCCAAAAATCGGCTAGACACTGTCACTACGAAAAACCATCAGAGATTAGTGACTACAGCTAAAAATCGGCTCGTAACATCTTTAGCACAATCCTGGCAGTAATTACCGAATAGCCGAAAATCGGCTGTAACCCGGAACAGTCAAATAACGGCTATCAGATTCACGGCAGGGCTTAGGAATCCTAGTTTCAGCCTAATTTCAGCTATAGCCGAATTTCGGCTATAGCCGAATTTCGGCTATCGCGCACTCACAGCTCATGTTGGCGACGGCGGCGAGGCAGTCGGTGTGCAGGTACTTGTCGCGCGCGCGCGCCATGTTGTACTGCAGCGCGCGCACCACCAGCACCATCAGCCGCCGAGCGACATCTCCGACACCGCCCGCTCCGCGCCGCGACAGGCTCGCTAGCTGATGCATGGCCGCGTGCGAGACTGCGCCGGGAGCGGGTCCTACTCCACTGACCCGATAGGTATTAGGAACTGACATCGGCTAGATACTGTCACTACGCTCAACCGTCAGAGAGAAAGTGTCTATAGCTGAAAAACAGCTAGACACTGTCAATAAGCAAAACCGACACAGCTTAGTGTCTATAGCTGGCAATCGTTTAGACACTGTCTCTGCGCAAAACCATCACAGCTAAGTGTCTTTAGCCGAAAATCTCCTAAACGATGACACTACACGAGACCGTCACAGCTAAGTGTCTATAGTCAAACATCGGCTAGACACTGTCACTGCGAAAAACGTCACAGCTTAGTGTCTATAGACAAACATCGGCTAGACACTGTCACTACGAAAAAAAGACCCAGCATAGTGCCTATAGCTAAAACTCGGCTAGACACTGCCACTGCGCAAAACCATCACAGCTAAGTGTCTTTAGCCGAAAATCGGCTCGTAACATCATTAGCACAATCCTGGCAGTAATTACCTAATAGCCGAAAATTGGCTGTAACTCGAAACAGTTGAATAACGGCTAGAGGTTCACAGCAGGGCTTAGGAATCCTAGTTTCAGCCTAATTTCAGCTATAGCCGAATTTCGGCTATAGCCAAATTTCGGCTATTCGAGCAACAGCCGCGTCCCGGCTACCCGCGCACTCACAGCTCATGTTGGCGACGGCGGCGAGGCAGTTGGTGTGCAGGTACTTGTCGCGCGCGCGCCATGTTGTACTGCAGCGCGCGCACCACCACCAGCACCATCAGCCGCCGAGCGACATCTCCGACACCGCCCGCTCCGCGCCGCGACAGGCTCGCTAGCTGATGCATGGCCGCGTGCGAGACTGCGCCGGGAGTGGGTCCTACTACACTGACCCGATAGGTATAAGGGGCTAGCTGTTACCGAAAATCAGCTAGACACTGTCACCACGCGAAAGCTTCCCGGCTTAGTGTCTATAGCCAAACATCAGCTAGACGCTGTCACTACGCAAAACAGACCCAGCATAGTGTCTATAGCTAAAACTCGGCAAGACACTGCCACTGCGCAAAACCATCACAGCTAAGTGTCTTTAGCCGAAAATCTCCTAAACGCTGACACTACACGAGACCGTCACAGCTAAGTGTCTATAGCTGAAAATCGCCTAAACGCTGTCACTGCGAAAAACAGACCCAGCATAGTGTCTATAGCCGAAAACCGGCTAGACACTGTCACTACGCTCATCCGTCAGAGAGAAAGTGTCTTTAGCCAAACATCGGCTAGACACTGTCACTGCGCGAAACCGTCACAGCTAAGTGTTTGTAGCTGAAAATCGGCTAGACACTGTCACTACGCAAAACAGATACAACTTAGTGCCTATAGCCCAAAATCGGCTAGACACGTCTGTAGCACAATCCTGGCTGTAATTACCGAATAGCCGAAATTCGGCTGTAACCCGGAACAGTCAAAAAACGGCTATCTGATTCACAGCAGGGCTAAGGGATCCTAGTTTCAGCCTAATTTCAGCTATAGCCAAATTACGGCTATAGCCAAATTTCGGCTATCGCACTCACAGCTCATGTTGGCGACGGCGGCGAGGCAGTTGGTGTGCAGGTACTTGTCGCGCGCGCGCCATGTTGTACTGCAGCGCGCGCACCACCAGCACCATCAGCCGCCGAGCGACATCTCCGACACCGCCCGCTCCGCGCCGCGACAGGCTCGCTAGCTGATGCATGGCCGCGTGCGAGACTGCGCCGGGAGCGGGTCCTACTACACTGACCCGATAGGTATTAGGGGCTGGCTGGAGCCGAAAGTCGGCCAGACACTGATGCTACGCAAAACCGTCGCAGGATAGTGTCTCTAGTTGAAAATCGGCTAGACATTGTCACTACGCTAAACCGACACAACTTAGTGTCTATAGCCGAAAATCGGCTAAAAAACTGTCACTATGCAAAACAGACCCAGCATAGTGTCTATAGCTAAAACTCGGCTAGACACTACGCGCACCACCAGCACCATCAGCCGCCGAGCGACATCTCCGACACCGCCCGCTCCGCGCCGCGACAGGCTCGCTAGCTGATGCATGGCCGCGTGCGAGACTGCGCCGGGAGCGGGTCCTACTCCACTGACCCGATAGGTATTAGGGGCTGGCTGTAATCTAGTAGGCTAGACACAGTCACTGCGCGAAACCTTCCCGGCTAAGTGTCTATAGCAAAAAATCGGCTAGTCACTGTCACAACGCAAAACCGTCGCAGCTAAGTGTCTATAGCCGAAAATCAGCTAGACACTCGTCACTACGAAAAACCGTCAAAGATTAGTGTCTATCTATTGCTGAAAATCGGCTAGACACTGTCACTACCCTAAACCGTTACAGCTGAGTGTCTATAGCCGAAAATCGGCTCGTCACGTCTGTAGCACAATCCTGGTGGTTATTACCGAATAGCCGAAATTCGGCTGTAACCCGGAACAGTCAAATAACGGCTATCAGATTCACGGCAGGGCCAAGGGATCCTAGTTTCAGCCTAATTTCGGCTATAGCCAAATTTCGGCTATAGCCGAATTTCGGCTATTCCAGCAAAAGCCGCATCCCGGCTACGCGCACTCACAGCTCATGTTGGCGACGGCGGCGAGGCAGTTGGTGTGCAGGTACTTGTCGCGCGCGCGCGCCATGTTGTACTGCAGCGCGCGCACCACCACCAGCACCATCAGCCGCCGAGCGACATCTCCGACACCGCCCGCTCCGCGCCGCGACAGGCTCGCTAGCTGATGCATGGCCGCGTGCGAGACTGCGCCGGGAGCGGGGGTCCTGCTCCACTGACCCGATAGGTATTAGGTGCCGGCTGTAACCGAGAGTCGGCTAGGCACTGTCGCTACGCAAAAACGTTGCAGCTAAGTGTCTTTAGCCAAAGATCGGCTCGACTCTGACACAACGCAAAATCGTCACAGCTAAGAGTCTATTGCATAGTCACGTCTGTTGCAAACCTAGCAAAAATAACCGAATAGCCGAAAATTGACTAGACGTTGTCACTACGCAAAAAAGACACAGCTTAGTGTCTGTAGCCAAAAAACACGCAAAACCGACGCAGCTAAGTGTCTATAGCCGAAAATTGTCATGGCACTGTCCCTACGCAAGACCGTCACAGCTTGCTGTCTACAGCCAAAAATCGGCTAGACACTGTCCCTACGAAAAACGGTCAGAGATTAGTGACAACAGCTGAAAATCGGCTCGTAACATCTTTAGCACAATCCTGGCAGTAATTACCGAATAGCCGAAATTCGGCTGTAACTCGGAACAGTTGAATAACGGCTTTCAGCTTCACAGCAGGGCCAAGGGATCCTAGTTTCAGCATATTTTCGGCTATAGCCAAATTTCGGCTATAGCCAAATTTCAGCTATTCGAGCAACAGCCGCATCCTGGCTACCCGCACACTTACAGCTCATGTTGGCGACGGCGGCGAGGCAGTTGGTGTGCAGGTACTTGTCGCGCGCGCGCGCCATGTTGTACTGCAGCGCGCGCACCACCACCAGCACCATCAGCCCGCCGAGCGATATCTCCGACACCGAACGCTCAGTGTACCACGTTAAGTTCTTCAGCATCTGGAAGAGAAGAAAACAATATGGTATTTAAGTGACAGGTCAAATCACCTACTTTTATTACATGTCAAAAACGATGATGACATATGAAACATTTTGCTAGATTACAGTACGTAGGCGACCCTACGGTGTAACCACACCAATCGATCGATCAACATCGACCGATGTCGATTGATGGCGTCGATCGACGATCGATCGATTGGTGTATGTGATTGGTGAATTTTGACATGACATTGACGGATATGTCAAAATTCACCTTGTCCGATAAGAATGATGATTCCGTGCTTCGGAAGGCACGTTAAGCCGTTGGTCCCGACTATGATCCAACTGGTCTGGTTTCCCTTGTGGTTACGGAGATCAGACGATAGTCGCTCTATTGTAATAACCAGGCATGTCAATTCAGGATTATAGTCGCAGCGTACCCTAGGCTCCAAGGCAATGGCCGAGGATGCAACGAGGAGAGGCGCTAGAATGATGATGATGATTCGTAAGAATGGATTATTCAAATTCTCGGCAAGAAGTTAACCCAAGTATACTTACAATTTGGTGTACATTCTTAATGAGAGCCGAGTCTTCAGTGAGTATTAACAGAACTATGAGCGACATGTAAATGTGATGCGAACTGCTGTCTTGTGCGTTGTATAACACTTGTAATATCGGGACAATCTGCGGACAAGGAATTAATACTTAGCATAGATTTTAACAGTAGATTTCCTATTCTAAATTGACAACATTTATTTTTTTACTAATACGAAAGATTTTCAAAAAGTAAAACATACGTATTTTTTTCTTTTTGTTAATTTTCTTTCCTTTTCGTAAAATAAATTAAATAAAAACTACTCATTCTAAAAGGGTGTAAGTCAATGTCGTCGGATGAACGAACATTTTATCTTTGCTAGTTTAAAAAACAAGCTTGAATGACGGTTGACGGAAATTCAAATCAATGTTGCCAGGAGACTCTAGTCTAGGGCAAATTCATGAAAAAAAGTTGTCCATGTAGCTTTAGTGCAACTTAGGTACCCTTTTTGTGCTTTTAATTAACGTAAAAAATGTGTTATTAATACTTCATGAAGTTATAAAAAAACAGCAAGGAACATTAAGTGATTTTAATTTTTTAAACTAAGTTTTTCCCCGATTGGCCAGGAGTTTTGCCAATACGGCAACACTGTATGATAAATGTACACACACATGCACAGTTTTCTGTCAGTTTGACAAGAAACAGTGTGAAACTTACGTTTCTTTTTTTTAATTCATGATGGCCAAAGCGAGACCAAGATTGACTGTGTGTGGATCCGACGAGCATTGAATTTGGAAACTTTTCAAAATATCTTTTTAGATACTGAATGAAAAAAATTAAAATAATTCTTTCTGTGTCAATTTAGCGAAAATCTCGAAATGGTTTTGAATTATATGTAGTACCTTATAAAAAAAATATGTTGTCAATTGGCACTAAAATCAAAGTGACAAGTGACAACCGACTGTGGCGACCTTTCTCACCTGCAGAAACATAGCACAACAGTTACGAAGTGCCACTTCACTACGGTCTTTTGTTTGGTGGAGGTACTTCCCCAGACGATTGACCACTTGAATGAGCATTCGAGTGGAAGTTTCACTAAGCTCTTCCTCTTTTCTCTTTTATCTTGTTTACCAATCAATAAAAATATAAATAAAAAATACTGAGCATGTTAATGCATAAAACATAATTAATTTAAATCAATAAACTCACCAAATTCTCAATATTAGGTGCGTTGCTGACGTAATTTTTATATTCCTTGCAGGAGTGTAGCATTAAGTATAGGAGTAAAGTGGAGTGTTCACAACCGGCCGTTGCACATAAGGCTTTGTGAAGCTGTTGACAAAATATTATCATTTAACAATCCTTATCCGAAGATATCCGCCAGTAAAAGAATCTATACTAATATATAAAGCTGAAGAGTTTGTATGTTTGTTTGTTTGTTTGTTTGAACGCGCCCCCCTTCTCCCACATTTCCAGGATCAAAAGTACCCTATGTTCACCGGGGATAGTGTAGCTAGTCAACTGTGAAAGAATTATTCAAATCGGTCCAGTAGTTTTTGAGTTTATTCCTTATATACAAAAATACAAATCATTCCTCTTTTTAATATTATTAACTAGCGGCCGCCCGCGACTCCGTCCGCGTGGATTTCGATTTCCAATATCCTATGTGTTATTCTGATGTACAAGCTATATTGTGGTAAAGTTTCATTCAAATCCATTCAGTAGATTTTACGTGAAAGAGTAACAAACATCCATACATCCACACATACAAACTTTCGCCTTTATAATAGCAGTAGGATTATTTATTTTACAAATAAAATCTTATTATACTCACGGCAGCCATATCTATCCTGGGTGGAGTGATTTGACCTGGACCATCATTGTCTTTTTGAGGTGTTGTTGACGAATCTGAAAAGAAAAGGGAAAAGTCTGTTTTACCTTATATCATACACATGAATTTTTTATTAAAACTTGAGCCAGAATTCGGCTAAACACTCCTATTCTACTAATCCGAAGGGAAAAAGGACATAGGCGATATCGGCTAGACATTGTCAATCCAGTGTATAACCGAATTTAAGCTATTACACTTATAGCGGACATTCTGCTATAAACTTAAATACTCTATGTAGGTTGGATCACAAAAGCCGTTATTTGGCTATCGGCGAATTACAGGTAGACACTAATTCAATCGCCTCACAAGGCGGGTGCCGGTCTCTCCCTACTCGGGTACGAACGAAACTGCAGGAGTTTAGAGGGTAGTGGTAAAGGGAAGTTCTGAGCCCCACAGCTGCAGGTTTAGCTGACCTGTATGCTATGGCGCGTAAAAGCGTTCTCCTGCGAAAAAAGGTAGACACTTAATAGTCTGTCCCGCGTGGTCACTGCCGATATTCAGCTAAAGACTGAAATTATCCAACTTGGCCGTGCCGTTACAGCCGAAATCCAGCTATAACATCTTTCTCATCACACAAGCCTAGCAGGAGATAAGTGAATAGCCGCAATTTGGCTATACACTAAAATCCTAGCTAGACTGTCTCTATAGCCGAAATTCGGCTAAATACTGACATTATCCAACTTGGTCGTTCAGTTACAGCCGAAATTTGGCTATTAGATTTAAAGCCGAAATTCGGCTAAATACTGAAATATTCTAGCATGACAAAGCTATAGCCAAATTACAGCTAGACACTCACTAGTCTGTCCCGCGTAGTCGGTGCATCTATCGGTGAATAGCTGGTTTTCAGCTATTAGATTTATAGCCGGAATTCAGCTTAAGACTGAAATTATCCTATTTGGCCGTGATGTTACCGCCGAAAGTCTGAAATATTCCAGCACGGCAAGAATTAAGCTACAGCCAAATTCCAGCTAGACACTCACTGGCCCGCCCCGCGTGGTCTGTGCACCTCAGCAAGGCCGCCCTGTACAGGTTCCTCGCGCCGATGCAGTGGTTCGCCAGCGCCAGCAGCAGCAGGCACGCTTGGTTGCTGAGCGGGTGCTGGCTCTTCAGCCGGGCGGTGAGCTCGCGCCGGACAGCCGGGGGCGGCTGTGTTACTGGTACAGCCCGGGCTGACTAAGATATACCTCTGTAGCCGATTGTTTGCTAAATACTACAACAAACCTGCACTTGATGTTACAGCCGATATTCGGCTAAACATATCCCTAAATCGGCAACTTCGCTAAATCCATTTTTTTGCTAAAAACTGTCATTGCGGTAACATGACAGCCCGAGATCAGTAGCTACAGCCGAAAATCTGCTAGATTTTCTCATCACACAAGAATGTCAGGAGATACGTGTATAGCCGAAATTTGGCTATACACTAAAATCCTAGCTAGACTGTCTCTATAGCCGAAATTCGGCTAAAGATTGAAAATATCCTGAAATTCAGCTAAATACTCACATTATCCAACTTTGCCGTGCAGTTACAGCCGAAATTCGGCTATTAGATTTATAGCCGAAATTCGGCTAAAGACTGAAATTTACCAATTTGGCCGTGACGTTACCGCCGAAATTCGGCTGAAATATTCCAGCACGGCAAGAATTAAGCTACAGCCAAATTCCAGCTAGACACTCACAAGCCCGCCCCGCGTGGTCTGTGCACCTCAGCAAGGCCGCCCTGTACAGGTTCCTCGCGCCGATGCAGTGGTTCGCCAGCGCCAGCAGCAGCAGGCACGCTTGGTTGCTGAGCGGGTGCTGGCTCTTCAGCCGGGCGGTGAGCTCGTGCCGGTCAGCCGGGGGCGGCTGTGTTACTGGTACAGCCCGAGCTGAGATATACCTCTACAGCCGATTTTTTGCTAAAAACTGTCATTCCAGTAACTTGACAGCCCGAGATCAGTAGCTACAGCCGAAAATCGGCTAGATTCTCTCATCACACAAGCCTGGCAGGAGCAAAGTGAATAGCCGAAATTTGGCTACACACTAAAATCTTAGCTGGACTGTATCTATAGCCAAAATTCAGCTAAAAGAACTTTCTCATCACACAAAAAATGTCAGGAGATAAGTAAATAGCCGAAATTTGGCTATACAGCAAAATCCTAGCCAGACTGTGTCTCTATAGCCGAAATTCGGCTAAACACTGAAATTATACAAATTGGCCGTGCTGTTACAGCCGAAATTCGGCTATTAAATGAAACCTCGAAATTTTATTAAACACTGAAACATTCTAGCATGACAAAGCTACAGCCCAATTCCAGCTAGACACTCACTAGCCCGCCCCGCGTGGTCTGTGCACCTCAGCAAGGCCGCCCTGTACAGGTTCCTCGCGCCGATGCAGTGGTTCGCCAGCGCCAGCAGCAGCAGGCACGCTTGGTTGCTGAGCGGGTGCTGGCTCTTCAGCCGGGCGGTGAGCTCGCGCCGGTCAGCCGGGGGCGGCTGTGTTACTGGTGCAGCCCGAGCTGACTCAGATATACCTCTATAGCCGATTTTTGGTTAGAAGTGTCATTCCAGTAACATGACAACCCGAAATCAGTAGCTACAGCTGAAAATCGTTCACTTTTGGCTGTAGCCAATTATCGGCTACTTGTTATAATTCTATTACCTGATGAATAAGTGAATAGCAGGTTTCTAGCTATAGGATGTATAGCCGAAATTCGGCTCGACTGAAATTATCTAACTTGACCGTGCAGTTACAGCCAAAATTCGGCTATTCGATTAAACGTCCAAATTCAGTAATAAAATTTATAGCCAAAATTCAGCTGTAAGATTAATAGCCGAAATTCAGCTATTATGTTTATAGCCGTTATTCAGCTAAACACTAAAATATTCTAATCTAATCTATCTTCAAAATAAACGACAGCCAAATTCCAGCTAGACACTCACTAGCCTGCCCCGCGTGGTCTGTGCACCTCAGCAAGGCCGCCCTGTACAGGTTCCTCGCGCCGATGCAGTGGTTCGCCAGCGCCAGCAGCAGCAGGCACGCTTGGTTGCTGAGCGGGTGCTGGCTCTTCAGCCGGGCGGTGAGCTCGCGCCGGTCAGCCGGGGGCGGCTGTGGTACTGGTACCGCCCGAGCTGACTGAGATATACCTCTGTAGCCGATTTTTTGCTAAAAACTGTCATTCCAGTAACATGACAGCACGAGGTTAGTAGCTATAGCAGAAAATCGGCTAGATTCTCTAATCACACAAGCCTGGCAGGAGATAATGAATAGCCGAAATTCGGCTATACACTAAAAACCTAGCTAGACTGTGTCTCTATAGCCGAAATTCGACAGAAGGTTGAAATATCCCCAAAATTCGGCTAAAGACTGAAATTATTCAACTTGGGCAGTTACAGCCGAAATTCGGCTATTAGATAAAACGCCGAAATTCAGCTTTAAGATTTATAGCCGAAATTCGGCTAAACACTGAAATAGTCCAGCAAGGCATTGCCCCAAATTAAACTACAGCCAAATTCCAGCTAGACACTCACTGGCCCGCCCCGCGTGGTCTGTGCACCTCAGCAAGGCCGCCCTGTACAGGTTCCTCGCGCCGATGCAGTGGTTCGCCAGCGCCAGCAGCAGCAGGCACGCTTGGTTGCTGAGCGGGTGCTGGCTCTTCAGCCGGGCGGTGAGCTCGCGCCGGTCAGCCGGGGGCGGCTGTGTTACTGGTACAGCCCGAGCTGACTGAGATATACCTCTATATCCGATTTTTTGCTAGAAACTGTCATTCCAGTAACATGACAACCCAGGATTAGCGGCTTTAGCCGAAAATCGGCTAGATTTTCTCATCACACAAGCCTGCCAGGAGATAGGTGAATAGCCGATATGTGGTTATACACGAAAAACCTAGCTGGACTGTGTCTATAGCCGAAATTCGGCTAAAGACTTAAATTACCCAACTTGGCAGTGCAGTTACAGCCGAAATTCGGCTATTAGATTAAATGGCGAAATTCAGCAATAAGATTTATAGCCAAAATTCAGCTATAAGATTAAACGCCTTAATTCGGCTAAATACTGAATCACTTTAGCAAGTCTCTAAATTAAACGACAGCCAAATTCCAGCTAGACACTCACTAGCCCGCCCCGCGTGGTCTGTGCACCTCAGCAAGGCCGCCCTGTACAGGTTCCTCGCGCCGATGCAGTGGTTCGCCAGCGCCAGCAGCAGCAGGCACGCTTGGTTGCTGAGCGGGTGCTGGCTCTTCAGCCGGGCGGTGAGCTCGTGCCGGTCAGCCGTGTTACTGGTACAGCCCGGGCTGACTGAGATATACCTCTATAGCCGGTTTTCTGCTAATAACTGTAATTCCAGTTACATGACAGCCCGAGATTAGTAGCTATAGCAGAAACTTGGCAAGATGTTCTCATCACACAAGAATGTCAGGAGATAAGTGAAAGCCGAAATTTGGCCATACACTAAAATCCTAGCTAGAATGTGTAATCCTAGCTAGAAATAACCGAAATTCGGCTTAAGATTGAAAATATCCTGAAATTCAGCTAAATACTCACATTATCCAACTTTGCCGTGCAGTTACTGCCGAAATTCGGCTATTAGATTTATAGCCGAAATTCGGCTAAAGACTGAAATTTACCAATTTGGCCGTGACGTTACCGCCAAAATTCGGCGGAAATATTCCAGCACGGCAAGAATAAAGCTACAGCCCAATTCCAGCTAGACACTCACTAGTCTGCCCCGCGTGGTCTGTGCACCTCAGCAAGGCCGCCCTGTACAGGTTCCTCGCGCCGATGCAGTGGTTCGCTAGCGCCAGCAGCAGCAGGCACGCTTGGTTGCTGAGCGGGTGCTGGCTCTTCAGCCGGGCGGTGAGCTCGCGCCGGTCAGCCGGGGGCGGCTGTGTTACTAGTGCAGCCCGAGCTGACTAAGGTATTACCTCTATAGCCGAAAGTTGGTTTTAAACTGTCATTCCAGTAACATGACAGCCCGAGATTAGTAGCTACAGCTGAAAATCGGCTAGATTCTCTAATCACTCAAGCCTGGCAGCAGAAAAGTGAATAGCCAAAATTTGGCTATACACTATAATCCTAGCTAGATGGTGTCTCTGTAGCCGAAATTCAGCTAAAGACCAAAATAATCCAACTAGGTCGCGGAGTTACAGCCGAAATTCGGCTATTAGATTAAGCGCCGAAATTCAGCAAGATTTAGAGCCAAAATTCAGCTATAAGATTTATAGACAAAATTCGGATATTAGGTTTATAGCCGAAATTCGGCTAAATACGGAAATTTTCTAGATGGCAAGGCCCCAAAAATAACCTATAGCCAAATTCCAGCTAAACACTTACTGGCCTGCCCCGCGTGGTCTGTGCACCTCAGCAAGGCCGCCCTGTACAGGTTCCTCGCGCCGATGCAGTGGTTCGCCAGCGCCAGCAGCAGCAGGCACGCTTGGTTGCTGAGCGGGTGCTGGCTCTTCAGCCGGGCGGTGAGCTCGCGCCGGTCAGCCGGGGGCGGCTGTGTTACTGGTGCAGCCCGAGCTGTCTAAGATATACTTCTATAGCCGATTTTTTGCTAAAACTGTCATTCCACTAACATGACAGCCCAAGATCAGTAGCTACAGCCGAAAATCGGCTAGATTTGGTTTTCACACAAGCCTGGCAGGAGATACGTGTATAGCCGAAATTTGGCTATACACTAAAATCGTAGCTAGAATGTCTCTATAGCCAAAATACTCACATTATCCAACTTTACCATGCAGTTACAGCCGAAATTCGGCTATTAGATTTATAGCCGAAATTCGGCTAAAGACTGAAATTTACCAATTTGGCCGTGACGTTACCGCCGAAATTCGGCTGAAATATTCCAGCACGGCAAGAATTAAGCTACAGCCAAATTCCAGCTAGACACTCACTGGCCTGCCCCGCGTGGTCTGTGCACCTCAGCAAGGCCGCCCTGTACAGGTTCCTCGCGCCGATGCAGTGGTTCGCGAGCGCCAGCAGCAGCAGGCACGCTTGGTTGCTGAGCGGGTGCTGGCTCTTCAGCCGGGCGGTGAGCTCGTGCCGGTCAGCCGGGGGCGGCTGTGTTACTGGTGCAGCCCGAGCTGACTAAGGTATTACCTCTATAGCCGAAAGTTGGTTTTCAACTGTCATTCCAGTAACATGACAGCCCGAGATCAGTAGCTACAGCCGAAAATCGTTCACTTTTGGCTGTAGCCAATTATCGGCTAGATGTTATAATTCTATTACCTGATGAATAAGTGAATAGCAGGTTTCCAGCTATAGGATGTATAGCCGAAATTCGGCTAGACTGAAATTATCTAACTTCACCGTGCCGTTACAGCCGAAATTCAGCTATAAGATCTTTCTCATCACACAAGAATGTCAGGAGATAAGTGAATAGCCGAAGATTTAACGGCGAATTTCGGCTAAACACTTATATTTTAGCATGGCAAAGCTATAGCTAAATTCCAGCCAGACACTCACTAGCCCGCCCCGCGTGGTCTGTGCACCTCAGCAAGGCCGCCCTGTACAGGTTCCTCGCGCCGATGCAGTGGTTCGCCAGCGCCAGCAGCAGCAGGCACGCTTGGTTGCTGAGCGGGTGCTGGCTCTTCAGCCGGGCGGTGAGTTCATGCCGGTCAACCGGCGGATGGCTGTAGATCGTCTGCCTGGCTGGTGATGTGAAGGTGAGCATGTTCCAGAGGCCGGCTGAAAAAGAATGATTATGTTACGATGAGCACCGTGCAGAAACTATAGAGGGCGCTAAAATCCCTATTTTTTTTATGTGGTTTGACAGTAGAATTTGACATTGAGCGTAAAAGTTTCGAATATGAGTCACTAGATGGCAGAATAAGGCACCGTGTTTTTCCGTGGTTTGACAGTAGAATTACCGACGTTGAGAGTAAGTAAAAGTTTTGAATATGAGTCACTAGATGGCAGAATAAGGCACCGTGTTTTTCCGTGGTTTGACAGTAGAATTTGCCATTGAGCGTAAAAGTTTCGAATATGAGTCACTAGGTGGCAGAATAAGGCACCGTGTTTAACCGTGGTTTGACAGTAGAATTACCGACATTGAGAGTAAAAGTTTCGAATATGATTCACTAGATAGCAGAATAAGGCACCGTGTTTTTCCGTGGTTTGACAGTAGTGTTCCGGACATGGAGAAAAACAGTTTTGAATATGAGTCACGAGATGGCAGAGTCATCGCTACGCACGGTGCCTATACGGTGTTTGACTGACAGGGTGACAGGTCAAATCAATCACTTATATTAAACGTCAAAAATTTTAACTTGTAGGGAAACCAAATGAAATATTAAGCTATGACTATTAATATTTCTTAGTTCTGTTTTACTATAATACTAGCGGCCGCCCGCGACTCCGTCCGCGTGGATTTCGATTTCCAATATCCTATGTGTTATTCTGATGTATAAGCTATATTGTGGTGAAGTTTCATTCAAATCCATTTAGCAGTTTTTACGTGAAAGAGTAACAAACGTCCATACATCCACACATTCACACATCCATACATCCACACATACAAACTTTCGCCTTTATAATAGTAGTAGGATTTTTTAAAAGCACAACAGTAACTTTGGCATCGTGATTAGTGCTTATTTCTCAATTTCCGTTTTTATTTAGGAATTTCAAAAAATATTTTGAATGTCGTCGAGTGCCCAATAAGTGATGTTCCGGATATCCGTATACGTAGACTTCTGATGGGTATAAAAAGTCCCTATTCGTTACCGTTACCGTTACTTTTCTCACGGATCTTTTCTTAACTTATTTTTCAATTTATTGGATGAAATCGGTCGAGTGCGAGTCGGACTCGCGCACTGAGGCTTCCGTACAAACTCTATTTTTGACGTATTAAAAAACTACCTACTAGATTTTGTTCAAACCAATTTGCGTTGGTAGTTTTTATGGTTATGTCCATTATATATTTATTTTATTTTCATCATCCTCTTATTTTAGAAGTGAGGGGGGGGGGGACACATTTTTCCACTTTGGAAGGGTCTCTCACGCAAAGTATTCAAAAAAAATTATGTTAGAAACGTCAATATCATTTTAAAAGATCAATCCATAGATACCCCACACGTATAAGTTCTATGAAAAAAAATATTTCGAGTTTCAGTTCTAACTATGGGGGACCCCCAATTTTTAAATCTTTTTTTTTTCTATTTTCGTGTGAAAACCTTGTTGCGGTTCACAAAATACATCTACTCATCAAGTTTCAACAGTATAGTACTTATAGTTTCGGAAAAAGTGGCTGTGACAGACTGGCGGACAGACAGACAGACAGACATGCCGAATCTATAAGGGTTCCGTTTTTTGCCATTTAGCTACGGAACCCTAATAAAACACTAAACTACACTCACAAGCGATATTTATAAGCAGACTGCCGCCCGGTGTTCCTGTGCCGAACATTGTCGGCGGGGCCGGCGCCATTGCCGACAAGTTGCCGAGAAGCGTCTTAACCAGAAGTGGGGCGTGCATGCCATACCGGCCCTGGAAGAGCGTCCTGGAAAATTGTAAAATAATTTATTCATTTATTTCAGGCAATATTTACATAAAAAGATGTTAAATATATGTAAACAGAGGCCCATAATATTTGACGAGCAGTTTGGTTTAATAAATTAAATACAATAATAAATAAATTCTTGGGAATAACACAACACACCAATTGCCTAGTCCCAAACTACGCTCGAAGCTTGTACTATAAAAGCTAGGGAACGGATAGACATAATTAAATGTATACTAATATAACAAAGCTTATCCATACTAATATATAAAGCTGAAGATTTTGTTTGTTTGTATGTTTGTTTGTTTGTTTGTTTGTTTGTTTGAACGCGCTATCTCAGGAACTACTGGACCTATTTGAAAAAATATTTTTGTGTTGGATAGTCCAATTGACGAGGAAGGCTTTAGGCTCTATAGCCTTATACTTATACTATTATAACCGGAATCCACGTGGACAGAGTCGCGAGCGGCCGCTAGTAATTTAATAAAATAATAAATAACTTCTTGGGACTAACACACCAATTCCCTAGCCCCAAACCAAGCTCGAAGCTTGTACTATGGAAGCTAGGGAACGGATAGACATACTTAAATACTTTTATAACCAACCATCCATGACTTACTTAACACGGGGTCAGATCAATGTATGTGATGTTGTGAAATATTTATTTATTTATTTATTTATGACTCGACAAATGTCGACCCTTGGTTTTGTAGCCAGGGTCTCTGACCACTAAACTGTAGGTATAAAATAGCCAGTTAAAAAATCTATTTACTTTACAGGCTTTGCTTACTTTTTGCTAATAACATATGTTTTGACGGGCCCGTTGGTCTAGTGGTCAGACACCCTGGTTACAAAACCAATGGTCGCGTGTTCGAATATCGGTAAGGGAAAATATTGGTGTGATGAACATCGGCACTTATACTCGAATCATTGATGTTAATGAAGTATTTAAGTACGTCTATCCGTTTCCTAGCATACAAAGCACAAGCTTCGAGCTTAGTTTGGGGCTAGGCAATTGGTGTGTTGGTCCAAAGCATCTATTTATTTATTTGTTTAATATGACAAGTTTACAGATCACAATGATTGCTACACAAATATAACAAACAAATTAAATCTCACCTGTATATAAGAGACGTCTCAATATGCCCTGTCTGTCCGTGCACTCCGGCAAACATATACACCGACATCAGAACCAGCAGTGTGTTTATACACTCCAAATGTAGGTAGTAAGTGTTGTCACTGTAACAAAGAAATTATAATGGCCATGGCGGCCGACCTTACGATCAGCCAGGTACGCAGGATATATTATAGTGCACAAGTGAGTGCGCAAGCACAGGTGCACTCCCTATTCCCTCACTCTCATAGATCGGTGGGTCAGCAGTCTGACACGACCGTAGAGAGATCATGCGCAGGACCAACGGCTTAACGTGCCTTCCGAAGCACGGAGGAGCTCGAGATGCAATTTTTCGGTCACCCATCCGATGACTGGCATATGCGAACGTTGCTTATCAGGCCGAGTGCGCTAACCACTGCGCCATCGAGCTCCTCAAAAGAAATTATATCGGGTTAACGAATACCACAGATGATGAACAAACGTCAAATATTCACTAAACTTTTCACTTGTCTCATTTCTCTTTAGTCTCTCTCTCAGTCTGGACAATTCAGAATCGTAGTCGAAGCGTACCCTGGGCTCCGAGGCAATACAGTTTTTGACTGACAGGTCAAATCACCTATCAATTTTTTTTTAATTTCAAAAACGTACCCTTGTAGGAAAAAATGTATGAAGTATTGAATTGTGACGTCACAGTTCTGTAGTGTCAAATCAAAAGAGTATTGAACTTTCAATTAGCTGTAATAATTTAAAATAATTTAAAGCTCAATAGTAACTGTGGGATGAAAAATAGTGCTTAATTTTTTATTTTGTCTTTAATTTTAGTATGTCATAATTTATTTCGTATGCAGTCAAGTACCCAATTGCCGAGGATGCAACCGGGACAAGAGCTAGGATGATGCAATTTTAAAGAAATTTCATTTAAATAACAATCTATCGCGCTCCACTTGGCGGGGGCACAGCCGTGCCCCCAGATACTAATATGTAAAGCTGAAGAGTTTGTTTGTATGTTTGTTTGTTTGTTTGTTTGAACGCGCTATTCTCAGGAACTACTGGTCCGATTTGAAAAAATATTTTTGTGTTGGATAGTCCATTTGACGAGGAAGGCTTTAGGCTATTGGAAATCGAAATCCACGCGGACGGAGTCGCGGGCGGCCGCTAGTAAGTTAATAATACTCATAAGAGCGATAGTGGCTGGATTTTATTTTGTTATTGATTTTAATTTTTTTTATTTTCATTCTGGATTTTTTGTTAATCTTTGTGTGGATTTGTGCCATTAGTCCGGCCTTGAGGGAAAACACCGTGAGAAAACCTGCACATTCAGATAGTTTCTGACTTGAGTACAGCTAGATCTGAATGTGTAACTATAATCCAATCTGTCTGGTTCCTCTCTAAGGGTTACGAAGGTCTGATGGCAATCGCTTCCCTGTAATAACCAGAGTCGTCAAATCCTTTTTTGATTTTAATAATACTCACGTAACAGGCACATCAATGATGAGTCCTATCAGTGCATCAATGAGAATCTCCACTCGACTCTCACTCCCATTGATCTTGGGGGTAGTTTGAGCATCCACCACTTCTGGGGGGGAGGGGCAGTCATCATGATCCAAGGGGCTCTGGAAGGAGAAATATTTATTTCAATAGAACATAGAAAAGCTGTTGCTGGTGAGTAAGGTCGCCAGAGCTCAGTTGGGGAGGGTGTGGGGTCTTATAGACAGGCAACGCATCTGCGACCCTTGTGCGGTTGTTGATGTCCTTGGGCAGCGGTGATCACTAACAGTCAGGTGACCCGCTTGTTCGTTTGCCTCCCTGTTTACACTAATATTAGAAAGAGGAAAGATTTTTGTATGTGACGAATAAACTCAAAAACTACTGGATCGATTTGAATTATTATTTTACTGTTAGCTAGCTACACTATATCAAAAGTACCCGTTGAACGAAGGGTACTTTTGATCCCAAAAAGGGGGGAGCAAGAGAGGGATATTTGAAAAAAGAAATTAAGCGCAGGTAGAAGGCTATCTATACTATTATAATAAAACTGAGGAGTTTGCTTGGGTGAAGCTTACAGGACGAAGCAAATTGGCCAATGCAGAAAATGCAAAATTTGGTAGGCATTAATTTTGACTTTTTAATATCTGACATTGATTACATTGCCACTAAAGAATTCGACCTTAAAATATTTGCAGTATATTTTGTTACACCCTATATATTAAGTAAGTAAGTACTCACCTCGTCCCCCCTTGGCCTGGTCTCACACTGCACGTCGAGGTGCCGGCACAGCTCGTGCTCAGGCACCATCTCCACCAAGTACTTGGCGCACGCGCGGATCACGAACAGAGCGTTGTACGTCTGCCATGCCAGCACCACACTGGTATAGTAAGTAAGTAAGTACTCACCTCGTCCCCCCTTGGCCTGGTCTCACACTGCACGTCGAGGTGCCGGCACAGCTCGTGCTCAGGCACCATCTCCACCAAGTACTTGGCGCACGCGCGGATCACGAACAGAGCGTTGTACGTCTGCCATGCCAGCACCACACTGGTATAGTAAGTAAGTAAGTACTCACCTCGTCCCCCCTTGGCCTGGTCTCACACTGCACGTCGAGGTGCCGGCACAGCTCGTGCTCAGGCACCATCTCCACCAAGTACTTGGCGCACGCGCGGATCACGAACAGAGCGTTGTACGTCTGCCATGCCAGCACCACACTGGTATAGTAAGTAAGTAAGTACTCACCTCGTCCCCCCTTGGCCTGGTCTCACACTGCACGTCGAGGTGCCGGCACAGCTCGTGCTCAGGCACCATCTCCACCAAGTACTTGGCGCACGCGCGGATCACGAACAGAGCGTTGTACGTCTGCCATGCCAGCACCACACTGGTATAGTAAGTAAGTAAGTACTCACCTCGTCCCCCCTTGGCCTGGTCTCACACTGCACGTCGAGGTGCCGGCACAGCTCGTGCTCAGGCACCATCTCCACCAAGTACTTGGCGCACGCGCGGATCACGAACAGAGCGTTGTACGTCTGCCATGCCAGCACCACACTGGTATAGTAAGTAAGTAAGTACTCACCTCGTCCCCCCTTGGCCTGGTCTCACACTGCACGTCGAGGTGCCGGCACAGCTCGTGCTCAGGCACCATCTCCACCAAGTACTTGGCGCACGCGCGGATCACGAACAGAGCGTTGTACGTCTGCCATGCCAGCACCACACTGGTATAGTAAGTAAGTAAGTACTCACCTCGTCCCCCCTTGGCCTGGTCTCACACTGCACGTCGAGGTGCCGGCACAGCTCGTGCTCAGGCACCATCTCCACCAAGTACTTGGCGCACGCGCGGATCACGAACAGAGCGTTGTACGTCTGCCATGCCAGCATCACACTGAAATAATATAGGGAAAATTAGATTATTCTTTCCAGGTGAAAACCAAATCTGCGACCTGTTAGGCGACGTGGCTAGATAACTAAGTAGGGACGTCAACATTATCCATATGAGCACGATCACTTAATTACTTGGCAAGTGATTACCATATTTGGACATAAACAACTTGACGGCAAAGTTGTTAGCGCGCTCGGCATGCGATTGAAGTTAAACAACTTCCGACATTTTTCGGTCATCCATCCCGTGCTCCTCCATAAGGCACGTTCAGCCGTTGGTCCTGCGCCTGATCTCTCTACGGTCGTGTCAGACTGCTGTCCCATCTAACTATGAGAGTGAGGTAATATGGTGCACCTGTGCTTGCGCACAAACTTGTGCACTACAATATATCCTGCGTGATCGTAAGATTGGCAGACATGGCCAAAAGACGGTCAAAAGGGGAATAATTATCATATGGCCCTAGCAGGATTTGAACCCGCCACCCTTGGTTTTATAGCCAGGGTCTCTGACCACTAAACCAACGGGCCCTTCAATAATTTATTATCAGTAGTACCTTGGCATAGTTACACAACACTATACTCACTTATCACTATTAGGAGCTGCCAGCAGCTCAGTAGCCCGCGTGATGAAGACCTGCACCAACGACCCAAGGTTTCCAGTCTGAGGGTTGTTCTGAAGGAACTGCTGGAGCAACGCCTCAGTACTGGAGTCGAAAAACAGCTGTTCCTCCCTGGAGATACAAGATACAATGCTTTATTTAGTTTTCTTACCTATTACTACTACATATAATGTAACCCTCATAACTTTTGACGACCTGCTTGGTGTAATGGTCAAGATGTTGCCTATTGCGCAAGAGGTCGCGGGTTCAATCCCCGCACAGGACAAACATTTGTGTGCATGAACATGTCTGTTTGTCCTGGTCTGGGTGTTACATTTAAGTATATTTGTAATACCACTGTTGATTCTGATGCCTGTAACACAAGTGTTTAAACTACTTAACACGGGGTCAGATCAATGTATGTGATGTTGTGAAATATTTATTAATAAAAAGAAAAAAAGAAAAAACTAACTACCTATACAGCTACGGACTGCTAAAGGAACCCCTGAGGCTTAACTTACTTGTCATTAGGAGGGATTATATTGAACGCTAACAGCTGGTTCCAGAAGGGATCGTTCGGTGAGAGCACTTCCGCAGAGCAGAATCGAGCTAGGAGCTCGTTTGACGATAGCTCACTGTATTTGCTGACTGCCACACCCATCGCGGACTGAAATAATTAAAATATAATCTTATTTTAATAAAACATATTATAATTTGGAAATTTTCTTTGTTTGGATGTTTGTCCATCAATCACGCTGAAACTACTGGACGGATTTCGATGAAATTTGGTATACAGGCAGGGTATTGGCTGGGTGATACGATACTTTTTATCCCGATTAAATGCTCCCATGGGATAAACCAAATTCCGCGCGAATGAAGCCGCGGGCGGCCGCAATAAAAGTAATACAGTTAAGTTATTTATTAATTTGACGACCCGCTTGGTGTAATGGTCAAGTTGCCTATTAGAACACCAGGTCGCGGGCTCGATCCCCCCACAGGAAAAACAATTGTTTGCAGTACATTTGCAAACATGTCTGATTGTGTATTTATGTCCTACTACTATTATAAAGGCGAAAGTTTGTAAGTATGGATGTATGGATGTATGGATGTTTGTTACTCTTTCACGTAAAAACTACTGAATGGATTTGAATGAAACTTTACCACAATAAAGCTTATATATCAGAATAACACATAGGATATTTGAAATCGAAATCCACGCGGACGGAGTCGCGGGCGGCCGCTAGTTTATAAATATATTTGTAATACCACTGTTGATTCTGATCTCTGTATCCCAAATGCTTAAGCTACTCAACACGGAGTCAGATCAATGTATGTGAAGTTGGGCAATATTTATTTATATTTATTGTAAGAGTTCACATTAGTGAATTCTACATGGGAAGGGACCAGATATCTCTGAGGTGTTTCATTTTGATAGTATTGTTATGGCAAATTTTAAATGATTTTTTTAAAATAACGATTACTTTGTCTTTCGTCTTCAAACTTGTAGATTGTAAGTAGATGTTTCACATCATTAGAGAACACCAATATTTTTTTTTACTTATTTTGAATAACAACTTTTCAATTAATTAACAAAACAAGAAACAATAAATGATAGCTTATCTTGTTTTTAATTAAAATGGTTGTTCAACAAACAATTTTGTTTGTTACTTTTTGCGAGTAAATAATTATGGTGAATTTTTTTAAACAAAATGTTTTATTTTATCATCCTCTACAGACGGAGTTGTGGGGGGCGGCCGCCAGTTTTTGATAAACTTAATGTATTAAGTGTATTCCATCCAAAAACTTAAGTGTATAATTAATATCATTTAAGGAATTAAATGTGATATGAATTATGTGGAATATATTTTACTAGTGACCATCCATGACTCCGTTCGTGTGGAATTCGGTTTCCAAAATCATAAGGCAACTTTTGTCTCGGATGTTAAGACTATGATGGTTTTTATGACTGCTTACTATTAAGACTTTATATCCTATCATATCATACATGTATGATAGGATATAATCACCGCATCGTGACACACACTACAAATCCTAAGACTGCATTGTTTATAATTATCTATACAATTTATACTGTAATGAAGCTGAAGAGTTTGTTTGCTAAAACGTGCTACTCTCAGGAACTACTGGTTTGAATTGAAAAACTTGAGTTGTGTTGGAGAGTCAGCTACAGTTTAAAACTCACAAACCCACACAGATAGAGTCGCGGGCAGCCACTAGTATGCCTTACAACTGACGCATGGGTCCCGGAGATCAGTAGATACATTACTCTGTAGATACATTAAAAAAACTAAACGGTTAGTTAAGAGACAAAAATGTTTTTATAAAAATGTAAGTTTAAGAAAACAACGTTCTGATTTGATAGATAGCATAGAAATTTTTAGTGCTAAGTTAGCTAAAAGTAGACAGCTGCATGAGAGTGATACTCAGTTGCAGACAGATATTGATAGGCTACGCCAGTCTCTCGCTGACATGACTGCTAAATACAATATGGCACAAGATCAAATAAGGGCCCAAATAAAGGCCACAAATGAATTATTGTTTTGCCAAAGTACCTTCAGTACTGAAACCCGGCCTCTTGTTGTTACTGACATGACTCAATCATTAGGCGCAGAGGAAACAGTTCACTGTGACAGTATAATTATAAACAATACTTGCATATTAAGTACTCAGAGAGAGGTGGAGCACCCCACCACTTGTGATTTAACTGCAGTAGGGAAAGGCAGTAACTTGAATG
The DNA here is from genome assembly GCA_958496325.1 of Nomophila noctuella. Taxonomy (NCBI): domain Eukaryota; kingdom Metazoa; phylum Arthropoda; class Insecta; order Lepidoptera; family Crambidae; genus Nomophila; species Nomophila noctuella. Next base: position 2,692,214 of record OY292508.1, read on the forward strand.
TTGATAGCACCAAATATGTTATGTTTAGTGATGACATAGGAAAACATATGAGTCATTTATTGAGTATGCAATTAGATCAGCCAGTTCTGAACATTTGTACGCCTGGTTCCTCATATTGCCATATAGTACAAAAAATAACTCAATATAATTTTGAACCCAACACTACTTTAATTGTGTTAATAGGAAATAGAGGTAATTTGAACAAGCAGAAGTTAATTAACCATTTCAATAGTTTATGCAGCCTAAATGTTAAAAGAATAATTTTGTACTCTTTACCATATTTAGCAGGAGTGTCACAAAAAGAAAATGACATTAGATATAAGTTAAATATGTCTTTGGACACTATGACATTTGGTAGATATAATAATATTATAAATTTAATTGACATTAATACAATTAATAAGCATGGTATTCATGCGACTCAGGATAATTATTATCCTTCTTATTATTTAAAACGACAGATAGCTGGTTCGCTATCTTATTATTTTATTTTAACAGCCAAGAACTTGGCTAACCAACCTGCTTTTATTGAGCAGGGTTGTAACTTATCTGACATGTATATTAATGATACTTTGGATGTCAATCCAAATAATTTAAATTAATTAGTAAGACAATAGAGGATGTCTCTAGCAAATCTATTGTAGTGACCAAGGATAAGCCTTGTAGTTTTTTCAATCTAGTCCATCAAAACATTCAAGGCTTCTCCGGTAAAGAACTAGAAATAGGATTATTCTTAGACTGTATGGATATACACGTCTTAGGTCTAACCGAACATTGGTTAAGACAAAATGAATGTTTAATTAATATAGACAACTTTACTGTAATTAGCTCGTTCATGAGAAAGTCTGCTATTCGTGGTGGGTCACTTTTGTTAGTTAATAATAAACTTAGGAGCAAAGAACGTAAAGATATAACAGCACTTTCAATTGAACGAACTATAGAAGTAGCATGTGCGGAGCTGGAGCATTACATTATAGTATGTGTGTATAGGCCGCCTTCATCAGATTATAATTTATTTGAAACATCAATGGAAGAAATACTCAAGAAAATTTGTATGACGAATAAAAAACTTATTATATGTGGAGATTTTAATGTAAATATTCTTGAAGGTTCTCAATTGAGTAGTCGTTTTATTAATCTGTTTAATTCCTTTAATTTAGTTAATCTATTCAATGAACCTACGAGAATCACGCCCACATCTGCCACCTGTTTAGATAATGTTTTTTGTAATAGTAAGGTGGTTAATAAAAAAATCATTAATTGTATGCAATCAGATCATAGTGGACAACAGGTTCAATTTGAACACTGTGTTGCTTCAGGATCTATGAAAATCATTTGTAGACCTGTCACTGAGAAGCGCAAAAACTTATTTAAAAATAACATTGTCAATAAAATACTTGATATTTCTTTCGATAACCGTAATGTTGATAATATTTATGACAATTTCCATGGCTTAATTTCATCGGAATTTAGTACAATATTTCCTAAAAAGACTATCAATGTCAGTAATAATAAAACAAAATTCAGCGACTGGGCTACTCCTGGTATTTATAAAAGTAGAATTAAATTGTATGAGCTATATGACTTAAAAGCATATTCTCAAGATCCAAAAGTGATAGAATATGTTAAGGATTACTCTAAAGTATTTAAGAAAGTTTGCTGTAAAGCCAAGTCCATTTACTTGAGGAATAAAATAAATAAATCAAGTAATAAAATTAAAGCTACTTGGAATATAATTAATAAAGAAACATGCAAATCCAAGTCACATGAAAGTGATTATTCTCTCAGAATTAATGATAGTACTTTTAAAACAGACATAGAAGTAGCAAATGCCTTTGAATATTTTTTCTCAAATATACCTATACAAACCACAAGTGTATTAAATTCTAGTACACATCAAGCCCAAAATATCTTGGCTTCATGTGTTGACGAATGTAAGACTATATTTCATTTTCATCACATCACACCTATTATAATATTAAAAACTTTCAAATCACTAAGTATAAAGAAAACTGAGGATTTATGGGGAATCTCCACTGATATTACGAAAACTATAATAGAAATAATTTCTCCCCATCTAGCTTGCATTTTCAACCAATGCATTGATGAAAATAAATTTCCCAATTTAATGAAATGCAGTAAAATAATACCTTTATTTAAATCGGGCGACAAAAGTGACCCATCAAATTTTAGACCAATTTCAATATTACCATCATTAAGTAAAATATATGAGAAAATTATTTTTAATCAATTACTTGAACATTTTCATGTCAATAATTTACTTCACTCGAAACAATTCGGTTTTACTAAAAACAAGAGTACAACCGATGCAGGTATTGCACTTATAAAACATATCCTGGATGCATGGGAAAGTAAACAGAATGCCATAGGTATTTTTTGTGATTTATCAAAGGCATTTGATTGTGTTGATCATTCAATATTACTTATTAAATTAAAACATTACGGTATCTCAGACGTTGCCCTAAAATTTATTGAATCGTACCTCACTGACAGGATACAAAGAGTTAATATTAATAACACAAATTCGTCTGGTGCGAAACTACAAATGGGCGTGCCCCAAGGCTCTATATTAGGGCCTTTGCTTTTTCTTATATACGTAAATGATCTTCCATACTATACCAAAGACCTCTGTGAGATAGTTTTGTTTGCGGATGATACTTCCCTCATATTTAAAACGGGAAGAAACGAAAAATCATTTGACAAAGTAAACATGGCTCTCTCGCAAGTCTCACAATGGTTTAGTACCAATAATTTGTTACTTAATGCTAATAAGACAAAATGTGTTAAATTTATGATGCCTAATGTAAGGCAAATTGATACGCAAATTGCTATGAATAATGCGCAATTGGAAATTGTCCATTCAGTCAAATTTTTAGGCATAACCATTGATTCAAAATTACAATGGGGTCCTCACATATCTACACTTTCAGGAAGACTTAGCTCAGCTGCTTACGCTGTTCGAAAAATAAGATATGTCACTGATGTTGAAACGGCAAGACTAGTTTATTTCAGTTACTTTCATTCTGTTATGTCGTATGGTCTACTGTTGTGGGGCTCTGCTGCCGACATTGAGTCTATTTTCATATTGCAGAAAAGAGCTATCCGTGCAATCTACAACCTTAGACCTCGTGACTCGCTCAGAGACGTTTTTAAAGAAATTAACATTTTAACAGTTCCTTCTCAATACATCTTTGATTGTATTTTATATGTTAGGAAATACTATGAGAACTTTCAGAAAAAGTCCGATACTCACCAGTTTAACACAAGAAATAAGCACAGACTTGCCTATCCAACAATCAGACTTCAAAAAACTGGAAAGACTTTCGTAGGCTTAAGCATAAAAATGTTTAACAAAGTACCACAAAATCTTGTTGAATTACCTTTGCATCTATTTAAACTTAAAGTAAAGAATTGCTTAATGAGAAAAGGATATTATAGGATACAAGATTTCTTAAATGATGTCGACAAGAATTTGTGGGTCTGACAATTTCTTGCCTCTCTGCACATGTTGTTGTCATATTTATCTATATCTATAAAACTCAAAGGTGACTGACTGATTGCTGACTGACTGACTGATTACATAGTGATCTATCAACGCACAGCCCAAACCACTGGACGGATCGGGCTCAAATTTTGTATGCAGGTAGATGTAATGACGTAGGCATCCGCTAAGAAAGGATTTTGATTAATTCAACCCCCAAGGGGGTAAAATAGGGGATGATCGGTAGTATGAAACTTTGTCAATTTTAAACCTATCGGGCTGATATTTTGCATACATAAAGCTACTAAAACGTAGGCATCGCTTAATTAATTAGATTGATAAATTCTAACCCCCAAGGGGGTAAAATAGGGGATGAACGGTAGTATGAAACTTTGTCAATTTTAAACCTATCGGGCTGATATTTTGCATACATAAAGCTACTATAACGAAGGCATCGCTTAATTAATGAGATTGATAAATTCTAACCCCCAAGGGGGTAAAATAGGGGATGAACGGTAGTATGAAACTTTGTCATTTTTTTAACCGATCGGTTTGAGACTTTGCATTCATAAAGCTACTTTGACATAGGCATCGCCTATGTTGCGGATTGTTTTATAATTATTATTTGTATTAAAACCTCTTTTGTACCTTTTTAAGTTCTCTATTTTTACTTGTTTTTATATGTCTTTGACACTTAAATTTTCTCCTTCTAACTGTTATATTATATCTTACTCACCTCAAGAACACTTCTTTTATTCCTCAATTTTCTCAACATATGTAAAAATATGTTGAGAAAATTGAGGAATAAAAGGGTTCTTGAGGTGAGTAAGATATAATATGACAGGAAGAAGGAGTGTCACAAAGACATAGAAAAAGAAGTAAAAATATAAAGCTTAAAAAAGTACAAAAGAGGTTTTAATAAAAATAATAATAATAAAACAATCCGCAACATCCTCGCCCCCCGTGTGGCAACACACGATAACACGATTATGGTTTGAGAACCGAATCTTGGACGCGAGGGGCAAGCATGCTGCTAATGTGAGTTTGAGGTGGTGAATGAGATAATGGATGAAATGAGCGAGCGGTTCGTAATGAAATGGTGAAGCTATGTAACAAATGAGAGCTAATGAGAGTATGAGAATGAAGAGCGCGCGCGCTGATGGATGGCAGACCGAAAGCCTCGCAGTCGAGCCCGCGCAGGGCGCCGGCGCCCGAGCACGGCCGCCCCCACGCCCCGAAGCCGAGCCCGCGCAGGGCGAACACGCAGCGCTCCACAAAGCTTAAATTCTCGGGAGACTAAATACTCGGGCACGTTTCGGAGGCGCACCATCACAATGCGGTAAAGAGATTTTTGAGCTAACCGTGACCTTATCTTAGTACTCGCACACGTCGCTCCGGGAACCGGAGCTTGAGGCGCAGTGGTCTCGAAGTGACCACTTTGAAGCGTATGAGCGTGTGCGTGTAGTGTACGGCTAAGGTCACGGTTAGTAGCTAGAGGTGGCTTTGTGGAGTACCACGTACTCGCGCCCCGCCGGCTCGGCCCCGAGACATCAGGGCGGCGACTTTCGGGCGGCGGCGTCCCCCGCGAGCTCGACCGCGAAGCCCCCAGTCGTGAAGCCACAGGCGCGGCGACGCTGGCGACTGCTTCGGCCAACCGCAATGTTTCTATATGATGAGTGCTCGTACACGTCGCTCCGGCATCCGGAACATGAGGTGCTAATTGTAGCGGAAGAGCGTGTACGGGCTGAGAACGGCTGAAAACATTGCGGTTAGCATCTACATCCTCATTATGGGGAGGCACGGTTGAGGGGCAAGGCCGATGAGTGAGCTGTTGAGGGCAAGGCTGATGAGTGGTATGAGTGAGCTGTTGAGGGCAAGGCTGATGAGTGGTATGAGTGAGCTGGTGAGGGCAAGGCTGATGAGTGGACTGTCGAACGTGCGGCTCTGACGCACGGCTCGATCCTCGGCGGCCGGCTCTGCTGGACGCTTTTATTGCCGCGATATGGGCGCGGTGCTCCGCCTCGACGACTGCCAGCTTCGCGGCGAAGGCGCGCTCGCGCTCCGCAGCCTCCGCGACGAAGGCACGTCTCCGCTCCGCAGCCCCCGCGACGAGGACGCGTGCCCGCTCCTTTAAGGCGACACGTCTTTGATGCCGAGCTTCTTGGCTGGCGACTGCTTGGGCCAACCGCAATGTCTCTGTATCATGAGTGCTCGTACACGTCGCTCCGACATCGGGAACATGAGGCGCTAATTGTAGCGTAAGAGCGTGTACGAGCAGAGTACGGCTGAAACCTTTGCTGGAAGCCTCCAGTGAGGCGACGTGGGCCCGGCGCTCCGCCTCGACACGCAGCATTATGAGAACTTAATTTTATCACTTCTGACACCAAAAATATGTTGAGAAAATTGAGGAATAAAAGGGTTCTTGAGGTGAGTAAGATATAATATGACAGGAAGAAGGAGTGTCACAAAGACATAGAAAAAGAAGTAAAAATATAAAGCTTAAAAAAGTACAAAAGAGGTTTTAATAAAAATAATAATAATAAAACAATCCGCAACAGCCTAATTAATGAAATTAATAAATTCCAACCCCCAAGGGGGTAAAATAGGGGATGAACTTTAGTATGAAACTTTGTCATTTTTAACCGATCGGGGTGAGATTTTGCATTCATAAAGATAATATGACGTAGGCATCCCCTTTCAAAGATTATTTCAAAAATCCACCCCTAACGGGAAAAAAATGATATAGAAACCAAAATCCACGCGGACGAAGTCGCGGGCGCCCGCTAGTTATATTATATTAGATTTATTATTATTTTTGACATACTTATAATATGAACATTGTAAATGGCATTTGAAAAGAGCAACTGTCGAGTTTCTTGCCGATTCTTCTCGGCAGTAACTGCCTTCCGAATCGGTGGTAGAGTCATTTTTTGTAATTTTTTGACGATTAATTGTTGAGAGAGGCAGACCTCCGTGGTGTTTGTTTATGGTTAATTCTAATTTCAAAGGGAGTTTGATTTGACAATCTGCTGTACACATGCGCGACGTCAAAAAGTGAGGCACTTCATCTGCAGGCCTTAGAGAGTTTAGACGTTATGGATTTTTTGAGAAGAATTTAGAGTCCATAGCAACCGGCTGTTTGTTTATGTTATAGTGTATCCAAGGTGTAAAGAGACAGATACAAGAAGACCAAGGGATGCAAGAATAAACGAAGAAGAACAAGGAATATATTTTTTGTTTTCAATAACGCGTATCCAAGGTGAAAAGAGACAGATATACGAAGACCGAGGGATGCCAGAATAAACGAAGAAGAACAAGGAATATATTTAGATGATGAAGAAAATGTGGTTAACATAAATGGACTCTGGCAGATGGTTGAAGAAGAACACGATGAAATTAGGAAAAATTTAAGTGATGGTAATGAAGCGTGTCGAGAAGGTGAAGATATGAGAAGAATCAGCAACATAGACAGTGATCTAGAAGAAGGTGAAAAATATAAATGACAGTCAGACAAATGAAGACAGAATAAATGACGGTGGAACAAATGATGAAGTCGAAATAACAAATGAAATTTTTTTGGGAATGAGAATAATGGAAGTAGCAGAAACATTTGTGGAAGTGATTTTATTTAGTTGAAGAGAGTCAGAGTCTAGCAGTGGAGATTGAAGCTGAAGAAACAGTAATGAAGAATTTGAGGGAAGTCGAGCGGTGGAAAATAATGATATTGAGGGAAGTCGAGCGGTGGAAAATAATGGTATTGAGGGAAGTCGAGCGGTGGAAAATAATGTTATTGAGGGAAGTCGAGCGGTGGAAAATAATGGCAGAAGAATTCAACCTGCGAGAGAACGAGGGTTGCGAGAAAGATATAAAGATTATGTCATGGAGTATGATACGGAAGTTTCGATGTTAACATACGAGGAGCACAGTATCCATTAAAGAGTTAATGGGGTGCATATACTAATTAAGGGACATAGAAAATGATTCATTTAAGGGGGTGTGGAAATAGTATAAATGAATCATTCGACAGAAATGGAACTTAAAAACATAACATAGGTAACAACATAACGACAGATGAAAATCAAAATCAAAATCAAAATATATTTATTTCATAACAGGTCGGATTTACAGAGTAGGTAAGTATAGATCTCATCCTTTTAAGTTTTAAGAACTTGTGTTAGGATGAGACCGCTCTTCCTAGAAACAGATTGTCATAAGCTAAGACTTGTACAAAACTCAATTTCTACGGCTTATCATTAATTTACAATTAAGTTAAAGTTAGTTGGTAGTGCGGCATATAGTCGATGGGTTAGATATATAAATAAAAATAGGGGTGATATATTTACAGTTATTAGGATGATTAGGTATATGCGACTAAGATATATTATGTAATAAATAGTTTGAGATCAATGAAAAAATATGTCTTGAAATATATAGATATGGTAAGAGATTGCAAAATATGTATAGTAGTAGTAAGTAAAATATGTATAAGTAGATACAATAGTAAGACATGAAGAAAGTGTAGGTTATATGTCTCGTGTGAATAAAGATTCAATGCTATTATAATCCTGTTGTTTTAGCCAAGAAGTAAGTGTATTTCTACACTCAAGGTAATGCATATTATAAAAAAATAATTTCCTGTTAAGTTTGTTGTACAGGTATTTAGATTGGGTATGGAACTGGATGTTTGCAAATTTAGTTTTCATTTTTGGGAGGGAAATCACAAAATGGGGATTACGCTTTGATAAAATTTTTGGGTCGGGAATTAGGGTTTTTTGTATTTTGAGGATGCATCTAAGTACGTATAGTTGTCTTACAGATAGTACATTACAATCTTGATACAGCTCCACCGTTCTAGATGTGAATTTCTTAAAAGTCATAACTTTCAGTAGAGAACGTTGTGCCCTTTCAATTTTGAGCATTTTGGTTTTATGGGTACCGCCCCACAGAGGTAAGCAGTATAATATGATAGATTGTACCAATGCTGTATAAATGTACATTATGAGTTGTTTGTCCGTGACATGCCGAATGTATTTGAACAACCATATAAGCTTTCTGACGCGGAGTGTGCACATGTCAATATGTTTGTGCCAGTTTAATTGTTGATCGAGATAGATCCCTAGATATTTTGTGAACTCAACGTTTTCCAGTGCCTGACAGTTACACGAAGAGTCTGCATGGGGGGTGTCACAAGAGTGGGCAATTAGAGAACGATTAAAGGGTTGAGAAGATTTTTTTATTGAAAATGTTATATAATTGGTCTTGTTAGTATTTAGGGTTAGAAGATTGCCACGTAACCACTTGATGACCTCATGGAGGCCCGCGGTGGCAGACTCATAAACCTCCTCCCAGGTTTTACCGTGAAAGAGAAGAGCCGTATCATCGGCATAAGAAAAGATATTCCCTCTGTGTAATTGGGTTTCAGTAAGGTCATTTATGTAGATCAAGAATAGAGTAGGTCCAAGGACACTGCCCTGCGGGACGCCGTATTGTGTGCAGTAGTCTAGAGAGCTGATTGTGTTATTATCTATTTTTACTAGTTGAGTTCTTCCATGAAGGTAGTCGGTTATTAGTTTTAAGAATTGGCCACGGATACCGATCATATCTAGCTTTCTGATAAGGATGGGAATAGAGACGGTGTCGAACGCCTTTTTCAGGTCCAAAAATATGCACAGGGTCTTTACACGGTTATCAAGTAGTTGAGTAATCTTAGTTGTGAGTGCAAAAACAGCGTCTTCTGTGCTCCTTTTTTCACGGAAACCGAATTGAGCATCAGATAGGATGTGGTATTTGTTCAAAAACTCTAAGAGCCGTTTGTTAATAATTTTTTCGAGAATTTTAGAGATCACAGTAAGAACAGAAATTGGCCTGTAATTGTTAACATCGTCTCTAGCCCCACTCTTATATATGGGATGAACTATTGCACGTTTTAGAGATTGTGGGAAAACACCTCTGTCAAGGCACAATGAGCATAGACGGTGTATTAAAGGAACTAGTTCCGAATGGGCCAGTTTAATAAATTTTACCGGTATATTGTCCCAGCCAGCAGCTGAATCTGTCTTGAGGTTGGAGATGATAGATTCAATTTCATTTGTATCCGGATCTATAATTCCTATTGAGTTCAGTTGAGGAGGAATGAGTTTCCCGGAGGTATTTTGAGATGGATACTGCATGTTGATGTCCTCTGCGAGATTTTTTCCCGTATTTATGAAGTGCTTATTAATTAAATTTGCTGAGTCGTCCGACATTTGTTTAAGTTCATGATTAATATTATTTTTATTGTTAAGGTGTGTTATATCCTTTATGGTACTCCAAAGTAATTTGTTATTATTTTTAGCTTTAAAAAGTAGATCTTGTTCGTATTTTCGCTTGAGTTTATTTAGTAGGTTGTTGCAAAAATTTCGGTATCTTTTATATATAAGAGTTAGTGTTTCATTTTCTTTGTTTAGTTGGGATTGCTTCTGAAGCCTATTTCTATTTCTTATGCATTTCAACAAACCGGGAGTAATCCATGGTTTTATAATACGTTTACTGCTTGGGATTTTTATTGTTTTGGTATTAATAGTTAGAGATAAGTTAATCGTTTCAATAAGTTTTTCAGATAACGTGTTGGGGTCTTCTATGGCTAAGAGTTTAGCTAAGTCATTTTCTCGTAACGTATTGATTGCTCCCTTGTAATCAATATATGTTTTTGTGTTTTTTTTGGTATGGAGATCGTTCTTTGAGTAAATATTTGTAATAATCATGAAATGATCTGTTACTGTGGTTTCTAAGACAGCTATCGATGCAGAATACTTTGCGGGATCGAGGTTAGCAAAAACGTGATCAATACAGCTGTTTACTCTAGTGTTGAGTCTATGACCAGGCAACAGACCATTTTGTGCCAGATTTTCTAAGTATTTATGACTACGCGGGTCTAAATGGGACTCTAGTATGTTTATATTGATGTCGCCTGTTAATAAAACATTTTTATTTAAATTATTCGATTTAATGTGTAAGTCCAGATCATGGATGAAGTTATCTATATTGTAATTAGATGGTGATCTGTAAATACATAAAAGTGTAAGATTTGTTAAACGAACTTCAAGGCATGTAGCTTCATTAATGAAAATCTCTTTTACACTATGTTCCAGGACATCATTTATATAGACGACGACACCGTCATTTTGAGTAACTTTTTTCGTAGTTCTGTACGCATAGTAGCCGATTCTATTTGGCACTGGGATGTCAGGGTTTAATCTGCATTCTGTCAAGATTAGGACGTCGAAATGTTGATTAACTAAAGTTAGGTTTGCTGTAAAATCATCGAAGTTCTTGTTAATGCTTCTTATGTTTTGAGTAACTATCGAAAAAGTAGGTTTTTTATTTACAAGATGATTGAGCAAGTCATTTGTATTGCAGGCGTAGCAGTTTACATTATAAGTGTTATCTATTTCATTTAATAGGTGAGCTTCGTTATTCATATTGAAATGACGAGATACTCAAAGGTGGTAACAAGTGTAGTTGCATATAAAGGGTACTCAGTGTTTTTCCTTGCTTTAGGGTAAAAGAAAAAAGTTATGAGCAATTGAAAGCACACTCGTAAGTACTTTTTGGAATTTGATATATGACGGAGCACAGTGTTGCATAGAAATAATATATCAAGGGATTTAATTTGCGTATATAAACAGATGTATGTGTACAGAGTGACGATGGTTGGGTTATAACAGGCAATCATGCTTTTGTCAATTTGTCGGGCTAAATTCTTACTTATTGTATAGTATAATATTTTATATGTGTAAATGATATTATGTACGTGGATACGTTTGATTATATTTCTTGTTATACCTGTGTAATATATTTTATGAGGGCTTAGGAGACGGTAGAGGGCAAGTACAGGACATGGTGTTGTGTAAATAAATAATATACATAATATTATAATATTAGTAACGTAATTGCTAGAAGGGTCATACAGAGTATTTAGGCTACAAAATCGTGAAAGTGTCATTGAGACAGAAGAACAGAGGCAATATCTCATAATAGACAGTGTAGCAGCTAGTCATTCTTTCATCAACTGTTGGATTGCTGCTTCGTTCGTAATCTGTATGATGGGAGACGTGTCGTCCTTTCTAACAAACACACGACCGTATGATGTCCAGCAATATTTAAATTTCTTGGATTTTTTCAAGTCTCTCGCCAAGAAAAACAATCTTGATGCCCTCATAGTGAGATGTTCTGAGATAAAGATAGGACAATCGGGGTTTCTGTTATTCCCTAGGTGCTTGGCGCATAGATTATTGTTATAATTTTGCTTATTATATGACTTTGCGCCTTTGAGAATGTCATCCTTTATTAGAGTTGAACTTAACTCAACAATCACAGACTTTTTCTCCGTTGTGCCTTTAGATTTATAGATGTCCCTGATGTCACTCTTGTTGACCGTGATATTAAGGGTCTTAGCGAGATTTTCCACCATGGTGACTAGGCCATCCCTTGGTTCTTTTGAGTCAATGGGTACATTTCTAATTTCCAGGGTCGTTTTGCGGCTAGTTCTCATAGTGTCTTCCAGGCGGTCCTCCAGGATGGCCACATACTCATCCTTCTTCTTTATCTCCCCTTCTAAGCGCTCAACATTATTTTTTAACTCGGCATTCTGCTCAGCCAGAAATGAGATTGTGGACTCGATGTTACTATTGGCTTCCTGAATGCCCTTCAGTATAGGGAATAATTTTGAAATTTGATCCTCCAGTTTACGCCGTTCGCTGTCCTGTCTGACGGACCATTTCTCAAATAAATCCGCGAGTCGGCTGTCGCATTGATCCTTGTTTTTCTCTTCCTCCTCCATTCTTAGTCTCTTTACCCGTCTTGAAGAAACAAACTCGAACTCGGCCCGCTCCGATGTAATGTCGTCATCAACGATGCTTAAATTGGGCTCAGAGTTTGTTTTGTCGAGTACGTTGAGAGTGTTCTCCATTGCAACAGATTGTAGGTACGTACCGCAGTCTGTCGTAGCCGCACGTAGCGAGTCGTAGCGTAGCAGCGCGGATATAGCTCCTTATTTTCGTCGCCGTAGCTCACCGCTCGGCTGGTCCAGTGGATTCGAAGGCGCGCGCGACGCAGGCGGTCGGCGGTTCAAACCCGAGAAAGTAGCAAAAAGAGAATCGGGCTTACCGCGAACCGAGGGGTGCTCCAGGGTCCCCGTGGCGAAGGCCCACTCACAAAATAAATTATTTAACTTAATTTGCGACACGTCCGCACTGTATCAGAGCCGTGAGGCAAGAGGAATGAAAAGTAACGTTAATAAAAAATTATACACAATTATTTGGAGAGATTGGCCTTAAGTTTTGATATCATATTTTATTTTAGTTGCTGTATTTTGTAATGTGTTAACTGATTTGAATTTTATAGTATATTTTGTTTTTTGTTGATTGATCTGATGTTATGAGTTAAAAGGTTAATTTAGTTGAACTATGTGTTGAGAGAAGTTAGTAGAAGGTTTTAAATTAGGTAGGTCGAGTAGGAGTCAAAGATAGTTGAAGTTTTTGTATTAAGGTTGATCGAGAAGTGGATGAGGTAGTTGAAGGTATTTCTAATGGAGTAATAGTTCGAGAGATAGATGACGAGTTTTGTTTTGTAACATGTTGAATCGAGAGGCAGATAGAAAGTTTTGTAGTAAGTTTTGTAGTGATATTATGTTAAGGGGTAGACAGGGGTATTATCGGATAGGTTAATTGGATGTGAGAGATGTGGTAGATAGGTAAACTTTGTATGAATTTTTGAGATGTGATGTAGGAGGTTAAGAAGATGAGGTTGGCAAGTTAATTCAAAATTTTTTAGTTGAACTTGTAGTTATACAAATATATTTTTAGTCATGATGGTTAGCATGTGCAGCAGATTGAGGGGGTGTGTTGAGAGAGGCAGACCTCCGTGGTGTTTGTTTATGGTTAATTCTAATTTCAAAGGGAGTTTGATTTGACAATCTGCTGTACACATGCGCGACGTCAAAAAGTGAGGCACTTCATCTGCAGGCCTTAGAGAGTTTAGACGTTATGTTGCTTTGATAGTTTATATAGTGGAATTGTCAATTGTGTGTAATTATGTGTAAAATGTGAGGAATAAACCCATTACCAACACTCCTTGCTTTCTTATTTGGATCAAGATTGCCATCCGGCAAGATTAATAAGTGCTTCTATGAAGCCTATGTTAATAAAGAATATTTTGAATTTGAATTGAATTGAATCAAATCAATTGATGAAAGTTTTGATTTTACTAAACATAATGCGATGTTATAATTCTTAAAATAATATGCTTATTTATAATATTTTCACTCTTCATCAGGGATCTTTGTGGCTTTTAGAGGTTAGTGATGTTAATTAAGATAATATTTCGGCATTTTAACAAGGTTAATTCGGTGATAACTCGCTTAAATGATGACTAAGGGCGGTCTAAGATCTAACTACGTATATACGTATCAAAGGCGTCTGAAAACCTTATTCAAAGGATAATATTACATACCTTTGAATATTGTCAGCTCCCTCACACTGAATACATAAACACAACAACAATAAATTAATAAATAACGCCAAAATCAGCTATTTTCGCCACGAAATCATAGCCGATTTGTCACTAATGATTTGTCAATTGGCTTGTCAAACTGACGTTAGCGTAGTTTTTTTCAGTTGACGAAAGAACAAAATATATAGTGACAATGAAATTATCAATGAGAATGAATATAAACGTCCATATTTTGTTCCTCTTTTTTTTATTTATGTTTGATAAGGTGTGGTGGGTAACGGGTGATACTCGTAACATAGATTTTGGAAATATCAAATATCTTTGACTCGTTTAATAAGCTCACAAAAGTTTCCCTAGCTCTCCGTGCTCTGTTTGAGTCTCTCTATGTTATTTTGTACTCAGCTAATTTTAATTTAAGCTTCAGCCTATCGTAGTCCTCTGCTGGTCGTACGATTCCAAGGAATCTTTAATGGAATATGAAGAAAAATTTATGTCTTCTGTAATAAATTCAAAAAAACAAAGTTAGTAAAATGTTGCCATTAAAAAAACCAAACGAAATTTTCTTTCATCCCAATCGTTCGTCGTCGTTTTTTCGCCAATCAATTGACAAATGACAATCGAGGAGTTTGTATTTTCTATGCGTAAACAACGGTTTGTTTATTTATCGAAAATCTACCCGTGAATTTGAAATGATAATGTGCGCAGTTATGACGGAATAGTGTGTGCTTTTGTGAATAAAGTTGTGTGCTGCCGCAAGTCTTAGCGCTGAAAGAAAACAAGGGTGAGTGCCTGAAGACGTTCGATTTTTAAATGTTTTTTTTTTTTATAAACAAAAAGTCCTGTTTATTTTATTTCGTCTGTTTGCATTGGTCACATTTTTTTATTTCTTTTTTTCATTTACATGTGCACAGATTTCGTCTTTATTATTTATCTTCAAAAATTTTCCTGGTGCGCGATTTGGGATGCGTATTATGTTGTTATTAAAGATTACGCCGTAATTATTGTTAATACGCAGGCATAATAAATTCTAATTATTTAATTATTTTCTTTGAGTCAACTACAAACAACACGCCTGGAAAATAATTTTAATTTAATAATGTTTTATGTTCATTGACTCTTACTTACTAAAAAAAAAACAAAAATTATATGATGAAATGACTTAGTGTGAAGATGATGTACAAAACACACTTAACTTTGAACGAAACAAAAGAAATATCCGGGTGACCAACCCAAGTCGAAGCTTGTGTCATTGCGGTGTGGCAAGCTTTTTTTATTTTGAACTAAGCTAGCACTTGACCACAAAGTTGCCTGATGTTAAACAACTATGTGGTCTATGATGGAGCGTGCTTGCTTAGGAAAAGCCCGTTTATTCTGGCCTTAAAATCCCCAAGTTGTATTGTGCAGGAAAGACAGATCTCGGCATAGAATTCCACTCCCGCGCAGTCCGTATCAAAAAAGATGAAGCAAATCGCTTAGTTCGTACGTATGGAATCTCAACTGTATACGGATGAAGTCCCTGACCGAGTCTAGTAGTTCGATGATGGAACGGAGCTGGCGGAACCAAATCAGAATCCACTCGAATTTATACCTGCACATTACTAGTTTAAACTAAGTCATTCAAAAGATTACGACTAGTCAAAGTGTGCATATTACCCTGGTCTGTACTGTAACTGTTTCCTTCCATCTGTATCAAAGCTTTCAAATGACTCACTTGATACATTAAGACGGTAAGTCCTCTCTCCCAGTATTCCCAGATTGATGACCAGTATATTGCCAAGTTGATTATATTTAAACTACTGAGATCCTGTGAATGAGTTATTTCCTCTGTAATAACTTGTAAGTGCGGTTTTTATCTATGACAATGATAGAATGATTTAATTAGTGAAAGATGGCAGTGATTAAGACAAGGAGAACATGAGACTAGGACTACAAGATTAATAAATTAATTCCTAGGACCAAATTTCTAGCTTGTTTAAAACTTGAATAAATATTTCCCAACCCAACATCACATACATTAATCTGACCCCATGTTAAGCACTTAAGCACTTGTGTTACAGACATCAGAATCAACAGTGGTATTTCAAATATACTGATATAGATACAGATAACACCCAGACCAGGAGAAACAGACATGTTCATGCACACGAATGTTTGTCCTGTGCGGTGATCGAACCCGCGACCTCTTGCGTAATAGGCAACAACTTGACCATTGCACCAAGTGGGTCATCAACTTGTGCTTGTATATCTAGATAAATCATTTCTTTACATTTTTATATATAGCCACAACTATAGTTGTAAAAAACCCGTTAGCTACCGTTAAATAACCAAATTTTTGGTTAGCTACCGATAAAATGCAGTTGTTAACGGTTAGTTATCTGACAGTGACAGCTAAAAAGGGTATAGTTTTTTTTCCTTTGTGAAGAGAAAATCGATATTCAAAAGATAAATAAAATTCATTTTAGATGTTATCCTACTACCTAATCCTACTAAGATTATAAATGCGAAAGTTTGTAAGAATAGATGTCTGTTACTCTTTCACGCAAATACTACGAAACGTAAATGTTAAATTATATGTCGCTTTAATTTATAATTGCGTCTAATATACAATCTATTACTATTATTATTATACAAACACTTATTTACATCTAGCGGAATCTAGTGGAATTTAACCGTAAAATGCATAAAATGCGGGTTATTAACCGTTTCTAACGAAAAATGCATATTTACCCGCACGGTTAAAATCGTTAATAACCGGCGTCGCATCTATAGCCACAACTCATTAAGTTAATTACAAGTTATGGTAATAATTATTGTCACCACCAGGAATCAAACCCATGGTTTTGTGATCAGGGTCTTTCACCGCTAAACCTATGGGTTGAGGCTAGTTAGGCAGAATCAGATCAATTGGTAGATGGCGCCACTTGTTTATATTTTAGAGCCAACAAAAGCAGGGGTATTTGCATCTATTTCCTCAAATCTCCTGCCTTCACATTTACACATTACATTTTACATTTTGATTATCTATACTAATATTATAAAGAGGAAAGGTTTGATTTTTTGTTTGTTATTGTTTGTATGAATTGAATAGGCCCTGAAACTACTTGGCAGATTTAAAAAATTCTTTCACTGTTGGAAAGCTACATTCACCCAGAGTAACATAGGCCCTATTTTATCCCGGTACGGGAAGTAGTTCCCCCGGGACGCGGGTGAAACCGCGTGACGGGCCGCTAGTCTATACTAATATTGTAAAGAGGAAAACTTTGTTTGTTTGATTGGAATGAATAGGCTCAAAAACAACGGGACCGATTTTAAAAAATATTTCATCCTTCGAAAGCTACGTTAGCTTCGAGTGCCTAACATATTCTATATTTAGTTTAAAAAAAGTGTGTATATGTCATGATTAGTGCCGCTAGTATTAGATACATAAACGATGTGTTGTTAAAATATCTATGAGACTTTCGCTCATCGCAGTTATAATCCCGAGGATTGTATAGAGTCACGGCTATATGTCATGATCAGATCGTTCACGCTAAACAGATCGTTACACAATATACAAAACAAATACGGAAGTTCTCCTTTAGCATAATGCTTGTAATGGGCAGGCAAGGCATAAGGTCCCCCCGCGGCCGTTAATTGCTAATACAATTATTTATCCATTGACCCCTTTAGCCGCGCTTCTACCGCATATACGTCGCGTTAACCAGACGAATTTGGCCAAGACACACTGTTAGAATCTTAATAGAAACGATTACTTAGTTATACTTTATGTGTTATTGCAATACCTTTTAAATCATGACGACTATTTCCAGTGTCCAAAGCGGGGTGCGTGAAACGGGACGCACGAGTCGTGTTTATAGTTGTAAAAAACCCGTTAGCTACCGTTAAATAACCAAATTTTTGGTTAGCTACCGATAAAATGCAGTTGTTAACGGTTAGTTATCTGACAGTGACAGCTAAAAAGGGTATAGTTTTTTTCCTTTGTGAAGAGAAAATCGATATTCAAAAGATAAATAAAATTCATTTTAGATGTTATCCTACTACCTAATCGTACTAAGATTATAAATGCGAAAGTTTGTAAGAATAGATGGATGGATAGATGTCTGTTACTCTTTCACGCAAATACTACGAATCGTAAATGTTAAATTATATGTCGCTTTAATTTATAATTGCGTCTAATATACAATCTATTACTATTATTATTATACAAACACTTATTTACATCTAGCGGAATCTAGTGGAATTTAACCGTAAAATGCATAAAATGCGGGTTATTAACCGTTTCTAACGAAAAATGCATATTTACCTGCACGGTTAAAATCGTTAATAACCGGCGTCGCATCTATAGTCGTGTTCGAATTTTGAAAAGTTTAAATTGTGCAAGATACCCCGGTGTATCTTTTTTTTTTGTGAACAGTGTTTTTTTTTTCTTTTCGCGAGGATTTTTTGGTGATGTGATGTGTGAACTGCTTTCGGCCAGGCCTTTTTATTCTCTTTTTAAATGCGCAGGTTTTATTCTTAGAGCTATTGCTCTTTCATTTTAGATTTTCGTGCTATTAAACTGAAACCTTTTTTGTGTTTCTTAATATGGTTATTTAATTTTGTTTGCAATTTAATACGCGTTGTAATTGGCGACACTGCCAAACGATGGTCTTAAAGAAATACCTACCTACGCTTTAAAAACTAAAAAAACTTTATGATTTGGTGCGAGCTTCAAGCAAGTAATAATAATAATAAGTTACGAATATTTTTATCGTTCTTATGATTTTATTTATATTTTTGGTGTAGTCATATCATCTTTTTAAAACTGAATAAGTATAACCAAATTAGACAAAGAAGGTTGCATATCTCGAAATATACCTATCCAACCTTTTCAAAAGTTTTTGCACGCTTATATATTTTTTTTTGTTATTATCTGCAAATACCTGCAATTTTGCCTGTTTTTTACAGGTCAATCATACTTTTTTGACATTGATGGCGCCAATCAGATTTGCGGTTTTACCGCTGCGGTTTCTGGCTGTACTCTGCTTTGCGGTGGGATCTCGTTTAGTAATACTACCTGAAGTTTATTCAACAGCCGATAGTTTAAATCTAGTACTTTATAATTTTTAGGCAAATAACGGAATGTCTAAAGGGCTTGGGTACGATTATCGCACGCGCCAACGACAAACATTTGCCTCCGTACATGTCTCTTGACTGTTGGACCAAGAGGTCGCAGGTTCGAACCCCGCACAAGGCACTATGTATGAGTTAAGTATGGGTTTTTCGACTATTTTTGGTAAGGTTATGTGCACTCTTGTGTCACGAGTGCACATAAACTCACCTTCAATTCGACGAATTCTTGCGCTTCTACGCGTACTGACTGTCATAGCCTGATGATTATTGTTTATAGCCTTGGTTAACGATATATTCATAATTACTGTCGTGTTTGACTACTATGTCACGGGGATTGCTTAACAAGGACCTTCGAATGACTCTAGGGAAAAGTGTATTTCCGGAATTTAAGCGCACACACACCTATTTTTATTCGATTACTAGGTATGGTGTTTTGATATACGTTGCACATAAGCATAAATTGTGTTTTTATTAATATTTCCTTGAATCATGACATTTATAAAAAAAAATATTTTTTCTATATATTAAGTTAAAGTAAAATTTGGAAGGAAAGCTTTTATTTCACAGCAACTTAAAATTAACCTTCCGAAATACTCTAAATTCCATAATGGTCAACGCATCGAGTCCCTTTCAATTCTATTACTAGTTGCCATTACGGCAATCTCAGACGACATAAAAGCAAAAAAAAGTCATAGGTCGACGCACTCGCCTCTGGCGGCCATCCAATCTTGCACAAAAACTGCATGCGCTAGACGCCCGTAGACAATATAGAGCGGCAGTGGAACCTCCTTGGCTGAATAAGCAGGACCGGAGCTGATGTGATTTAAAAAAATAAAAGTTTTTGTTATCTGTGGACGTTTTGGCGCCAAATTTTGACGTAAGTTTTTGTTTGGCCTTGGATTTAATTTCAGGAGAAAAATAATGTGCGTTGATTTATACGCTTTTTTTAATGCTTTCCTTCTTTTTTGCTTATGTTTCCAACTACGAGTAGTAAATAGCTGAAAAAATGATTTCATCTGATCTTAGAGGCTTTAGTTCTCAAATATGTTGGTTCACGTAATAATATGTATTGCTGGACGCAGCCAAAGCAGCATACGACGTAGCGACTTATAATATCACATTGATAATTAGAAGTTGCTAGTTAAATCTGTAAGAATCCTTCATCGTATCAGAATTAAATTGTTTTATTAATAGCACTGCTACATAATAAAGCGGCAAATCTTTACCTGAGCAACTAAACGCAGGCAGGACGTTATAATACCAAATAATAGTATACGAGACGAACTTCTTAGCTATCCATGGATTCTCCGTGCGGGTGCCGGGTCCATCGCGTGGAACAGAGAGGAATGTCAGTCGGCGCCTGGGACTTGCGACCCAGCGTGTAGGTTTAAGGGGCCCCTTTATAGTATACTAACGATCACCTCCACCGATGACATTTCTCTCCCTTCCCAACCATATTTGGTACGAGCCGAGTAAAGCGGCTTTAGTTGCTCTTTCCAGTAAGGAGCTAATATTAGATCTTGGTAATCCTAAGTCCTTCAGTAGGTTGTAGAGAGATTTAGCTGGTATACCTCTCGCACCCACTTCCACAGCATACAACCGTGCTATATAACCATTTTTAGTCATTTCGTTGGTTAGGTCATAATACTTATTTGTTTGAAACGCGTGATCTTTGGGAATGTTTGTCTCAAAGATCACTGAATGTGCACAAATTACTGCAATAAAAGTGCAGTAATTTGTGCACATTTTATTAATTTACTCTAATATCAGGGTGAGACAACCATGATCTGACTCCGTTTAAAAAAGCTTAAGCACTTGTGTTTCAGATATCAGAATCAACAGTGATATTACAGATATAACACCCCGAGCAAGCCTAACAGACATGTTCATGCACACAAAATGTACGGTGCGAGAATCGAACCCGCGATCTCTTGGTATTAGACCAACTTCAACTTCAACTTCTTGACCATTACACCAAGCGGGTCCCAACAATCTGACACGAACAACCGTTAAAGGGACCAGGTTAAAGATCAATGGCTTTACGGTTTTTTTAAGTCACCGATCGTTTGTTAATATCCATAGGCGGCAGTGATCGCTTGCCATCAGGTGACCGTCTTTATATGTAAATCCGTCCGCGTGGATTTCGATTTTCAATATCCTATGTGTTATTCTGATGTATAAGCTATATTGTGGTAA
The DNA here is from genome assembly GCA_958496325.1 of Nomophila noctuella. Lineage (NCBI taxonomy): Eukaryota > Metazoa > Arthropoda > Insecta > Lepidoptera > Crambidae > Nomophila > Nomophila noctuella. The sequence goes on from OY292508.1 coordinate 2,713,515, forward strand.
AGTTTCATTCAAATCCATTCAGTAGTTTTTACGTGAAAGAGTAACAAACATCCACACATCCATACATCCATATATCCATATATCCACACTTACAAACTTTCGCCTTTATAATAGTAGTAGGATTGCCTCTTGTTATATTTAAAAAAAATGTAACTAAATATTTTCCCAACAAGAAAACGCAATAATAAATTTTCGTCGCGACACGGGATTTGAACTCGGGCCCCCGGCGCGGCTGTCACTTTAACCCTTTCCACGCCACGAGTTTTCGTCAAAAACGTTCACCACACGCCACCGCAATATAACTGGTTGATTAACTAGTGCTGACAATGTTGAGTATCGATATTATTAATTTGTAACAAATAAATCATTTGAAAAAAATATTTATAGTTATTTTTTAAGTTTCTTGGGTTTTATTTTATTACTAGCGGCCGCCCGCGACTCCGTCCGTAGTTTTTACGTGAAAGAGTAACAAACATCCATACATACAAACTTTGGCCTTTATAATAGTAGTTATGATTTTAGTTACATGAAATAAAAATATCAATAATGACCGGTAAGTTTTTCTAATGTAAATACAATCCTCTAAAAAAAAGAAAATTACAAACACTTTATTGTGTCAAACCATGGTTGCACCATTAGATTGGGACGCTTTATAGTACATATTATATTTTTTTATAACTTACCTGTTGATTATGTAAGAACACTTCAAATTCAACATCATCAGTTCCTTCTAAAATCCTAATCAACTCCTCTGCAGTGGTCATATTTCAATAAACATTAATTTATTAACGTAATAAATCTACACAGCAACGCAATGCATAACACAGTAAATAACATAATTTTGCAGGGTACTTCCATAATTTATCGATATCTCCAACCCTCATTGTACAACACTAAATAAGTAGTTCTAGAAACATCTATCGCCTCTGACGTCACTTCCGTGTCTGATATATCAGACGTTGGCGTACGAGACTCATGCATGATCGTGTCGCTATAGTGTTGTGACATACTATGCAATTTACTGGATTTGATCATGAAACCCAGTATCAATCAAATCCACCAAATCAAATTTTGATGCAAAACATGAATCGAAAATAAAGCGTTTATCAATGTAAACGCTTTATTTTCGATTGCATTATTATCGAGTGGATTATACAGGTTTTTGTTTTGGGCATATTTTTTGTGTGTTACGAAATCTTTCCAAGTTTAACCAATGTAAAACTTGGCAAGATTTCGTAACACACAAAAAATATGCCCAAAACAAAAACCTGTATAATTTTTTCATTTATGAATGTTTCTATTTTGAGGTACCAGATTTCTGGTTTTGGTAGGAACATTGAAATGGAACATCACTAATGGAACGCCAATGTCTGATATATCAGACGTTGGCGCAGAGGGTCCAAGTAAAAAAAAAATAGTATGAGTCGATTCAACACGGTTTTGTTTTTAATAATTTATCATTAAAATAACATTATAAAACATTATGAAATTGATATTTTTGATTAACTAAAGTATAAACAGTCTGAAAATTGTATGCATATGTCGTCACGTACTATAACGATAAGAAAAAATAGAGTTAAATTGGTTAGATATTTATGTCTGATATATAAGACGTTGGCGGCGAGGGCACGAAAGTTAAATGTCTGATATATCAGACGTTGGCGTGGTAAGGGTTAAAGTGTGCACAGAATACACAGTAAATCTAAATTTAGTCTGCATCGCGGGGAAAGTTATTTATTTTTACATAAATAACTTGAGATCGCGTGGACATTTCGTTCAAGAAGCAAAACTTCCACTGATTAGTAAGTTCTGTTATCTGTAAATAAGAGCTTTTATTAGAATTACTAGCGGCCGCCCGCTAACTATGTTTTTACTTTTTACTAGCCAAAAGGCGCGGGCCTTTATGACTACTATTTAACAATCGTGATCACGAAATTCCCGCCTTGTACCCTTATGAAAGAACTGCAGTAACGCTATCCTCCGTATTTAGTGTCAGGTCGAATTCTAGCATACCTAGGCAGTCTAGGCACCGTGAGATACCTAAGTTAGGCCTTGTGCTGGTTGCAACACTCCAAGGCTGCTAACATGTTACGATGTGTGAAATACGCACTTTATACTTTCTACTATATTAGCTTTTCATTTACTTCGTTGTCCGTTCACAAAATATAGTCATTGGTAAGGTTTAGGTATATATGTCGTGGCCATATCGTTGAAATGAACTTTTCATGAAATGGCAGATCAGTTTGATCAGATCGTGAAATCGTCTACATTTCTTTTGGACGGAAAACTTTTATGATTGATGTAGATTATGTTTTTATTTTTGTAAACCCTTTAAAGCTTTCCCCTTTCACATTTTTGGGTGGATTCAATTATTATTATTAATTTCATGAAATGTTCATTTCAACGCTATGGCCACGACATAGATATTTATTATGTTCATATGAAGCATTGTTCAAAATAATGAGACCCGAACGATTTTTAAAAATTTTATTCCCGACTCATTATCATCAGCATTTGCCTGCCCTGTTCCCAGTCTATTTGGGGTCGGCACAATATATTAACTTCTTCGATACAGGCCTATCATTCGTCATAGAGTCATTTACACCTTTTCCACTTATATCATCCTTTACACACTCCATATATCTTTTCTTTGGTCTACCTCATCTTTGCTCACCGTAGATATTGAATTAAATTTCCGAATATAATACAAAAAATCTGGTTTTCCTATGAAAGGGTTACACAGGTCAGATGGCAGTCGTTCCAATGTAATGTGCTGGTCAAATCAGGATCATAGTCGCAGCGTACTCTGGGACCCCAATAGGACACACAAGGGTTTAACCGGGATAAAGACAACAATTAAGATTTTTCTTAGCGATCTAAATTAAGATGTAGTAGATGTAACCAGCTATATTCAGTAAAGGTTTGCTTAAATTAACTACTCGGGTCTCATACATTAAATCGGTTCGGATCATTCTGCAATGTAAGCTCTCAGAACAGAAGTATTTCAGAATACTTTGAAATTACTTTAAATTAAAATTATGATAAATTATTTTACCTCCGTCACCCGGCATAAATATAAATTATTACGTAATATTTATCACACTTTGTAGTTTAGATCAATGAAAATAACATACACATTCGGTGGTTTAAAATGCAATCAAAGAGTGTAAAGCGAAACGTAAATTGAAAAATTGCCAAAATATTATGACAGTCTGTAAATATTCATAGTACATGTTAAATCAGCAGATAAAACTAAAATGAATATTAAAGTGTGTTTTTCAGGTGTCTGAAAAATAGAAGTAATGATCCTAAAATAACAGTAGCAGTATGTAGATTTCTTAAAAAAATTATAGTCTAAGTGCCACACATCATATTGTGACAGTATAAAGAGAAGACTATAAATCTTGGTAGGGAAGATTCGTGCCAACGGAGAGCGTTTTATCTGTTATTTCCGTATGTACTGTATCAACATTTCATCGTGTACTATAATTAACACAGTGACTTCCCGAAAAGCTTGTATTTTAATGTGAATACATCTCCCCGGTCAGTAGCCGCGTATTACTTGTGATAGGCTGACGTACGCCGTACAGGACTCTATATCTTTGCGTGCTCGATATTAAAAAGGTTTTCGTTTTTTAATTTGGAACGTGTTCGAAGAAGTTCCAAACCTTTTTTGTCTATGCTCCTGTGTTCAAATGTTCAAATTTAGAACGCGATTATTGCAGCTGTCACGCGTGTCAAAATTTGTTTTTTTTTCTCTCGTCGCCCAGCCAGTGCCGCGGAATTCGGATTTCGAAATGTGAAAAGGGAGCAGGAAGTGCATTTGGAAATGGAACGTGTCGTTGCGCTCTCGAGAAGCGAAAGTGTCAGCCAGTTCAAGCGTGGAAGATCAGCCATGTCTGGTTTTGTAGGGTTGTCTAATTTGTTTTAATTACTGGACATTTTAAGGTCCGATATTCCCATTCAAAATTCAAAATATTTTTTAGTAACATAGGCTTCATGGAAGCATTTATTAATCATCAGAAAACTACAAAATGATGACTCTACCACCGATTCGGAAAGCAGTTACCGGCGAGAAGAATCGGCAAGAAACTTGACAGTTGCTCTTTTCAAATGCCATATTTTCATTTACAATGTTCATATAAGTATGTCAAAAAATAAAAAACTTATATAAAAGATATGACAACAACATGTGCAGAGAGGCAAGAAATTGTCAGACCCACAAATTCTTGTCGACATCATTTAAAAAATCATCAATAAGTTAATAGACTGATGATGATTGGATATTTCAGATTTGTCATTGCCGATGCTTACCTAAGTCAACGAAATTTCTATGCGTTATTTGGATAAATGTTAAGTATCAAGTATCATTGAGGTATTACTACTACGTATAGAGTCAACTTGTAGGGATAGATAATTTAGTGAACTTTTTGTCTTTTTATCAATTTAATGACACGCCACTATTTTTATTTTTTGTCCTGTAATGACTGTACATGTGTTAAAACACAACACGGAATTTTTCGATTACAAAAATAGTCAGAACATAGTACCTACCATATGCGGCAACTTTGTTGTCCTTGGACCACAATGCGGGTATGAAAATATTTCTTCAAGATGTCTACTCTATACGTAGTAGTAATACCTCAATGGTATAAGTGGACATATCAAGCGTGGAAGATCAGCGATGTCTGTTTTTTTAGGGCTGTCTTTAATTGGTTAAATTATAAGACGTTAGATTTGTCATTGACGATGTTGAACCGGTGTATAACGTCAAATTCTTTGTAGAAATTGGGATACGAATTGAGTCCAGATAAAAAAATTTAGGAATGTGTTAGTTGAAGAAATACATGTTAATTCTTTATTGTCATCATCAATCATCAAACGCCATATATGAAGTTTTCTGCTAACTTATAACAATCCTTAATCCCAAGCCTTTAGTTTGCTTTTCAAGAATGCAATCCCCGTTTTCGTTCCACTATTTCGTCACATTTCTTTCACAAAATATCAAAGACATCAGAGAGATAATATCGGATAAAAATTATATTCCCGCGGAAAAACAAAATTATTTTTTGCATTATAACCGAATTCTATGCAGCCGAAGCCGCGGGCGGAAACCTAGTACATAGATGGTTTATGTGAAGTTTGCATCAAATCGGTCGAGTGGTTCTTCTTTTACCACACGTAGCGAAGCACGTACCGGTCCGCTAGTTATCCTATGAAGGCAAAACGTCATCCACATATCCTTTCTGTAAAAATACTGCAGTCCGAAGTAATTTGTTTACTTTAGAGAAGAATGCAATCCCCTATTTAAGTCCAACGTTTCGTCACATTTCTTTCACAAAACAACCGGCTAGTTCCTCGTTCTCCTGGCGTGGACCCAAATGTTACATCATAGCGTTCATAGTGCATCACGGCTAAACGTGACGAAACTAGCGTTTATTTACGATGTAATATTATTTTTGGATAGCGATAAATAGTAAAAGGTTGAGGACCTCTGGCTGATTAGACTTGACGGAAGCATTAAGTAGCGTAGAAGCGACTTGGTCCGCGTGGATTTCAGGTCCCTTTTTCGCAATAAAAGTTAGAGTCTAAAGATTGTCTGTACCTTTCATCAAAATCGGTTGAGTGAGACCTTTAAGCGAGCAGGCGTTACAGACAGACAGAGTTACTTTAGCATTAATAATATTAGTAGGGATGGTCATAGTATTTTTGGATAGCGATAAATAGTGAAAGGTTGAGGACCTCTGGCTGATACTTGACCGAAGTAATAAAGCAAAGTATTAAGTAGTGTGGCAAATGGGTGCTTATGTAAAGTTTGTGATAATCTAAAATTTGTCATTCTTAAATGCAAGATTTTATTGAAATTATTTTTCTCGGTTCACCTTGTATATCCCGGGTGCATTGATTGTGGATGCCATGCCATGCGATTTTTATATTTGGGATAGAGTTTGTTTATCTACAAAATGTATCAACTTTTAACGCGGCGACAACGCAAACTAGAAACTTTAAAACAAGATTTCATCAGTAACATAGATGTTAGATATAAAAACAAAGCGATCTGAGACAGACAGACACAGCGGGCTGACTCACGTTGTCTAAATCTGGCGTGGCGGGAATAGAACCGGCCATTGTCTTAGCGTTAACTGCTGTTGTGTTGGTAGCACTGCTACGGTTTGCCAGCATGACGGAAATAGTTTCGCGACCTTTGTCGTCCGTTGTCGAAATAGGTTTAAAAAAGTAAGTAGTGTTTTTAATAGTGGAATGGTCTCTTTCATAGAGAATTATAGTCTTTAGTTGGTGTCTGTGAGGAAACAGTACAGTCAGATAGCTTACGACTGGAATAAAGATAACACATACAACCAATCCAGAACCTTGTTGCCTTCAAATGGAAACTACTAATATTATTGCTTGTTTTATTATTCATCTCTTAACATAATGCGACATTTTACATACAAGCAGCCGAGGCCAACTCGCCAAGACGTGTTCATCTAACAAAATTCTTAACTGATCTCTCTAAGAATCATCCACAGATCACAAATACAGAAACGAAAATAAACAAACACTCACGCATTCCCGCAACGTGCATTCGTGTTCCTTTTTTAAAACGCGTCTAAATTCGTACGCGGCTGCCAGTGCCGGCGAGGGCGCGCTGACGTACGCCGCCATCGCTAAAATTCTTACCAAAGAGGTTTTGTGCGCGAAAAAGTATTGCATCCTCTTTGGACAGAACTGTCAAATCGCATTTCTTTTTACCGCCGCGTTCCAAATTCGAATCAGCGGTCCCGGTGAATAGGCCGCCATCGCTAAATCGCTAACCAAAGAGGTTTGTGCGCGAAAGATTACCTATTCCAAACTCTTCGGATGCAACCTCGTCGCCAGAACTGTCAAATTGACGCCATTTTTTTACCGCGTTCCATATTCATATCAGCGGATCCGGTAACTATTCTCAGTTTTGATTGAGTGGAGCTTTGGTGATTAATACCTGTATATAAATAGGTTTTTTAACAGTGTTGCTTGAACTAGGAAATTAACTAAAATTGTAACAATGTTTTTTTTAGCAGTAGAGCCGATTTAGGAGTCCTGTACTGGCCGAAGGCAGTCTAGCTATCGAGTGTTACCTTTTAAGTGAACCATAGATTATAAACTTTAAATAAAACCCCGGACCATAGACAGTGAACTGAAATACCATCGACAAACAAAGTGTTCAAAGGACTAAGAACTAAAAGTGTTTATGTATCAAATAGTTTTTAGTGAAAATGGGGAAGAAGAAGAAAAATAATGGAAAGAGAGCTGGGAACCGGTTCTTTCGTTGGATTCGGAGGTAATTTGACAAGCGTGGTGAATAAACTATTTGTGTGTTGTGTGGACTAACCGAACTGGACATAATTTAATATCATTTATAAACAATAATAAACCGCATGTGTGTTGTGTGTGAAATATAAATTGTATTGCTAACATTAATTGAAATACTGCAATTGGAATATAAGGTAAAACATTTTTAATTATATGATACATCATTTTATAAAATGTACCAATAAAAATATCAATTATTATACAATAAAAGAAACTGCATATTTTCATATTTGTAGTTATGACAAAAGTTAAGCAAATATGAAAAAAGTTAAGACTCGGAACTAAATGTTTGACATCCTACTGGAAGGACCAATCTTCTTTCGGCGATTGAAATAAGGCCTCTTCCAGAAAGGGGTTATACCGATAATCCCTGACAGGCGGGTTGGTGACGGCAGTATGTGAACGATAAAACACAGGGGAGCTGCTGCCCATCCCCCGGAATGTACCTTAGTCGCTTCTTACAACAACCACGAAATGGAATGGGGAGTACTAATCTAGGCCGGTACTGCAATGTATTTAACTCAAACATGAGAATCTATTAAGTTTCTTACACCTTCTGCTCAACGGATTGCCGACCGCGACTCCGTCTGAGTGGATTTCGGTTTCTGCACACTTCCTCGACAAATGGTATATCATATCCAACAAAAAGATATTTTTTTTTCAATTCGTTAGTTCCTGAGAGTAGCGTGTTCAAACAAACAAACACTTTAGCTTTTTTATATTAGTATAGATTTTTAAGTGCATTTCTCTAGCCTAAAGGAAGTATATTGTATTTCTTTCTTTCCTTCTCTGGTTTAAGTACCGGGCTGTGGTCACGAGATCCTGGGTTCGATTCCTGGATCGGGTAAAGGGAAAAAATTCACTTCGGTGAATTTGACAAGCGTGGTGATTAAACCAAAAGCAAAACCCATCTTTGTTTCCAAAACATGATTTGAAATTATGGTTTCCTTGCAAATAAGTACTTTACTTTCTTCCAAACTGCTGACTAATGCATACCGTATTTAACTAATTTCTAGTGTCCGACCGAAGGTCTATTTTTGGCCGAAGCCGAAGCCGAAGCCGATTAATCGGCTATCGCAACAACCTTCGGCCGAAGCCGAAGCCGAAGCCGAAGGTAGGTATATATTTTGTTAGCACTCATTTATTATTATTTTTTTTGAGGATCTCGTTGGCGCTTTGGTTGGCGCACTCGGACTGCGGTTGCTAAAGTTAAGCAACGTTCGCAGATGCCAGTCATGGTATAGGTGACCGAAATATTTCATCTCAAGCACCTCCGTGCTTCGAAAGGCACGTTAAGCCGTTGGTCCTGCGCCTGATTTCTCTACGGTCGTGTCAGATTGCTGTCCCACCGAATTATGAGAGTAAAGGAATAGGGAGTGCACCTGTGCTTGCACTGCTTGCGCACTTACTTGTTCTCTATATATCCTGCGTACCTGATCGTAGGATCGGCCGCCATTGCCAAATACGGCCAGAGGATATTATTATTATCAATTTGTTCAATATTGCCTACAAGTCACATACAATTAATATTAAAATTACCTATTTCAAAACCTCAATATTGAAGGTTTATATTTACTGGCTCATATAGACGTTGACGATATATCATGGAGATGGTTGGTTTAGAGATAAATTAAAGTTGATGATTTTGTAATTTACCTACTGGTAAAAAAAATATTATTTCTTCATGTCTTTGTTTTACTCGACTAGACCAAAACTAGACTAATAAATAAATTAAACAAACACTTCTTAGTAAATGATTAAAAGTTGGTCAATTAAATGCACAGTTTAGAAAAAAATAGAAATTTCAAAATAAATGTAATAATAACAATAGAACCAATGAGGTAACAAACTGAAATTTACCTACTAGGCAACCCATATGCAACATAATTATTGACATGTCAAATTGTGTATAAAATATGTTTCATCCATTAAGCATCTCGATGAAGGTCCTTGTATAGCGGGATCTTAAGCTCGTCGATATGTCATTCTCATATAAAACAGCACTTCAAGTTTGCGCTCAAGTTCGATCTCAGAGTTGAGTGCGATTTATTAAAAAGAGCCCTAGACTAGTATGTATCACAATTTAATTGATAAGCACAAATTCAAAACAAAACTTTCGTTAAAATACAAGTACGAACTTGTTTTGACGCATGCAATGTGATATTTTGACAGTGACTCCCCGCCACCTCATGACTTTCGTTACAAATTGTTCTATCTCAACGGTCGCTTGGACCTTCGGCGAAACCTTCGGCTTCGGCCGGGTTTTGGGCCGAAGCCGAATGTTTCGCCGAAGGTGGATTTTTTGGCCGAAGGCGGCCGAAGCCGAAGCCGAAGCCGAAGCTTCGGTCGGACACTACTAATTTCGTTTGTAAGTTCGTCGCACCCGGAAATACCGTCTTATATCAATTCCCAAAATCTTGATACATGATACTATCATGATAATACCGCGTACCTAATTATAGTAGAAGCTTCGTAACTGTTGTGCTATGTTTCTGCTGGTGAGTAAGGTCGCCAGAGCTCAGTTGGGGAGGGTTTGGGATTTTGAAAGACAGGCATCGCATCCGCGGCCATTGTGCGGTTGTTGATGTCCATGGGCAGTGATCACTTACCATTAGGTGACTTGCTTGTTCGTTAGCCTCCCCACAACATAAAAAAAATATTTGTGTTTTTAGATTTTTTTTTATCCCTATTATTTTGCAAAAAATCTTTCTTTTTGGGTAAATGGTATTGTATCTATACTGCATGCATAACGGATATACATACTTATTAATAACGTAAGCTCTTGGTTAAAACGACACTGAAACTGATATTCTTCTTTATATGTTTGTAAAATATGTTTCGGCACACGCGACTTCTTCCGCGTGGATTTCAGATCCCTTTTTTGCAATAAAAGGTAGCATATGTTCTTTCTCAGGGTCTCAAGATTGTCTGTGCCTTTCATCAAAATCGGTTGAGATGTTAAAGCAGGATATCGTAACAGACAGATTGACGGACTGACAGGGAAACAGACGGACAGAGTTACTTTCGCATTTACAATATTAGTAGTGTGAGGCGAAATAATTTCGACTACGTTGGACAACACTATTTGGGTGGATGAACGCGCGTCACTAGCTCTATCAAAGGAATTGTCATTTGACGATAGAAAATTAATGTTTGCTTTGTGTAATATTATTATTGTAAATTGAATAAAAAATTGTTAATAAGGAGAGTCTTGAATTACTACCTCTAACTGCAGGGATAAGTTTGTCTCATTTGTCATAACATGACTCACAGTGCATACGTGGTTAGCGTACAGAAGACTCAATAATTTCTTCATGGCACCCTTCCAAGCAGTACTCTTCGTTGCATTATTTATTTTATTGTTGTGACCTATTTATGTGGACTTGTTATGTAATTTCGGTCTAGTATTTTGAAGGAATTATGGTCTCTTTGGCCCTAGGAGAGGCCTATGTCCAGCGGTGGACTGCGGTAGGCTGATGATGATGATGATGATGATGGTCTCTTTATAAAATGTGATAACTTCGAATGCTGTGGAAGGTATTCTGCCACTTTGAAGAGTTGACTTAAGCAGTGATTGTACAACCATGTGCACTTCTAGTGAAGATGATGACATATTCTGTTCACACTGACACGTTCTGAGGTGGAATTCACTAAGCGCAAATGTCATTGAAGAAGATCCGGTTCACTTCTAATAATCTCACAGTTGTATCAACGGCGACAGTACAAAATTAGTACTAAATTTTGTGCTGTCGATTTAAACGATTATACAACCGTGAAATTATGACATTTGCGCTTAGTGAATCGCTCCCCTGAGCATCTTCCTAGCGCCTCTCACCGTTGCATCCTCGGCCACTGCCTCGGAGCCCAGGGCACGACTATGATCCTTAGTTGAAATCGTTAAACCACCTAGACCCAGAGGCGTTACAAATAAGTGGCATTGGATAACTTTTGTTTTTGGTTCTAAGTCGAATAGTCTAAATGTTAAAGTTGACAGAACCTCAATGACATTATGACATAACATGACAAGGACTTCAGCTCGTCAGAACTTGACAATCATTTAACATAGTGATATTAATCACTTGTTAGGAGACAGGCATGTTACATATACAGTCATGAGCATTAACATGTATAATACCTTCCAGCCGTATTCGGCCATGGCGGCCAATGTTACGATTAGCCACTTGCGCGGGATATATTATAGTGCACAAGCGCATGCGCAAGCACAGGTGCACTCCCTATTCCCTCACTCTCATAATTCGGTGGGACAGCAGTCTGACACGACCGTAGAGAGATCAGGCACAGGTCCAACGGCTTAACGTGCTTTCCGAGGCGAGGCACGGGGGTGTAATAACACCGCCAACTTCCAAACTCCGGACTGTATCTGTGTAATCACATCATGAAACATAGACACAATTTCATCGGTCCGACCCGGGATTCGAACCCAGGACCTCCGGCGCGGCCGCCGCATTAAAGTGCAACACACTAACCACTGCGCCACGGAGGCAGTTAGGATATATTACAGTGCACAAGTGAGTGTGCAAGCACAGGTGCACTCCCTATTCCCTCACTCTCATAATTCGATGGGACAGCAGTCTGACACGACCGTAGAAAGATCATGCGCAGGACCAACGGCTTAACGTGCTTCCGAAGCACGGAGGAGCTCGAGATGAAATTTTTAAGTCACCCATCCGATGACTGGCATCTGCAAACGTTGCTTAACTTTAGCAACCGCAGGCCGAGTAGCTAACCACTGCGCCATCGAGCTCCTCATGTATACAAACACATTGAAATATAAACTTTACTGCTTTGACGTAATAGTCGATGTGTACATACATGTTATTGCTCGTACCTGAATGATGAGAAATAGTATTTATGAGGTAAGTTTATAAAGTTTGGTTACGACTTAAGATGAATAAAAAGGGAATAGAGATCTATTGCAGTCCAATCGAAGTCCTATGTCCAATCACAGAATTGAATCACAATAAGTTGTAAAAATCTAAATACATATGTATAAATAAATAATTTGGACTAACAAATCTATTTTCCAGCACCAAAATTATCGATATTACTATAGATACTAGGGCACGGACATAAGCACCTATGACAACACCACAAATGCGCATGTGCTCCACATAAATATTTAGCCCCTAGTGGTTTTCTAAACAGGGCAATTTTGAGACTAGGATCACCAGTAGCCACTAAAACAGCGGGCCAATCTACATATCTACAAGTACACTAATAAATAATATAAATATATTATTAAGAGCAAATATTTATATTTTTGTATGCAAGGAAAAAACTCAAAAACTACAAGACCGATTTAAATACTGTTGACTAGCTACACTATCCCCAGTGAACATAGGGTACTTTTGATCCCAGAAATGGGGGGAAGGGCCGATACTTGAAAAAAGAAATTACGCGCGGGTGAAACCGCGTCTAAAGTCTAGCTAAAAGTATAATAAGAAGTATCTAAGCCTGTAAGCAAAAAAAGGCAATCTCAAATCTGCTAACGTCATGCTATAATCAGACAGTTAAATCTGGACTATATTCATGATAATCCGTGTGGGTGGACCGGCTGCAGTGTTGCAGAAACCATATTTTTGTCAGCCCACACACCTCCTTTTGGGGCCAAAAGTTGCCACATTAAGCCCCAAGTTAGGTTGGTAATTGTTTTTGGAAGGCTTTTAATTCGAGACCTTTAAAATGATTTGGAAGTATTTTCCGAATTGCCTTCGAATCGGTGGTAGAGTCATCACGATTTTGTTTTGACGATTCGTACCTTCCTCCTTCTTTGTCGAATGGACTATCCAACACAAAATGATTTTTTCAAATCTAAATTATTTTTCGTGTTGGATAAGTTCCATCAAGTATTTTGCTTCCCAAAAGGGTTCCGTCAGCAAAAAATTTAGAGAATCACTGGTCTACATAATTAATCTTAGTTGAAACATGAGACTCATTAGCATAGGAATTTCTTGCTCCAATAAGATTCCTCGATACGCCCATATGTGTCATCGTAGGAAAGATAATCATATTGGAACAATGCGGATGACATAACCCAATAATTGACCATTGTAACATAACATCCGGTGATTGAAAGAGGCTGTAATTATTCTAACATTATACAGAAAGAGTATTGACGACCGATATCGTGGTTACAAGTCAAGGAATCAATCTCGGCAGTGTAAAAATAATAATGATGTGTTGACTTTTGACTCGAATGAGCCACTCGCCTGGAGACGTGCCTCCACCTTATCCCAACTTCCCAACTAATATTATAAATGCGAAAGTAACTCTGTCCGTCTGTCTGTCTGTTACGCTTTCCCGCTTAAACCTCGCAACCGATTTTGATGAAATTTGGTACAGACAATCTTTAGACCCTGAGACAGAACATAGGCTACTTTTTATTTCGAAAAAAAGAAATCCACGCGGACGGAGTCGCGGGCGGCCGCTAGTATGTACATATGTAGTAGACCACAGTGAAGTAGTACTTCGTAACTGTTGTGATGTGTCTCTGCTAGTGAGTAAAGTCTTTGAAAAGCAGGCAACGCATCTGCTCTCTCTTCACTTACCATCAGGAGACCTGCTTCCTCGTAAGCCTCCGTTTTAAAAGTTAGTTTTCTGACGGGCCCGATGGTCTAGTAATAAACGTTATTCTATTCTATTCTATTCTAGTGGTCAGAGTCCCTGGCTTGTGTCTACAAAACAAAGGGGTTCGAATCTGGCGCCAAATGTTTGTGTGATCAACATCGGCATTTGTACTCGAGTCATGGATGTTTATGGAGTATATAAGTATGTCTATCCGCTTCCAAGCTTCCATAGTACAAGCTTCGAGCTTGGTTTGGGGCTAGGGAATTGGTGTAAGTCAAAAGTACCTATTTTTTTATTGATTTATAAAAAGAAAAAAAAAACAAATAAGAGAAGAACAAATAAGTACAAGTACAGTTACAAACGATTAATTTGTCCATACTGTTGGCACGATAGATAAACACGCTAATAGTTAGTCAACAGTCCGTCGACCCGCGAAGTAATTTCTTAACAATTTCCCAAACATATAGAGCTTAACAAATAACATAGTATTTGCTGGCAGTTTCCCTGTTTTCTTTGAAAAAACTTGTAATTACGTGCGATTGTCCGTGGGGTAAATTATACAGTTCTTCGTGGTTCTGCATTCCGTTCCTTATCAGACTGATCATAGATAATATTATTAATTTAACTTATTATTATGTACATTTAATTTAGACCTATGAATTCTACTAGCGGCCGCCCGCGACTCCGTCCGCGTGGAATTCGATTTCCAATATCCTTTGTGTTATTCTGATGTATAAGCTATATTGTGGTGAAGTTTCATTCAAATCCATTCAGTAGTTTTTATGTGAAAGAGTAACAAACATCCATACATCCATACTTACAAACTTTCGCCTTTATAATAGTAGTAGGATGACATGTAAGTTGACTGCCTGGTGTAGTGATTAGAGCGCTAAAGTCTAAGATCTTGGGTTTAAATCTCGAGGGGGACACTTTCATTTTATAAGGTTTTCCCTGTAGTTTCAAGTAAGGTTAATAGTCGCAGAATTTCTTCTGGTCCAACATGGAGAATCTGCCATGCAAGTTATAAAGAAAATAAGTCATTGAACTTATACACGAATTATGTACCTAGACCCAAATAATAATTGTGGATCCTAGGGCAAGGACAGAACAAAATATTCTGATGTTCATTTATACAATGATTCTTCTTCTTTAGGTGCCGCTTCATCACTGAAGGTGGCCGTCAGCTCCTTAAATCTAGCCTTGTCCATAGCAAGTCTGAACAACTGTTCGACTGTTTTAATGCCGGTCCATACAATGATTAAGATACACCGATGACATTAACAGTAGACGTTACTACATATTGGGGTTTCCGTACACAATAGGGGCAAATATTTCCCCTTGTTAATTGAATTAACCTTGAAGTCAATGAACGATAAGAAAATTAGGGGAGGTCCTCTCGAAAATCAAATACATTACTCAAATCTGTGGTATCCCAGTAGTTTACGAAAAATAATTATGAAAATGTTTGGTTTGGAAAACCATCAATTACAGTTTACGAGTATGTGCCCAAAGTTTACGAACAATTTACAATAATTGATTTTGTAAATAATTCAGATTAACATAAAGTGATTACTGTAATGTAACGTAAGTTATCAATCAGGGCTAAACGTGTGTTTATTACATCTATAACAAACATGAAAATCACTACAAAAAGAACAAAACAAACACAGAAAACTATCAAGAACAAAGTTAATTTATGTACATGTAATTAACATTTATTTACACAATGAAACGCATGCATCAGATCGAAGTGAGCATTCCCTATGGTGCGCAATAAAAAATAACATCCATTAAAAATAGACTGGAAACTAAAAAACATCTGTACTGAGTAATCATCACACTTCCCCTAGCACGTGCCGTCACATCGAAACATAAACATTTGTACCATGAGAGAGCGTCTGGCCCAATCCCCTCTTTACCCACCACTATACAACATCGACGAACACAGCCCAACCGAGCACATTCCCAATGGAAACTATCCATTGACGAGTTTCAACTATAGTCTGCGCGTACGTTGATTTCAAAGAAGCGTTGGACCGACTCTCTATCGGCCGATACGAGGCTATAAAGTAACGGAACGTAGATTAGTCGTCAATTCAGTAACACGTCATACGGTCGAACCGCCCACGGGAAGGTGGACGTGCGCCTGAGTTCCTATCGAAGTGAAATTACAAGGCGTCCCACAGGGTACCGTATTTGGTCCGGTATTTCTTATCATAACTTTATGGTTGCGTATAAAACGCTGTGATTGTGCATTCGTGTCAACGAACTCGAGTTTCTTCAGTGAAATTGTACTTTTGAAGAAACCGACACTTTCATTAGTGAAATCTGCTCGGTTTTCCCATAGTTTTGTAACAATTAACAATTGAATGGGACGATTAAGAGTTCAATAACACGCGTACTAATGGAAAGTGAAAATCTCGTTCGAGTGCTGATGTTTTTCAAACCTGAACAACTTTGAATAATTCTGATATAATGCAAGAGATATGTAAGTATTTTAACTATTTAACTAGTTCAAAACTTTTGAACCAAAGTGTTCTGAATCAGTGTAACTGTTAATAATGCCTTAGCCGATCTCGAATTGTTAGTTATCGATGATAAATTACTTTGTGAGAAAAAAATGGAAGTAGGCCGTTACAATGAAATGTAATAGAAACTTTATTGTGTTATAGATAAAGTTGTTTTTGTTTAGTTTAACCCTTTCAGTGAATCACTGTAGCAAATGCATTCAAAGTTTGTTAGTTGAATTTCTAAGCGGTGATTGTTAGCTTACTTATTTAAGAAATATTAAATAAAATTGGGACATCACAAATCAGATACTTTAATCTAGTCCGCAAGTACTGCTGCACCAATTTACGCAATTCATTTACATATTTAAGACGTATGTCCAAAAATGTACCTAGTATTTGTTATTTTTCTTTTTAAACGTACACATATAAATATGTATATACACATAAAATGGGATATTTCCTAACCAGAACTATGCTAGGTCATTATCACCCCTCTTGCCAAAAGGGCTTTAGGTTTAGTGATCCCAAATCCATGTTCCGAAAATCCGATTTAGAACTGACGAATTTGAGATCGCTTATAAACTAAGCTTAGGCACTAATGCGATAAGAATTTACACAACTAATTAAATAACGTAACAATGTTTGATTTCATTGATAAGTTTATCATGTTTTATGATCGATCGTTGTCATTTTACCTTGGTGTTACTTTACAAATCATATGAGTAATATTTGGCTATATCATAGGTAGGACTCATTGAATGATCAAGGAAGCGACTTAGAGAAATTCCGGAGGAATAAGTACCTTTCATCTATAGGCTTCTCATGTGGTGACAACGTCCCGCAGTGGACTGTAAACACTCTGATGATGACAATGATGATGATGATTATGACTATCAAATATAGAGAAACTACCTTAACAACATTGAGTTAATTACGACTAGTAAATGAGTAGACAACTCGAAGAAAAAAAAAATTAAGACTGTTGTCCATGGACAACAGTTACCGTTTAATTATTATGTACTATTTGTACTATTTTCATAATGGAAAAGATGCCGTCTTGTGTTTTCAAAACATTTTAAGTCGAAAAATAATGCTATTGCCGTGTCATTTCGTAGGTAAAAACGCAAAAAATCAATTAATTATCCGCCCCTTTCCCTCCAAGTTGTTTATAGTGTTGTTCTCGAAATCTACCCTTAACAAAGTAGTAATACCTCAATGCTTATCAACAACAACAATTTCCATCCAAAGAATCCCTCAAAAGTATATTTATTTCAGTTTGAAAAAAACATTTTATTATTATAATAATTTGTTATTTTGTTATTATTAGTAATACGTGTGTAGCCATTAAGCATAATTAAGTTAGTTTTATTTAATTCTCATTGTATTGCCATACCCTTTCAAGGTCCTTGTACCTACCTGTTACAAGTTGCAATAAATAAATAAATAAATAATTTACATAATACATGTCATTCACCCACCTAAAGCCGATACTGATACAGATGCGACCTAATCTTGTTTGGAAGCTATAAGGCTTCCACTACCCCCTTATAAACATGTTGGAATAGAGAGGTACAGCTGATTTCACCTGCTAGAAGATAAAGCTGTAACGGTGCCTTCCAGCCCTCATGGATGTTCAGGCCTCCATGATGGCTGGAAAGATCACTGCGCGCCCACTGGCCGCTAATTAATACCGTCCTAGCCGAATTCGGCCACGGCGGCCAATCTTACGATTAGCTAAGAACGCAGGATATATTATAGTGCACAAGCGCGTGCGCGAGCACAGGTGCACTCCCTTTTTCCTCACTCTCATAATTCGGTGGGACAGCAGTCTGACACGACCGTAGAGAGATCAGGCGCAGGACCAACGGCTTAACGTGCTTTCCGAGGCACGGGGGTGTAATTACACCGCCAACTTCCAAACTCCGGACTGTATCTGTGTTATCACATCATGGACCCGGCATTCGAACCCAGGACCCGGCGCGGCCGCCGCATTAAAGTGCGACACACTAGCCACTGCGCCACGGAGGCCGCTAATTAGCTATCTTTCAAAATTCAAAATTTGTCTATTAAAAACGTTCAGGAATTTGGTAGTACTAGTATATTTAGATTCACATAATAAAATTGATATATGACAATTCAAAGTGCCTCTTCAAATCACATGAATGAAGGATACAAGTATGTATATTTTGATTTTGATTCACTTACCTCTTTTTAAAAACAAAATTATAGCACCTTTATTCCCAAAGTCTTGTACTACGGTAAAAGGTTGGCGATAGTAAAAAATAAACGAACAACGAGCGTTTTTGTACACACAGAAAACACAATTGACTTTTTATTGTGTTTCTTAATGGTAGTAAATTAAGATTAACATCTTATAATGGTAGACTATTTTTTGTTACAAATAAAAAAAATCTTGGGAGTCTATTCGTTTCGTTGTTTTGTGTACCTATATACTCTGTGGCGTAGTGGTTGAAGTTTAAAGGGTTTTGGGTTTTCATCCCGGTTAATTAAACCTCAGACATAAATTATTTAGCACTTATTTATTTATTTGGATTACCAACATAAGCATTAATACAAAATAGCTTGACAATTTATCGCTAATTACTTATATCTAACTAAATTTATAATAACAGGTAATCTCAGCATGCAAATATCTTTATCACTTATCAGTCTTCACAAAAAGTCCCGACAGACTTCGTCCTGTCAAAAAAATTTGTAATCTGGCAGGGCTGTTTTTAGGGTTTTCCCGGCAATTATTAGATTTTTTCTCGCCGTAAGAACCATCCTTGGACTTCAACGAACATTTAAAAAAAAGAATTGGCCAAATTGGTCCAGGCGTTGTTGAGTTATGCGCTTACCAACACATTTTGCGATTCATTTTTATATTATAGAGATCAAAATTCATGAAGTCAATGTGTTAAACAGATTTCGGCACAAAATAATTAACAACATTGTATGCAACAGAATTTTTCGAGTTATTAGCAAAGGTTAATTCTTAACGTTTTTGCAAGCACTTAAAGTAAATGCGTTTTTAAGTCTAGACTTAAGCCCGCAGCATTCTTATTTCTAATCTGCAGCTTAATGGGGGCGTTTGGCAGAAAAAAGCGTTTGCAAGCGTTTGTAAACAAAATGGCGATTGTTAGCGCAAAATGGCGATTGTTAAGCGGTAACACAGTAAACTGACAGTTAGCAAACACGTCCTGGCCGAAAACTGTACAATTTGCGCTAACAATCGCCATTTTGTTTACAAACGCTCGCAAACGCTTTTTCTGCCAAACGCCCCCATTGTTCTAATAATAAAGGATATTTTTAGTTTTGTACGAGTAATACTCATTACTTAACTTTCTCACGATGTTGACCTAACCTAAAAACTATTGCACTGTTTAAAATGGCGGTTCCCACAATGACATAAGCTCTTGTCACATGCGCTAGATCTTATGTTGACGAAATGTTTGCAATAAGTGCAATATTAAAGTAATTCTTAGTAGGATTTACACATCATTGCATTTATTATAGAAACACACTGAAACCGAAAAAAACGCAACTATAGTTCGGCGGGATTACACCCGCAATGTATTTGAAATGGAGGATAACACATATTGGAATTTTGGAACTTATTTAATGAGCCGCTCGTCTGGAGAAGTACCTCCACCTTACAGAAGATCACACGGGAGAATTCATGCAGAACGTTTTTTAAATGGAATGCAGATTTTATGCAGACGACCCGCTTGGTGTAATGGTCAAGATGTTGTCTATTACGCAAGGGGTCGCGGGTTCGATCCCCGCACAGGACAAACATTTGTGTGCATGAACATGTCTGTTTGTCCTGGTCTGGGTGTTATATGTATCTATTTAAGTATATTTGTAATACCACTGTTGATTCTGATGTCTGTAACACAAGTGCTTAAGCTACTTAACACGGGGTCAGATCAATGTATGTGATGTTGTGAAATATTTATTTATTTATTATTATTTATTTATCAGGAAAACGTTCGTAGAGGTCACCTGATGATAGATAAGTGTCCACCGCTGCCCATAGACATCAACAACCGCACAAGGATCGCAGATGCGTTGCCTGCCTTTAAACCCCATAGCCTCCCCAACTGAGTTCTGGCAACCGTACTCACCAGCAGAAATATAGCACAACCATTACAAAGTGCAATTTGATTGTGATCTTCTGATAGGTACCTCACCTTCTGTTTCAGACGAGCGACCTCATTTGAGTGGAAGTTCCTCACTCGCTTCCCCTAACTAGCTAACTAGGATTACAACAGTACCCCACTTCTTTTGACTAAGACTAAGTGACTATTAATTACTTTTAAAACTATACACACAGAAAAACCTTCTGATCTCAGGTGACTCAGGCGGGGATCGAACCCAGCACCTCTTGCAATCCGGGCAAGCGCTCTGGCCTGTTCATAATGCCGTATCACGGAATCAAAAGTTTTCTTTCTTTCTCACATAATATAATTGCAAGTGAACGTTCTATTTTCGTTTATGTAAAATACGTGAGTCAACAATTGCAAAACCTTTTTGGATGTAAACCCACGCGACATTTGACCAAGTTGGCTAAAAAAGACTTATTAGCATTTAGTTGGCTAAACCGGTTTAGTATTGCCATAAAGTATGGAGCAATTATGAAGATATTTCCACTGTTTATCTATTGATTTTTGATAAACATTCTGTTGTGAGATAAAGCTTGATGGGGAAAACTGTAAGATTAAAGTATGAAAAGAAGTGGTTATCATTTTTTTTAATACATTCGTGGGTAAGGCCTTGATTTTAAGGTCCTGGTATTGATTCGTCTTTCACCAATTGGCAAGCGTGGTTATTAAACCAAAAGCGATACAATTGTAACGGTAACATCATTTCAAAAAATGGAGGCCTTTGCCCTGCAGTAGGACATAATTAGGCTGATAATAATTTACACAAATTGGCGATAGTATCTCAGCCTATTAATGTCCCACTGCAGGGCAAAGGCCTCCATCATTTGAAATCATGTTTTCGTTACAAAGATGGGTTATGGCTTAATAACCACGCTTGCCAAATGCGGGTTGGTGATCACAAACCCGGGCTGTGTTCAGAAAAATCAACACAAAATTTGTCCGACCTGGGAATCGAACCCAGGACCTCGAGACCACGGCCCGGTACTTAAACCACTAGGCCATCGAGGCAAAAAAAAACTTTCTTTAACTTAAACTATATCACTAGTAGGTACTCAAGTACAGCCGTTGAAGCTAGGTAGGTACTGTGAAAAATAAGTATTGAAAATAACTCCTTCTAGTAAATAGAACTAGTTTAATTTATTACGACAGGATAGTACCATCCATCAAATTCAATACAGAGACATTTCCGCGCCAATTAATCCTTTCAATTGACAAATGCTCACAGATCATGCAAAGGCACATAGCACGTACAGCCACATATGTCATGATGACATTCCTAAACCGTTGTAATAGAGTTCCTTGTCCTGTATTTAGCTGTAAGCAGGCTATCGTATGCTAACACGCAACGTGGGCATTAACTGTAATACGTCTCCAGAGGTTTTTTTGCTGGCAAACCTATCTATACTAATATATAAAGCTGTAGAGTTTGTTTGTATGTTTGTTTGTTTGAACGCGCTAATATCAGGAACTACGGACCCGTATTGAAAAATATTTTTGTATTGGATAGTCTATTGACGAGGAAGGCTTTAGGCTATTGGAAATCGAAATCCACGCGGACGGAGTCGCGGGCGGCCGCTAGTTTACTATAAAGCGGGAGATTGATATTTTTTGAGACTCTTTTTATGTTTAAGTTTTCAATCCCACGGGCAAACAAAGAGTGATAGAAAATTGGTTATTTAGATCTATAACGAGTACACCGTACATTTGAACTACGAGTATAAAATAATAAATTAACTTATAAGATTCCGTTTTAAGGATTAATTCCCTTATTCCATCAAATAATGCAATAGGATTTTTACCTAGTTCAGATGCTTAACATCAATTACAAGCCACCACATTGTGTAATTTCAGCAGAGTTCGAAATGTAACTTTTTTGTTATTTAATTTATTATATATTCCCGGCTAAATAATTTAAACCCAACACGGCTTCGAAGTCGTCGCTTCATAACTTTCTAAAGGTACCTTAGGTACCATTATGAATAATAACCCTTTGTAACATCTAATCATGCCCACATAAACATAACATTTTGTACCGGAGCGCAACCAATTGGTTGAATTGTAAGGGCAATTGGTCCAAAATCCAATTAGGAGCCATTCTGTGAATTATCAATCTGAGATGATTGTGAGAGAATTGGTCATTGTGGGGAACAAATCATTCTTTAACAACGACAGGAGAATACAAGCTAAGCAACTTTTAGCTCACCTCAAATAGGATGGGTGGGCAATGATCTATTAAAACCTATACGTTTTCGAAACTTTTTGGAAACTTTTGAAACCCAGCCCACAGACCAGCAGAAATTAAAATAAGAATAGTTACGAAATGCTACTTCACAGAGGTATTCTGTAATGTGGAAGTACTTCCCCAGCCGAACAGCTCATTCGAGTGGAACTTCCACTAAATTCTACCCCTCTTTGAATACAGCTAGGAATACATACACTTTTGGGGCCCCTATGGTCGTACCATTGAGGTATTACTACTACTTATAAAGTAGACATCCTCGAAGAAATATCTTCTCAGAGGTTATCCATGGTCAACAGTTGCCTTCTATCGTACTATTTTTTAATCGAAAAAATGTCGTCATTTGTTTAAAAACATACAAATCATTCCATGACGAAAACTAAAGCTAGTGACGTGTCATTTCATAGGTAAAGAGACAAAAAAAAACAATTATCCGCCCTTTCTTCTGCCAGCTGATTTTGTTCTCGGTGTCCACTCTATACGTAGTACCTAGTCATACCTCAACGGGCAGTACTGACTATTCATGCCACAAATGAGGGTGAACCGACGGAAAACAGGTCAAATTAAAAAATGCGTCATCTAACCCGTTGTGGCGTAAACGTAGAGAAACAATGACGGACCAACCTAATTCTTTCGCCAATCCCTTAAGAACTTTCATCCAGTATTAATAGAACTGGAACTTCATCAAGTTATACCCAATGAGGGGTCTTATAACGCTGGTGGTAGCAACCGGCCAGCTGAGTCGGTCGATGACCTCTCTAATTCGTGTATCATAGAGTCGTGATCGTGACCAACAGGTGAGATTTAGACGAGGTTGAATTTGATGGGATCTGTGGAAAACTTGTTTTAATGTCTAAGGTTCCCGCGCTTCGCCGTTTGAAAATGGAATTGCAATTGATTTGACATTGATTGTTTTTTTTTTCATTTTAACAGCTGTGGAAAGTAGACCGATTTGTTATTTGATAAGAGTTTGGTTTAACGTGTAATACATGAGAAATAGCGTGGGAATTCTATTTTAATTTTTATTTGGAAGTTGGAAGTATAATCAGCTTCCCACGAGTGAACAAGTCAAAAAAATGTAGTAGGTACAGTGTTCCAACGGTAATGATTGTTACGATTAACAAATTATAAGTGTTGTAGTAATTTTGTAGGAGTTACCGTAAGTACATGTAGGAATAACAGTTACTGAGACAATTTACGGATAATGAACTGAAAACCAAAACCGATATCTTTGCTAGCTTCAGCTTAGGACAAAAGGTTAAAATCTAAGTAATAAAAAAATTAACATAGATATGTAAGATTCAAAAATGCACATAAAAATCGACAATAATTATAACATTATACTGAGATTCTACAACCGACTTCGGAAAGCAGCCATTATTCCGATTTATTTTATTTATTTATTGTATCGAATTACCAACATTATTAGAGAATAAGCGGCGAGAAACTCATTTGTTGCTCTTTTAATATCGCAAATCATTACGTAATTTCTTTTAATACTTTTGTAAAACAATTACATAACAAATTACACGATATGAAATAATATTTATTTAGTCGCTTATTATCCTTTATCATGTATTATATAGGTACCTACTCTTTTTCCCATTAAAAGTAGTTTTTGTCAAAATGTTTAAAAAATAAATTAATTAGGTACACGATATGAAATTATACTTATTAAGTTGCTTATATCCTTTTTCCCCATTAATAGAATAAAAATAGAAAGGCTACTACTAAAACCTTTTATAATTTGATACATGACACCATCGGAAGTAATCGGACGGTTTTTACGCAATCGATAAAAATTAATCGGTTCCGTATTGGTCGCCATAATCGATTGTGCCTAAGTGCCGTTAAATGCGCTTTCTTTACGTGATATATCGTAATTGGATTATATTTGCATGCGAACTTCTTGTCCGTTTTGTTTAATCATCCATGGCATTCTTTCGGTTTTAATTTGTCAGTATGCGACTAAAAATTACGTAAACGAACTATTAAAAAAAATACCCGTTGATTGTTGTTAATTTAAGTCTATAATGTATTTAATTTAATTTTAAAGAGCTTTTTTTTAAGAGGATTTTTATTTTATTAAAACTTGTATAAAAAAGGAAACCAATAAAAGTCAAAGAGTTCGAGTATAATTTGCTTCTTTAGGTTATGTACGGAGTTCAAATCCTGTGTGGAATCAGTGTGTTGAATATATACCAAAATGTAACTTAATAATATTTTTATTATTATTTTCAATTCAATCTAAGCCATTTCTAAAGCATCTTAAGTAGACTAAGGCAAATCACAGTTCTTCAAACTGGTTTCAATCTATTCCGACCCGGGAATCGAATCCTAATCTATTCTAGACCCCACTACAAATCTTACTACAGTTATTGTTCTATGGTTGCATTATTGCGGTAATTTCTTCTTTGTTTCGATCGAGGGTGACCCAGACTAAGGGTTGGCACTACTTTATGAAGAAAATATAGTTTAAAAACATTTACTTACCTACTGCAAAGACAAACGTTTTATCACATCAATTGAAAATGAGGCAAAAACATTTACCGGGAAGTGCTCCTGAAAACACATTCGTTAAAATAAACTATTTTTTTATGTTATTGTGTAACGGTCATATACAAAGACTTTATTTCTGTCTTATTATTTTTATTTTTAAACAAGCGGCCGCTCGCTACTTCGTCCGTGTGGATTTCGGTTTCCGCACACATAGTGTTAAAACATTATAGCTTAAAGCCTTCCTCGACAAATGGACTATCCAACGCAAAAAAAACATAATTTTTCAGTTCGAACCAGTAGTTCCTAAGATTAGCGCGTTCAAACAAACAAACTTTTCAGCTTAATTATATTAGTACTAGCGGCCGCCCGCGACTCCGTCCGCGTGGATTTCGATTTCCAATATCCTATGTGTTATTCTGATGTATAAGCTATATTGTGGTAAAGTTTCATTCAAATCCATTCAGTAGTTTTTATGTGAAAGAGTAACAAACATCCATACATCCAAACATCCATACATCCATACATCCACACATACAAACTTTCGCCTTTATAATAGTAGTAGGATTTGTATACATCGATATTTATCTACCTATGGCATGGCAGCCCTATACCAGGCCAAAGATAACGCTTGGTCGATGAAGCGCTAACTGACGACAGCCCAGTGCTGCTATGAAAAAAAAATATTTTTCTTTTTTATGTCACCTCAGTTGTCTTTGTTTAGTTATGTTAGTTTTATTTTTCTTTTTTTAAATAAATATAGCACTTGACCACTAAATAGTCAAGTATACAGGTTCTTCACTACATAGTATAAAACAAAGTCGCTTTTTCTGTCATGTTGTATGTTGTATGTCCCTATAAACGCTTAAATCTTTAAAACTACGCAACGGATTTTGAATCGGTTTTTTTTAATACATAGAGTAACTCATGAGGAAGGTTTTATGTATAATATCATCCATTAAATAGTGGAC
The DNA here is from genome assembly GCA_958496325.1 of Nomophila noctuella. NCBI lineage: Eukaryota > Metazoa > Arthropoda > Insecta > Lepidoptera > Crambidae > Nomophila > Nomophila noctuella. The sequence continues at coordinate 2,739,838 of OY292508.1, forward strand.
AAGTACCACGGGCGAAGCCGGGGCGGGCCGCTAGTTCTTAAATAAAGCTAACATTTGACCACTAAATATTTAAGTATACAGTAAGCCTAAACGATAAAAGTACAAACATGCTTGTCTAAAAAGTTATCGAAAAATTCGCTATGAGTACTCGTTAGAATTTGATGTCCTAAATACATAGGTATTATGTACTTATAAAACAAATTCTAGAAAGCTAAGCTTGGAAATTGGAATAGAGAGTCTAAGTTATCACTAGCTGTAATATAAGCTTGCACATAAAGTTCATAATAATTTACAAACGCACAACTTAAAAGCACCTAGCATCTTAGAATTACCATAAATATTTTTATCGATATCGATAATTTCAACATCACATCACTACGGTCCCGTTGTTGGACAAATTGCTCTATCGCGTAAATTGCACGGCAAAATGACTTCAGACAGACAGACCTAAAATAGATTTAGATAATTGAAATGATGGCAAGGTTTTAGAATAAGGGTGCGTTCACATACATAAGCTAAGCTGCGCGGAGCTGAGCAGAGACGTGTAAGAATTGACCGATCTTTTTATACCGATTAAATACTCCGGGATAAACTAAAATCTACACGAACGAAGACGCGGGCAGCCGCTAGTACATTAATAAAACAAAAACAACTATAACTGTATTACATTTTAATAGAGCTGTGGCTTGTCTATCTTATGTTATAATACTGTTCGGGAGAAGTCCCTAGCGTTTACCCCGTTTCTGTGCGGGGTCCGCTTTGACCATCATGATCCAGGATTTGGCAAGTCTGGTTATTACAGTGAAGCGACTGCTATCAGACCTTCAGACCTTCGTAACCCATAGAGGGGAACCAGACAGATTGGATCATGGTTACACATTCAAATCTAACTGAACTAAAGTCAGTAATCATTGAATGTGCAGGTTTCCACCGCCGAGCTAATGGCATAAATCCACACATAGATTTCGAAAAATCCAGAGGTGAGGGCCCAGATTCGAACCGCGGACCTCACGTATGTGAGGCGCCGTCCGTACCACTAGGCCACCATCGCTCTGTACTGTTCGGGTATCGAACCTATATTAACAAAGTCAGCAAGTTGTAAGTGATTGCGTGCCGATGTCTATAAAAAGGGCCAATCGTGCCATACCGTGCCAGTACGGGACGGATTCTTTCTTCCGTATCGGAATTACTATTTAAACTGTAACCCTTTACATGCAGCAAAGGTTGAGACAAGTCTGATATTATAATCTACTTATTTAAACTTTTTGTACATTTCATTATAAGCATTTTGACATGCTAAGTATTATTATACCTTTATCTATAACTAGCCTTCCGTCGCGGTTAATTTATTTTTTCAAATATCCTATCCCCTGTGAAAGAATTATTCATATCGGTCCAGTAGTTTTCGAGTTTATTCGTTACATACAAAAATACAAATCTGTCCTCTGTTTTTAAATATAGGGAAAATATAACGGTTAAAAAAAAACATCACCATCCTTCTGCCCTTCTCCCACACTATACGGGGTCGGCGCAACATGTCTGGCTTAAAAAAATATATATGTAATCAAAAGTCATACTTTTTTGAAGCTCTGAAAAATAATAACATAATGCCTCAGATTAAGGATCTGGGCATAAAACATTCGGTAACGAATTATCCATAAATCAAAAATCACCATTAATTATTTTAAACCGTAAAAAACTTTGAACAATGTTGATCTTATTCAAAAAAATCAATTGATTTTTTATTGTCTTCAATAGTAACCGTTGTGTAATTTGTACTAAAATTCTTTATATTTCATTTTCTTTTCATTCTTATCACTAGTGTTCGTGTGTCTGTGTGAGTATAATTTTATTTTGTTTTCGTTTAGTGCTTTTAAATGTTTGTTTTGATGTTTTTATTTTAGTAATTCTAACCTAAAGTTATTAAATTCTCATAAGTTATTAAAAAGTTCAAAAATGATGCAGCTTTTATAAAAATAGTAGTCCACCTTTTATTTGAATTATTGTTAAGTATTAAAATATTTTTAAAATTAAAATTTGAACTTTTCTTGAGTATCTTTGTAGATAAACAATCTACAGATAATCTAAAATGAAATGCTTATGAGAATTTGATCATTAACTATAATTTACTGTTAAGTAACTGCACATATTAACGCACGGTAATCGGTAACACGGTAAATGTTTTGTAATAACACTTTCGTAAACGCTTTCCGACATGATTGGGCTTTACACACTTACGAGCAAATCGAATCATTTCTCTGATCTGGAAAGAGAAAGCCACTTCAATTCACACTTTTTATTAAATTGAATTTAAAAAAATGCTTCAACGCGGCTTTATAACACGCATTGTCTTTGCTTGTTAAGGAGAAAATAAAAAAAAAACTTGTTTTTTTTTCAGTGACCTTCCGGACGAGGAGGACAAGAAATCGCCGGTACTACTCCTAGGCGTCAACAAGATCTCAGATTCACCCTCTTTCGTCAGGCGACGCTCCACCGACCCACACACCACTGGCAGCATAAGATTCTTCAGACCACCCAAATCTAAATACACTAGAGGCCTCCAAGGCGATGAAAGGCTCGAAAAGATCCGCCAAGATCTCCTAGTCCATAAACATAAGCCGGATAAATACATTCCAAAGGATCATGACATCTCCGTAGAATCAGAAGAACGGAGATGCATAAAACTAAACTGTGTAGGGAATTGTATTTGCGATAAAAAATACGGGTCCAATAGAGGCTCGTTCTCTTTCCACCGGCCTGACAACAGGCAGTCCTCTCTGTGCCCTTCTGAACCTTACGCCAAAGAGGATAAGAAGGATTATTCAGAAAACGATATAGAATTTAAATACACAGAATACATTCCAAATTCACAGCCTTCTAGTAGCAAGCAGAGTTCTTACAACGTCACTCCGAAATCGACTGAGCGGAGACATTTTTTACTCGCAAATCTTAACGAACGCTTTCGTAAAACTTTAAGCTTGGATTCGCGGAAGATTGAAACAAATAGAGTCCTAAGTCTGCCGCAGGATACTCGACCTAAATCTTTAGTTAACACGAGTAACATTTGCGTGCAGCATTTCCAAAATTTGGAGAAATCACAGCCGAAGAAAAAGCGAAAATCTTTCTTTTCTCTCGACACGTTTTTCGATTCTAAAAAGTCTGACACATCTTCCGTAGATGACTACTGCTCGTCTAAATACAAAAGATTTGAACTGGAAAGTGATGATTCGCCGCTTTTCAAAAGAGATGTGAATGGCGAAAAGACTCCAGATTTGCTAAATCTGCCAGTGATAATAGACTCCGTTCGTAAGAAGCAGTCTGATACCAAAAGGCAGTTGGAAAAGCTTGAGAACCATTACTATAGGAGCCTAATTAGGACGCAAACGGTTATTGATGCGGCACCTATAGACGCTACTTCCGAACAAGGCCCGAGCGGGCATACCAATCACATATTCGTCGACGATGACGACGTAGAATACATTGAACCTATACGCAGTAATTTCACCAGTCAAAGCACGCTCATATTGGACAAAAATGATCTAAATTTAAAACCAGATTCAATTCTAACTATAAATACAGACGAAACAGATATTAAACTGCCTAGTTCGACAGTTTCTCCTAAATCTAATGAAGTGAGGAATCTCGATAATGATCTTGATAGCATAGGAGTGTACGAAATAGAGGTGAAAGAAGGCGATTTGCTCAAAGAAGGCTCAAAAGAACTAACAGTTAAAGTTATGGATAAGTCAGTAGATTCTATCGGAAGCTGTTCCCTAGATGTGGATGCTAGCACAGATTTTTCAGGTAATGTCGTGTTTTGAAGTGTGTTTACTGTTTATTCTCTTCATCGCTACAATGTTTCTATTGTATATGTTAAGCATGTTACTGTTTGTTTAATTTCATTTATTTGTATGTGAATAGTCTATTCTTTTTTAAGACTTTACTTCACGATTATTTTCTTAAATTACTTCTTTATTGAAAAAAGTATTTTCGGAATTTAACATTCGAACTATGTATATCGTAGTTAAAATTGTTTTCTTTTAATTCTTGCTATGTTGATTGATGAGTTAAATAAGACTTTAAATGGTAGATCATTTGGTAGGTTCAACAAAACTCTAATAATGTTCATGCTTGCAACTGGCATACATAAGAATTTTTGTTTTATATGGGCAAACAAGAATGCATTTCACCTGTCGAATAAGGATCGCTGTTGTTTACTTTAACTTATAACACATGCTCTACCGGACCTATAAAAAATATAGCTTTACTTATGTAGGATCAAATGATGCTTATTACATTAAAACGCTAACTTCCTTATGATGGTACCTCTACATATTAAGTTCTCAGCCCCATTGGGACCTGGTACCGTTTAATATTATACAAATGGTACATTTACTACGTTCTATTAGTACCAATGCCACTTTGCAAGCTTTTGGCCAAGCCAATAAGGTCAAAAACTTAATATAAATTAATAAATTATGATAGAGATGGTGTGATAGATTTTTCAAAATAATATATTTTAAAACCTTTGTAATTTTTACGCAAAAACAAATCGTGAAGTCTATGTCTATTTTTATATTTTACCATATTGTTTTAAGTCGTAATAAAATACTTCTTCCTCCATTTTCATTTGTTCTGTGTTTTCTTTACCTCTTCGTTATGTGATGCTTGTGTACTGTCGATTTATGCTTCAAATGTAATTTCTTGTAGATGTAAAGCCGTAATTTTCGCCATTCATTCATTTAAGATTAAAATCCAGCCCTTAACATTGAGGTATTACATAATACCTAAGTCATAAAAAAATCTGCTTTGTTTTTTTAAACATGGTAGAGACCAGTATAATAAGGTCTTACTTTTTTCTCTATAGAAGATTACTTATATGAAAAATATTATTAAACATAGTTATTATGAACCATAATAGAACATTCTCGACAGACTTGATCCTCTTAAGGCTTGCGTGGCAGGCAATGGCAATGTATGCGTCTGTTTTGGTGAAATTATTATTTTTCTAGCGGCTTACTTAGCCAACAGTCATACTTACTTTATCCCAATAGAAGCTTCATATATTATAGATATCGAATATATATTGTCATTTGTGTCGAAATCTGTTACGATCCAAGAATGCCTATGGATTTTTAGGGTTCCGTAGCCAAAATGGCAAAAAAACGGAACCCTTATAGATTCGTCATGTCTGTCTGTCTGTCTGTCCGCCAGTCTGTCACAGCCACTTTTTTCCGAAACTATGTACTATACTATTGAAACTTGGTGAGTAGATGTATTCTGTGAACCGCAACAAGGTTTTCACACGAAAATAGAAAAAAAAAATGGGGGGTCCCCATAGTTAGAACTGAAACTGAAATTTTTTTTTTTCATTGAACATATACGTGTACATATCTATGGATAGGTCTTTAAAAATTATATTGAGGTTTCTAAGCACATTTTTTTTAAGTGAATACTTTGCGTGACAGACTCTTCCAAAGTGGAAAAAAGTGTGTCCCCCCCCTCTAACTTCTAAAGTAAGAGGATGATAAATCTGAAATAAATATATAATGTACATTACGATAAAAACTACCAACGAAAATTAGTTCGAACGAAATCTATTCAGTAGTTTTTTTAATACTTCAAAAATAGAATTTGTACGGAACCCTCAGTGCGGGAGTCCGACTCGCACTTGGCCAATTTTTAATAACACAAACCTACAGTTTAAACAAAACCTCTCAAATTGTTATCAACTTTTTTGAAATTGAAAACATAAAATTTTTTTACCTAACTGAAATTAAATTAAAATTTAAACGAGTTCTCCGAGATCACTGCCCAATAAAGTTTTTTTTCCCTTGATCACGATATTGTTATCAAAAGTTGAAAAAGTAATTTTTTTTTTCTGAGTTTAAAGGATGTTTATCCAGTCTCCTATATTATATTTTTCAAGCATTTTTCATGCTATTTTATTTAGTGCAGAGTCGCTAGATTCAATTTATAATAATCGTATTCTGTTCTATTCTTGGTTATCAAAGAGATCGGCCAGTTAGCCATAACATAATTAACAGAAACGTCAATAAAAATAAAAATAAAGTATTTTTTTCCTACCACCGTCAGATTACGAGTTTTTTTTAATTAAACTTACTCCTGCAAATGACCAAGACTTCACATAACATGCAGCTTCTGTCACACTAAAAGATATTTCAGTCTAAAAATAATGTTCAAAGGCTCGTTTCAACTCCGAATGCAATGAGATGCAACAGTGAGCTCAAACAGATGTTTGGTGACTATTTAATGTCGGTCCAGTTAATTCTAATCTTAATTAGTGCCGTAAAGATAGGTATGCGGCCTATGCATTTTATGCTTTCATATTTCCTACTGTGTCATGTTATTATAAATTATAGAGACACACGTTTTAATTTCCTTCTTATTTCTCATAATACATATATTATAAATACATATACCAAAACGTACTTTTAATAATTACTTAGTGCAAAAGTATTTAAGTGTCAAGTTTCATAAAAAAAAATATAAATAACTATGTAGAACAGAACTATAATATTATTGTACTTACCTAGTATTTACTATTTACTAAATTAGAAAACGGTATGGGATTCATTTAACAATACCGATTTATAACTCCGGTAATTTTATTATTATAGGGGGTGCTTTTGTTTCACCCTCAATCTAAAAACCCTAAATATGGAATCGGATGGCAGCATACGTTTCTCTTAATTATTCAATAATAACTACTTCTTAACCTCTGCAACTACTTATAAGACATGTTGAATTCGTATGTAAAGATTAAATCATTAAGATGGCAATCAAAAACCTATAAACCCGCTAGGTTGCAGTAGAGTGATGAATAATTACTCAAACGTTTTTATAAGGTCATAATAAATCAAGTTTGGATGGAACCACTTGACCTAGCAATCCGCCTTCGTATTAGTTTTTTGGTGTCAGCCTTGGTCTACTCAGCATAATATTAGCATGAGTGACTAATTGGATGACCCTTGTCTGGACTAAAACAATGGCTATTTTCATATTTCTTTGTTTAGCATTGACATTTTAGGTAATTTTTAATTTATGGCTGCGTGGTATTCTCGTACCTTCTGAATAAATCAGATCTAACTCAACGTATTTAAATGTAGGTTGAAAACAATGCAGGTTGCAAAATGCAAGTCACAGCGAATATACACATACGGATAGCGCCCGGCCTCGTTTTACCCACGCAACGCAATCTATTGAAGTCCGGTCATTGTCGTCAGTCCGTTGAGGAATACAGATGAATTCGCGTCGACACGTATTTAAATCGAAAACTATGATTTTTCGCCGTAAAAAATACTTGTTAAACGGTATTTTGAATAAATTAATAAACAGAACTGCGTGAAACCCGGTGACCGTGAAACGGAACGGACCAGACTGGCCGCATACACGCGCACCGGTCGACGTCTTCTCGAGAAAAAAAGTAAAAAAGTTTGACGTTTCTCCTTTGTGGTGTGATGTCATAATTTTGTGTAAAAATTATTTGAAGTGTTAAAATTAATTGAAAAGTACATTTTTATTGATATAAATATCGTGTAGTTTGTGTTTAACGTGTGATTAAAGAGTTCGGTGAGTTATAGTTCGTATAAGTGGTGATTTCTGATCAAAAATTATGTTTCGAAGTTTGGTTGTGCAGGTAGAACATTATTTTTTCAACTTTATAATCTTTTCTTGTCGTATATTTTGTAACGGAATAGTGAACAGCTTTCAATATTAACGCCGCGTGGTTGTGATAGTTAATCCTACAAATAACTTTCTTGCTAAGATGAGTAATGCCGTACTACATGGGCTTAGTGATTCACTGAATGCGATTCTTTTTTTAAGTTTGTTAGAAGCCCCTTTCATTTCCCCATATAAACGTGCATGAAGCTGTAAAAGCTAAAAAAATCAAGATAATAAATATCATGTTATACTACTGTATTATGTAGATCCAAAATTATCTATAGTCTTATCTACTTAAGTGCAACAATATGCATCTATAATCATATGCAATGACACGCATATCCATTACCATATTTGTAACACAATAAGAACATACTCCACATTTTCTAATATTGTAAAGCAGAAACAACTTCATGCTTATTGTAAAAACAATGAAATATACTAAGTATTGGCTAATAAACTACTTTATCATTATATCTTATGATGAAACATTTATAACATGATGCCCTTTGACTAAAGTCCATTAGATATTCAATGGTTGATCTTTTAATCATTGGTTAAAATGTTTTTAAGAAAATGTCACCATATAATTTTAATTTCTGTTAGGCATTCTTCATTAAATGTTTATATTCATAGCTAAATTTCATCTTTCTGTTTTCAATAGATAATAGAATGATAACTAATTTGATATCAAAATTGCATCATTATCACAAAGTTAGATTTTGGACAAATGTTATTTGTCGCAACAAACTACTGAAATCGGAGTGCCAGCGCAATAATGAAATTGAAGATTATAAAATATATATTTTCAGAAATAATTAATCTCATACCACAGGATGTAATTCCATGGTTAATTGATAATTTTCATATAGGTATAAAGTATAATTTGGTGCTTTTTTTCAAGTTAATTTATAACCTATAAAGTTTCATCGAAATCCATCCTTTTATTTCAAGTCATAGTAAGGTGTAGGAAAAGAAAAATAAATCAAAGCAATATGATTAACAAATTTCACCATACTATACCTTTCTATACTAACATTATAAAGAGGAAAACTTCATCGGATCGGGCTGATTGGAGAGCCCTAGGAGAGGCCTATGTCCAGCATCGGACTGTGATAGGCTGTTGATAATGATGATGTTTCCTGGTTTTTATTAATAGGCTCAAAAACAACTGGACTGATTTTAAAAATATATTTAGTTTCAAAAAAAATGTGGGTATGTCATGTCTAGTACTCATGTGAAGGCAGGACGAGCCACTAATTAATAATAAATAAATAAATAAATATCTCTGGACATTATTAACACAGCGCCATCTAGCCCCAAACTAAGCATTAGCTTGTACTATGGGTGCCAGACAACGGATAAACATTACTTAAATACTTTTTTTTTTGTAAATACATACATATTATTATACATAGAAACACCCAGACCGGTACAAACAGACATGTCCATGCACACAAATATTTGTACCGTGCGGGGATCCGCGATCTTTGGTGTAGTAGCCGACTTCTCGACCATTACACCAAATGGCTCATCAAATAAATAATTAAATGAAAAGAGTTAAAATATGAAAGTATGTCCCTAACTTTTGAGGTAATCTATTTATTAAAAAAGGAAGCGCCAATCCTTGAATAGTTGTATTACAATATTGTCTGTTCCTAGTTTGATAAGATCATACTGTTGTTAAAAATTGCATTGACTGGCCCGTTTATCTAGGTACTAGTTAGCTGCCGTTCGCGACTAAGTACATTGCGTGGTTTTCGGTTTTCACACACATAAATATGAACTATAGCCTAAAACCTTCCTCGTCAAATGGACTATCAAACACAAAAAGAATTTTTCAAAACGGTCCAGTAGTTCCTGAGATTAGCACGTTCAAACAAACAAACTCTTCAGCTTTTAGATTAGTTTAGATTTAGATATTTGAGATAGATAGTCGGTTAAAGCAAGGATTCAATTTTTTTTATTCAATTCGTTAATTAACTCAATCTCAAATTATTCCTGATTCTTTATTAGGCAGTTGTTAATCGTCAGCAAGTCACAAAATGATGATTCTACTACCTCTATAGATAAACAATATAGGCCATAAGTACATATAATGTATGCCAATTATATAAGGATTGTTAATTCCCCCACCAGAGGTAGACATTGATCCCATTATCTGTTTATTAAGTTGCAGTGATAGTGCACTAAGCCGCTTATAAGATTAAATTCAATAAGTTTTACAAATCTTGTATAACATAAAGATTTATGCTGTATAGTTAAAATAAATGAGCTTCATAAGAGTGTTATTTCGAGTCAGTTGTCCCCTTTTATCATCATTTGATTCTTTCACGGAACATTGGCATATGTGTTGTGTGATATAACTTATTTTTTAAACTACTAATAGTTGTTTATGATACCGGCTTATGCCTTTCAGTGGAAAATACAATACAATTAATTATAGAACACATTTGAAATACCTGCTAATTCTTTATTTTATACTTACTCACAATATGTTGAAAAATAAATAATCCTCTTGTTAAATACATACATTCACATTCATACTAAGTGATTAAAATTCTCTCTTATTAATAAAATTTAACAAATATCTAAACCTTAACTCATCTCCATACTCATTCAAATTGAAATGAACTGATTGCGCTTTTGATAAGAATACAATGAATTACATGTGTGTTTTCTGTTATCTTAAATCACATGTCTTAGTTTCTCAAACTTTGAGAAATCCTTATAAATGTACGATAACTTAATAAATCCGGGCCATATCTTCCTATTATTTTGGGCTCATATCAAATATGGTTGGGAAGGGAGAGGAATGTCATCGGTGAAGGTGATCGTTAGTATACTATAAAAGGGCCCCTTAAACCTACACGCTGGGTCGAAAGTCCCAGGCGCCGACTGACGTTCCTCTCTGTTCCACGCGATGGACCCGGCACCCGCACGGAGAATCCATGGATAGCTAAGAAGTTCGTCTCTTTGTAATTATCAATGTCATGTTTTCATTAAAAATCTGTCTGTGGCTTTAAACCTATTTGATGATTTCAATGTTAGCCAAGTTGGAAGCTTATCAGTCTCGAAGCGCAATGTGCTTTATAATTCTTAAAACGGCAAGTCAATTCACCGCTTTAAAGAAATAAATTCCTTGGACTAATATATCAATTGCCTAGCTCCAAATTAAGCTTCAAGCTTGTACTATGGTTGCTAGGGAATGGATAGGTCATACTCAAATATATTTCTTCTATGGATATTCTGTCTATGTATCTACCTTTGCATTTGCACCCAAACCAACTCAGGACAGTTTGAGAACAAATCATATGGCTAAAATATCGTAATCATAGTATAGATTAGATAAGTCACATTTTCATAGTAAAGAAGTGTATTTCGAGGAAATAATACTATTTTATTGACATCAAATTCTCTTCAAAGTTTGTGTTATCATGTGTTTAATTAAGTGAACAAATTAAAACATGTGTGACTATTATCCAATGTTTATGTCTTGTAAGTAAATTAGAATAGAATTCAATTTAAATATTTATACGGGTTTTAAATATAACTAAATAAGGTGATTAGTGTGCAACCTTGCAATGTCACAGAATTGGGGTATTTCTTTTAGTTTAGAATTAAAACTTTATTTGAAATTGTTATTGGACTTTTTTTTGGTTATTTAAATTAGGAAGATGTGTTGTTGAGACTCATCTATGCCTTTTACAATTTAGAATTTGGCGACTGTTGACGTGCTTGGTTTTGTAACATATCCAGCCAGTGTTTTACTTTACAAGGTTTCTCAGGTAACTTTAACGTTTTAGAAAATATTTTCTTAATTCTTTTTGCCACTTCCTACCTAATACCTGCATTATCTAGATTTTGGCTAAAATTGGCTTTACAAACAATGTTTTATAATTTTAAATGTTTTTTTTATTTAATTTTATTTACTAGTGCAATAGTCCATTGGTTAACCGTAACTCATAGAGCACATTTAACTATAAATAAATATTCTAATGAGAAGAGGAAAAAATGTAACACATAAAATATTAACGTTATACGTACAAGGAAAATCGTGTCATGTTTTAATTAAGATAAATATATTTCTGATTAAAATATAAAATTCTCAACTTAATGTAAAATAAAATTGGTGCACCACGTGGCACATCGTTCAAATTATGTCGATTTAATTACGATATTTATAAATATTACATACCTATGTACTTTCAGTGCATTTTGTTAATGAGACCTATACTTAATAGTATTATTTTTGGAGTATGCCTTTTATGCTAAGTGTAATTCGCTGTTAGAATGTGTAAGAACTATGAAATTACTTTCTTATAAAAATACTTCACTGTTTTGCCCTAAGGTTGACTGTTACAGTATGCCAAGAGGCATTAAGTCCGCCTTTTGTTAAATATTTGTTGTAGTACAATAAAGATAAAATCAATAAATAAAATATAAATTAAAATACATATCCATTCTAAATCAACGTTAGAAATTACATGTCACTGTTGTTTGCTAGATGACACTCCGATAACATACGGCTGCACTAGTTTTAGTCGCATGCCTAAATCAATGGCGATTGTTTTCAGGTGTAAAAAAAATTGGCAGCCTAACTTTCTCTTATGAACCTCTTAAGCCGTCGCTGTCATCATACTCGTATTATTACCCTTTGGTGTAACCTGATATTGTTTATTTCCAGATACAACATCCGGAAGTTTGAATCTCCTAACACCATCTTCCACAACCAGTCGAATACGGGACTTCAACTCCCGTTTCCAGGAGCGGGCGGCTTCCACCCTCCAGGCGATCAACCCGCCGACCCCCACGGTGACCCCCGTGCGGACCCCCGACGACCCCACGCCGACACCCAGGAGGTCAGACAACTTATTGAAACCACCACCGAAGGTCCACATTGACGCTGGAAGTCATAGATCGAGAGGACACCATAAGAAACGCGACGAGGCTCCGCAGAAGAAACCTTCGTATTTGAATCTAGCTTGCTCAGTCAACGGGTATACCAACCTCACAACTTACGACTCGAAACTACGCCAAGATATCAACAAGAGTCGTGAGGCATCACCCATCAGACCAATCACACATACGTACCAGTACAAGAGTGAAAACAACTCGCTTCTCGTTCCCGTCCCGGTTTCAGCAAACAAACTGTTGGTGCCGACCTTCGGGCCTCATGATACAAGAACAGATTTGACAGCGAAAGCGCCTTCCAAGGCGCACACAGATCCATACTTAGCAACATCATCTCTGCATGTATTTATGGCAGCGGAAAATAAACAGTTGAAGAACGATTTCCTCGGAGCCAATATGACGACGACCAGCCGACCGTATATCTCTACGGAGAGCAAGAACTTCGCGTCATCTATGCTCCATCAGAAAACAGATGAGGTGGATAACGCTAAAGAATTGACGTTCAAATCAAGTTATTCTGAAACTAATTTCCGCAAAACAGTCACCAGTAATGGCAAGGAGAGATTCAGTTCGGAATCCTACACTATATCGTCCAATGGAGTATCTAAACGCGTCGAAATAACTAAAGAGAACGGAGAGAAATTGACAAGCCCTATGAAGAGTTTTATTCAGCAAAGGGTCGAGCGTTTGTACGGACCAGGGGCGTTGGCTCAAGGTTTCTTCAACCAGAAACGGCATAAGCTTAAAAGCCAGAGTGATGAAGACGACTCCAAAGTTCTCACGGAGAAGTCAATGAACTGCCCAGATAGGTTTGTGACTCCAAGGAAGTCGAACAGTTTGGAGAGTGAGAATATTTATACTAGTCCGAATGGAGAAATGGATTCCAGTGTATCTCTTCCCGTACTCAGGCATTTGAGGCCAGAGTTCCGAGCTCAGCTGCCGATTCTTTCGCCAAAGAAGAGCATGAAAGTGGAGCTCTCCCCTCAGGTAATTATTGACTATTTTGCAGTACATATCTGAAGCATGTCTAGTTGGTAGAGGCCACAAAACTAAGGGCCGTGAGTTTGAATCCCACTAGGGAGTCTAGTGACTGATGTTTGTGAAATCGCCAACGACATTTACACTCGAGTCATGGATGTTTTACTATTACAGTTTGTCTATCTGTCCCCTTGCAACCCCTGGTTTCAATTCCCAGGCCGGGTAAAATTTGTGTCCGTTTTCTCCGGTCACAGTCCAGTTTTGCGATGCTTGCCAAATGCGGATGGGTGAATCCGCTGGCAAGCGTGTTGATTAAGCCAAAACACATCTTTGTAACATACATATGATTTCAAAGATGGAGACCTTTGCACTGCAATGGGACATTAATTCTTTTGGCTGATACATTACATCACATGAATAAATTTTCTTTCTCACTTCCAGAAGCCCGAAGTAGACATTCCGGTCAAGACTGAACCAGCGAGTGAAATAGTGACGGTAACAAACGGTGTATCTGTGATAAAAGTGAACGATGAAGAAGTGAACGGATCGGTGAGTGAAGTGAACGGCGCGGTGAGTGAAGTGAACGGCGCGGTGAGTGAAGTGAACGGCGCGGTGAGTGAAGTGAACGGTTCGAGTGGAGAAATGAAGGAAATAGTGAAGGACGGACATTACTTCTTGGATTTGGAGAAGAAGGAAACAGAGAGACTGATCGCGTTGGCCGTGACGGCTGAGAAGGAATTGGAGAATCTGCAGGTTAGTTGGTTTTTGCTATTTTCCTTCTATTGACAAACCGCTTGGTGTAATGGTCAAGATGTTGCCTATGAAACAAGAGGTCGCGGGTTCGATTCCCGCACAGAACAAACACTTGTGTGCATGAACATGTCTTTTTATCCTGGTCCTCCTCCAAGCTTCGAAAGGCACGATAAGCCGTTGGTCCTGCGCCTGATCTCTCTACGGTCGTGTCAGACTGCTGTCCCACCGAATTATGAGAGTAAAAGAATAGGGAGTGCGCCTGTGCTTGCGCACTCACTTGTGCAGTATAATGTATCCTGCGTACCTGGCTGATCATAAGATCGGCCGCCATGGCCGAATACGGCCGGAGGGGTTTTATTATATTATATTATATATTATTATTATGTAACATTGAAAGTCCAAGTTAAGTTAACCATAGCTAAGCCTTATGAAATAATCTTAATCAAAGTTACTCCATAACAATGTCCCTAACCTACATTTTCTAACACTCATTCCTTTCAAGGATATACGTAGTCCTTCATGTTTTATAAAAATATAATCGACCCACTTTCACTAGGTCAGGTCAGGGTTAACTAACACATTCCGATTACGATTTGATTCAATTGAAACAATGTACAATGGAATAAATATCCTTGAACATGATTTATAAAGGTCCCGCTAGCCTAAATCTAAAATTCTAAACAAAGCTTGTAAGAATGGGGAACACGACTGACAGGTCAAATCACTCACTTTTATTAAACGTCAAAAACGTAAGCTTGTAGGGAAAATTGCCGCCTGCCCAGCGTGGTGACTGGGGCATAAGCAAAGCGGAGGAAGCTTTCTTTCTGCTGTCTCCTCCACAGGTTGATGTTCAGGATAAGATAAGTTTTATCATCAACGACAGATTATACTAGCGACCGCCCGCGACTTCGTCCGCGTGGATTTCCTATCCCTTTTTTTCGCAATTAAAGGTAGTAATAGATTTTGTACAAAAGGCGGACTTAATGCCTTAATGCGACATAACCCTGTATGCCATGCTGACATACAGGGTTATGTCGCATTTATAATATGAGTAGGAATTGTATGGTGAAAAAAGTTTTGACGTGCAAAAGAAGTAACTCTGCAGATCAATTTGCTGAATAAATAATTTCATTTAATTTTATCAAGCACCACGTTAATGAGAGTTTTATTATAAACTTTAATCTCTATCATGGGTTCCCGAAAGTTTCATAATTGGTATCTTTCTTTGGGATCAGATCAATATATATGCCATTGTCGATAACTTTTAGTGTTCCTAAAAGATAATACCTACGTAACTAAGGCTCGTATTAATAAATCGCACTCAACTCTGAGCTTGATCTTGAGCTCGAACTTGAGGTGCTGTTTTGTATGAGAATGACATATCTAGTTCGCACTCAAGATCGAGCTAAGGGTCTAGCCACAGCTACGGCGGCGAGCGGCTCGGCCGGCGAGGCCGGCTACGGCCGCCCTAGTCGTGGGTATGGCCGCCGCGCGTTCGCACCGCACCGCGCATCTCGCCGCCGTAGCTGTGGCATGCTTCATACAATTTCCTTTATTTGATTTTTTCGCTCGCCACTTTCGCCGGCGCAAGACGCATCGCAAGTCGCACCGCTGTGGGCTGTGGCCAGGGTGTAAGAGTTGAGTGCGTTTTATTAATACGAGCCTAAGTTTTCAAACGAGACCCGTAAGGTGTCTACACACCAAAGCCGCCGTTTTGGTGTGTAGACACCTTTACAATCGTATTGTCTCTAGCGAGAAGTAACGCATGGTAGGCCAAGGGTGGCTCAATGTCATACGGATTAAGACTCAGTTCAAGATCAGAGGTAACCGTTTGTTGATTAAACGCTGCGGACTGTTAGTGAACTGTTGTTACCTATCTGTTAGTTAAAAAATTGGCCAAGTGCGAGTCGGACTCCCGCACTGAAGGTTCCGTACAAATTTTCTTTTTGACGTATAAACTACTGAATAGATTTCGTTCGAACCAATTTTCGTTGGTAGTTTTTATGGTAATGTACATTATATATTTATTTCAGTTTTATCATCCTTTTATTTTAGAAGTTAGAGGGGGGGGGGGACACTTTTTTCCACTTTGGAAGGGTCTGTCACGCAAAGTATTCACTTGAGAAAAAAGTGATATTAGAAACCTTAACATAATTTTTAAAGACCTATTCATAGATACCCCACCCGTATATGTTCAATGAAAAAAAATATTTCGAGTTTCAGTTCTGACTATGGGGACCCCCCGCTTTTTTTATTTTTTTTCTATTTTCGTGTGAAAACCTTGTTGCGGTTCACAGAATACATCTACTCACCAAGTTTCAACAGTATAGTACTTATAGTTTCGGAAAAAAGTGGCTGTGACAGACTGGCGGACAGACAGACAGACAGACAGACATGACGAATCTATAAGGGTTCCGTTTTTTTGCCATCTTGGCTACGGAACCCTAAAAATTTATAGGTACTCTCCTCTTGTTTGTTTGCCCCCGAATAACAGAAAAAACAAATAATCTTATGTACCTATTACTAACATTTTGTCAAATGGTGAGACGTTTTACGTAGGTATAATATGGGAAACTACTGAGCCAATTGTATTGTATATATGTTACGGGCCATGTGATAAGCCCGGGCCGTATTAATAATTCCCGGTCTGTATTAATAATTCCCTACTCAATTGGGCAATGTGATAAAAATAGCGAAATTAATCGCTTTTCCCGGCCATTATGAATAATTCCCAACCCATATTGGGCAAAGTGATAAAATAGGTTATTTGAAGTGTTTTTGCTAATTAAATCTTATTAAACTTACAATATTAACATGAAAAGTAAAAGGACACATGAATTGAACATTTAAAAATAAACACTAAAAAAAGCAATTATTGATATAATTAACTTCCTACTTTTATTTAGATAAAAATATTACATAAAATGAAAAGTCGTTACCATGTGTTATGTTCGTGACTAGGGGAATGTTAAAAGGTCATAAAAAAAAATAACCCTAACCTATATCCATCCATTAGTCTTCCGCTTCTTAGGAGGTCTAAAATAGGTTAGGGTTATTTATTTTTTTGTGACCCTTAAACATTTCTTATCATAATGCCCGGTCCAAGTGATAAACATGGACCAAGAGGCGTCGGGAATTATTATTACGGGCCGGTCAAAGTGATAAATTAATCACTTTGCCCAACGCTCTTGGGAATTATTAATAATGGCCGGCCCTTATTCATAATTCCCGATTAATCACGTTGCCCGTAACATATATATTGTATTGAATTGTAAATATTTTTTTCATTAATAATAACGGTACGTTTTCTAACTATTCTTAGTCTCATTTTTATATGAATCTTCTTTGGAATATTGTTGTTTATCTGGGTGTTCGGAATTGGGAAAAATATCTTGTTCATTTAATTGTTACAATTATGAAAATGTTTACAACATGGCTTTCATGATTCACATTAGTAGTCTGTTTTTGAGATAAGCTGCCTAAGCACTCTTGTCAAAGATATCCGAATCACCACAGAAACCAACTAAACCCGTCCAGGGCTCGAACCCGCGACCTCTTGTACGAGTAGTCAGCTTCTTAACCATTATGCCAAATGGTTCTGTATGTCAATGCCAAGTGGATTAGTTCAGGGCTCGGTTCAAGATCAGATAAAACTATTGTTGATTAAACTCTGCAATTTATCTATTAGGTATTATTGTGCGAACCTTGATTAAGTTTGTAGCTTCCGTGAATTAAACTATCTTAGCCACTTTGAAGTAGCACTTCAAAATGATTGTGCTATGTTCCGGTAAGTTAAGTCTACTTTGAATAGTTTTTAAAAATAAGCAAAGTACGCAGGATAAAATATTGCACAAGTGAGTGCGCAAGCACAGGTGCACTCCCTATTCCTTCACTCTCATAATTCGGTGGGACAGCAGTCTGACACGACCGTAGAGAGATCAGGCGCAGGACCAACGGCTTAACGTGCATTCCGAGGCACGAGGGGGTTTAATTACACCGCCAATTGGAGTATTCCTAATTGTAACTTAAGTATGAGATGGGAGTTGAATCTTAGACTTATTGCCACTGAATCATAGATACCTTTTTACCACAACATACCAATCTGAGTCTGAAAGCAATTTAATTGAATTCACTTATAGCAACTCATACATTTTGCATTTTACTTGTATGGAACAATGTCGCATGTGACTACTTAGAACAAGATACAGTTGGACTAATTTAAGCAAAGTCTTCTTCTTAATAAACGTTTTTAAACTTAAAGTTTGATAAATATCTTGCCTTGTTGCTAAAACCAGAGTATGTATTGGTCTAGCTAGATAAACATGTGCTGCAAGGTTGATCATACCGAATTGGATGTTTAGTAAATTTTTGGTTTTATGAATGCGAGGTATCAAACCAATCTGTTTTTTATACAAAGTTTCATCCCCTATTTTATCTCCTTCGGGGTAGAATTAATCAAAATCCGATCCGTCCAGTGGAGCTGTGCATTGATAGATCCTTGTATCAAACAATCGCCAGTCACCTTTCTGTTTTATATAGATTTTTTATTTAGATGATAGATATAAGAAACATGAAATATTCCTGCTTGTCTCAGGAATCAATAGGGTATTATTTGAGAAATAGAATTTAATGGCAGTGGATATGTAATACAATGTTAATTTAAATACTTATAGGCGTCTTATATACGCATATTCGTAAGATCGCAAACTTTGCTCTCTACTTTTTCCATAATGTGCCTTGTAACATAATAAAATAAATAAACTAGGTACTTACTGCTTGACGTTTGTAGGTATGTAACGAATAAACCCAAAAACTACTGGACCTATTTGAATAATTCCTTCACTGTTGACTATCCCCGTTGAACATAGGGAACTTTTGATCCCGGAATTGTAGTGGAAAGGGGGGATATTTGAAAAAAGAAAACGCGACGGAAGGCTAGAAAAAAATAAGATAAAAACTTATGTGTGTAAGTGTGTATGTGTGTTTTCTTCCAACTGTACTAACAGACATACGGCAAGAAATATGACCTTATGTAATATTAATGAGCTTGTTCGATTCAATTGAATTATATTATACAGGGGAGTGTCATTGAATAGGTCACAACTAAGATGTCTGGATACATATTGATCAATGGAGCAAGGTTATTCATGTGGCAGTTTAGATCAGAATAAAAATGAAGTTCCACTTTTAATATAAGGTGTAACAAAATATACTGCAAATATTTTAAAGGTGAATTGTTTATAAATAAATAAATATAAATATTTCACAACATCACATACATTGATCTGACCCCGTGTTAAGTAGCTTAAGCACTTGTGTTACAGACATCAGAATCAACATTGGTATTACAAATACACTTTAATAGCTACATATAACACCCAGACCAGGGCAAACAGACATGTTCATGCACACAAATGTTTGTCCTGTGCGGGGATCGAACCCGCGACCTCTTGCGTAATAGGCAACATCTGGACCATTACACCAAGCGGGTCGTCAAGTTTAGTGGCTATGTAATAAATATCAAACATAAAACAGTAAAAAGATAGAACAGTTATTCTAACAGCTATCCCTAACTCTTTATTCCAGAATGCTGATGTAAGTGAGGAAATCCTGGGTCTGCTTCGCTCCGCATCAGGGAAGGCGCGATTGCTTGCCACGCAGAAGATGCAGCAGTTTGAAGGTAACCAGCACCATCATCAAGTGGTTTTGTAGCCAGAGTCTCTGACCACTAGACGAACGGCCCTACTGACTGTAACATTTCTTTTCATAGAAGCCAGGTACATTGGCTCCTCTCTGTCTGATTCAAATTCAAATTCAAAATATTCTTTACTAGCGGCCGCCCGCGACTCCGTCCGCGTGGATTTCTTTTTTTCGAAATAAAAAGTAGCCTGTTCTGTCTCAGGGTTCTCAAAATCAGGCCGATTTTGAAGCAATAGTTTGAAAATAAGGCCGCAGGCAGTGCCCGGCTGGTTCGAGCCGCCGGGCCGGCGGCTTTGGTGTGAAGACACCTTAACCGTTGACATCGCCATACCGGCCCGCAAAATACTTCTTTTGAAGTAATCCATGTTATAGGAAGGAGTAAACACGCACGCTAGCAACGCATTCCATCGCTTAATAGTTTGGCAAAGAAATTAATTGCCGAACTTCTGGGTTTGCGATGGAATAGTGGTCACGATAAATGGATGGCAACGTTGACCAGCGCGCGTGGTTTTTGGCCGAATGGGGAAGGAGGGATAAGGCAAAACAGTTCTTCAGAACACTTACCGTGGTAAATGCGGTAGAAGACACTCAGGGAACCTATGTCCCTTAGCAACTGAAGAGGATCAAGGTGCCTGGTGACCTGGTCCCCAATTATGCGTACAGCCCATCGCTGCAATCTGTCGAGCGCGTCCATGTAGCGCTTGGCAAATTCCAAGCAAGATCGAACTTGCGTCTTATAAAAGAACAAGCTTTTTTTTATTTATTTATTTTTAAATACACACAACATTTTACAATCATAAAATTAGCTGAATGTTGAGTTGACTATATTGATCTGGATCGTAATTCAAAAGTATGTCAAGCTGGTCAGTTGTGAAAAATCGCCGCAACCTCTTCAAGATCCCCAGTCAGAAGCAAGCTCTCGACGTATTGGCCCTGATTAAGATTGCTACCGAGGATCGGGCTAAGTGGAGAGACCTAGGAGAGGCATATGACCAGCAGTGGACTGCCATAGGCTGTTGCTGCTGATGATGATGATGATGGTGAAGATTGCAACGGAAATCCATGCCAAGCATGTATGTATAGGCTAGTACGAACGTAAATATGTAATCTATGTTTCCCTTATGCGTTTCCAGGTCTATGCTACAACAACATCAACGAGCGGCTGGACGAGCCGTTCCCCACCACCCTGGAGGACCTGCAGGGCTTCTGGGACATGGTCTGCCTGCAGCTGGAGCACGTGGACGCGCTCTACCGCCACATCGCCGCGCTGAAGCGGAACAACTGGCAGGAGGTGAGGTGTCTCCCGCTGTTGCAGGTCTCTGCTGCAACAACATCAACGAGCGGCTGGACGAGCCGTTCCCCACCACCCTGGAGGACCTGCAGGGCTTCTGGGACATGGTCTGCCTGCAGCTGGAGCACGTGGACGCGCTCTACCGCCACATCGCCGCGCTGAAGCGGAACAACTGGCAGGAGGTGAGGTGTCTCCCGCTGTTGCAGGTCTCTGCTGCAACAACATCAACGAGCGGCTGGACGAGCCGTTCCCCACCACCCTGGAGGACCTGCAGGGCTTCTGGGACATGGTCTGCCTGCAGCTGGAGCACGTGGACGCGCTCTACCGCCACATCGCCGCGCTGAAGCGGAACAACTGGCAGGAGGTGAGGTGTCTCCCGCTGTTGCAGGTCTCTGCTGCAACAACATCAACGAGCGGCTGGACGAGCCGTTCCCCACCACCCTGGAGGACCTGCAGGGCTTCTGGGACATGGTCTGCCTGCAGCTGGAGCACGTGGACGCGCTCTACCGCCACATCGCCGCGCTGAAGCGGAACAACTGGCAGGAGGTGAGGTGTCTCCCGCTGTTGCAGGTCTCTGCTGCAACAACATCAACGAGCGGCTGGACGAGCCGTTCCCCACCACCCTGGAGGACCTGCAGGGCTTCTGGGACATGGTCTGCCTGCAGCTGGAGCACGTGGACGCGCTCTACCGCCACATCGCCGCGCTGAAGCGGAACAACTGGCAGGAGGTGAGGTGTCTCCCGCTGTTGCAGGTCTCTGCTGCAACAACATCAACGAGCGGCTGGACGAGCCGTTCCCCACCACCCTGGAGGACCTGCAGGGCTTCTGGGACATGGTCTGCCTGCAGCTGGAGCACGTGGACGCGCTCTACCGCCACATCGCCGCGCTGAAGCGGAACAACTGGCAGGAGGTGAGGTGTCTCCCGCTGTTGCAGGTCTCTGCTGCAACAACATCAACGAGCGGCTGGACGAACCGTTCCCCACCACCCTGGAGGACCTGCAGGGGCACGTTGTTCACCAACCACATACCAGATTAAGCCAAAACCCATCTTTGTAACGAAAACATAATTTCAAATGATGGAGGCCTTTGCTCTGCAGTGGGACATAAATAGGATATGATATGATACTTTGGTGCCTATTCGTCGCATTCTTCCACCATCGCACAATAATCTCTCAATACGGTATTTGACTGACAGGTCAAATCACCAACTTTTTTTTAATGTCAAAAACGTAACCTTGTATGAAAAAATGTATGAAATATTAAATCGTGACGTCACGATGCTAATGATCAATACTCTTTTAACTTCAATCAGCTTTAATAATTTGTTAAAAGCTCAATAGTAACTGTGCGATAGGTACTGTAAAAATACACGTGATGTATGGTGGGGGGGTGCTAATCTTGAAGGATCTGGGGAGTGGGGATTAAAAATCGCACGCAGCATGGTGTTTGGCAGAAATAAGTAAGATTTTTTCTTACAATGCGGTATTATTCTAATTCTGCCTTCATCATCAACATCCTAGCGCTTGTCCCGGTCGCATCCTCGGCCATTGCCTTGGAGTCCAGGGTCCGCTCTCCTGCTCCTTCTCCTCCACTTCGCACGATCTTCGGCATCCTGCGTTGTAAGGCCATTGGCGCACATGTCATCTCTCACGACGTCAAGCCAGCTGTGGTAACGATCTTCTACGTCACGGTCGCCATGTGGTAACGATGTCGTCGCTACTTGGTGATGGGGATGAACCACATAATAAGACGAGTGCTCGGTGTGGTATCAACATCTTTATTAATTACTCTACAGCTTATATACTAATATTAGGACGTGTCTTACGTGATATTAAAGGAGTAATACCCTCACGTATAGGGAAGATATCTGATCAAGGTTAATACGTGATCATATGCATCATCACGGCTCTGACGAGCCGTTTGGTGTAATGATCGAGAAGTCGGCTTCTAAGCCAAAGGTCGCGGGTTCGATCCCCGCACGGTACAAACATTTTGTGTGCATGAACATGTCTGTTTGTATCGGTCTGGGTGTTTCTATGTATAATATGTAAGTATTTACAAAAAAAAATATATAAGTAATGTTTATCAGTTGTCTGGCATCCATAGCACAAGCTAATGCTTAGTTTGGGGCTAGATGGCGCTGTGTGAATAATGTCCAGAGATATTTATTATTATTTATCACACAGCACTTCTATTCTAATTCTGCCTTGTCCATGTTTACAGATCGCGTCGCCGGTAGTGAAACCGCCGTCCACGCCGGCCGCGGGGACCCCCCGCGCCCGCGCCCGCGTCGCGCCCACGCCTAAGAACGAGAAGGCGCGACTGGCCGCCGAGAAGAGGGAGGCTGATAGGAAAGCCATGCTTGAGCATAGGAGGTGAGAGTGGCGACATACTAACTAACATTTAAATGATTCTGCTGGGATCGGGACGAGTGGCGACATCTATCGTGATCAATCTACGTCAAATAGTCCCAAAAACTGACGGTAAATGGCGCTGTACCGGCAAATACGCCAGCTGTGGGATATGGCGACTTACACTTCAGCATAGTATCGAGGGTGATACCATACTAACACTTTTATAATTCTGCGGGGAGTTGCGGCAACTATCAAGAATAATGAACATTGAATTGGTTCCAAAAACTGACGATAGATGGCGCTGACGGGCTATTTTCTGCATCGCGCAACCAAATATTAGCCAACTATTGTCCGACATTCTATATAAAGCATGGATGAGTCAACGCACGTAGGCTATTCGCTAGTGCATAAGTCCATCGCCAGTAGGGAAACCCACGCTCTCGCCTAAGAACGAGAAGGCGCGACTGGCGGCTGAGAAGAGGGAGGCGGACAGGAAAGCCATGCTCGAGCACAGGAGGTGAGGGTGGCGACATCTATTACTAATATAAAAACTGAAAAGTTTGTTTGTTTGAACGCGCTAAACTCAGAAACTACTAATCCGATTTCAAGAAATATTTTTGTGTTGGATAGTCCATGTGACGAGGAAGGCTTTAGGCTATAGTATAACTGAAACGCGGACGGAGTCGCGGGCGGCCGCTAGTACTAACAATAAATTAACGTCAAATTAGTTCAAAAACTGACGATAGATGGCGCTGACGGGTTATTTTCTGCATCGCGCAACCAAATATTAGCCAACTATTGTCCGACATTCTATATAAAGCATGGATGAGTCAACGCACATAGGCTATTCGCTAGTGCATAAGTCCATCGCCAGTAGGGAAACCCACGCTCTCGCCTAAGAACGAGAAGGCGCGGCTGGCCGCTGAGAAGAGGGAGGCCGACAGGAAAGCCATGCTCGAGCACAGGAGGTGAGACTTACACACTCCGGCATAGGATCGAGGGTGTAAGGTAGGGTGGAGGGTAACAAACTAACATTTATATGGGTCTGCGAGGAGTGGCGACATCTATCAAGAATAATGAACGTCAAATTAGTTACAAAAACTGACGGTAGATGGCGCTGACTGGCAATGTAGTGAATTCTGCATCGCGCAATCAAAGAAGGATTAGGTAACTATTGTCCAATCCCAACTAATATTATAAATGCGAAAGTAACTCTGTCTGTCTGTCTGTCTGTCTGTTACGCTTTCCCGCTTAAACCTCGCAACCGATTTTGATGAAATTTGGTACAGACAATCTTTAGACCCTGAGACAGAACATAGGCTACTTTTTATTTCGAGAAAAAGAAATCCACGCGGACGGAGTCGCGGGCGGCCGCTAGTATTCTATAATGAGCACGGGTGAGTCAACAACGCACATAGCCTATACACTATTGCATAAGTCCGTCGCCAGTAGGGGTACACGCTCCCACGCCTAAGAACGAGAAGGCGCGACTGGCCGCTGAGAAGAGGGAGGCCGTCAGGAAAGCCATGCTTGAGCATAGGAGGTGACGACAATCGACATACTAACTAACACTTAAATGGATCTGTTAGGATCGGGACGAGTGGCGACACGTATCGTGATCAATAAACGTCAAATAGTCCCAAAAACTGACGGTAGATGGCGCTGTACCGGCATATACGCCAGCTGTGGGATATGGCGACTTACACTTCAGCATAGGATCGAGGGTGATACCATACTAACACTTTTATAATTCTGCGGGGAGTTCCGGCAACTATGTATCAAGAATAATGAACATTGAATTGGTTCCAAAAACTGACGATAGATGGCGCTGACGGGCTATTTTCTGAATCGCGCAACCAAATATTAGCCAACTATTGTCCGACATTCTATATAAAGCATGGATGAGTCAACGCACATAAGCTATTCGCTCGTGCATAAGTCCATCGCCAGTAGGGAAACCCACGCTCTCGCCTAAGAACGAGAAGGCGCGACTGGCCGCCGAGAAGAGGGAGGCGGACAGGAAAGCCATGCTCGAGCACAGGAGGTGAGGGTTATAACATACTAACATTTATATCTGTGAATGCTGGTCTTTGGTATAGGAACGGGACGAGTGGCGAAATCTATGTGACCTACACGCTGGGTCGCAAGTCCCAGGCGCCGACTGACATTCCTCTCTGTTCCACGCGATGTACCCGGCACCCGCACGGAGAATCCATGGATAGCTAAGAAGTTCGTCTCTCTGATTGATGAACGTCAAATAGTTCCAAAAACGACGAGTGACGACATCTATCGTGACCAATCAATGTCAAATAGTTCCAAAAACTGGCGATAGATGGCGCTGACGGGCAGTGTAGTGATTTCTGCATCGCGCAATCAAAGTAACTTTAGTCAAATAGCATAGATGACATGATCAGTCTGTCGCAGTCAAAAGCTGGATGCAGGGCTCTTCCCAAGGGATCTATGATCTATTCTGATGTCTGTAATACAAGTGCTTATGCAACTTAACCCTTTCGCTGCGGATGGCGAGATAACTCGTTTACATTTATCTGCCTCTACATACGGAGCACTGAAATCGAAAACTGCTCGCACAGACGGGCCCAATTTTCTCTGTCCTTCCAGGACAGATGTTATAGTTATATACATGATTAGTATTGCCAGGTAAAAATAAAAAAATCGTCGCTTGCGTTCGCTGCGGAAGGCGAGTAATCTCGTCTTGATTGGAGATGGTTATATACGGTAGGCGAGTTAATACGTCCTATTTAGGGGTAAAATGGCTAGAGTTGAATACGTGTAAATATTTGTAACACAACATTCGTCAATGAGAGCTATGATGACAAAGGTGAGGAGTCCCTTGTTTTAACGTTTAATTATGATCTAAATAAAAATTAAGTTATTTGTGAATTTGTAAATGTTTAAACTTCTTTAGTCAGGTAGTTTCTGTTAAAATAATTCTAGTTCTGCTTGGTTTTAATTATCCGATAAACGTTTCTTTTTTTTTCAGCAAAACATTTATGTATGTAGGTATAATCAAATAAACACAACTGTTTTTTATAGCTATAATCATAATGTTTTAAAGACATGCTATTTACTACGGAACCGCATTTTCAAAACTTAGTCACTCTTGGCTGATTTACATCTAGCAACATTTACCCTTATTTACCTGAATTGACTATACATTCCTCAGACGAGTAAACTCGCCTACCGCCGTGCGGGAACGCTTTTGTCAGACGACATATCTCGTCTTCCGTATACCAACGCGACTTTTGGAAAACGAGTTATATCGTCTTCAGTATACGGTGAAGGTTTTGTGAACGATGAGCCCGCAGTGAAAGGGTTAACACGGAGTCAGATCAATGAATGTGATGTTGTGAAATATTTATATGTTTGAGTATTTTTTTAATCAAAAAATGCAGTGTTTTTTTTACAACATGTACAATCAATATAGGACGAAAATAAAGATAATGGCGTGTTATTTCAACGATAAAAAGACAAAAAGAATACTAAATTACGCGCCCCCTTCCCTCCAAGTTGACGCATAGCTTTTGTTCGCGATGTCCACTCTATACGTAGTAGTAATAGTCGGTCTATAATTTCTTTAAGAATCTAGGATTGCCAAGATCTGCAATAAGCTCATTTATGGATAGAGCTTCAAAGACTGCTCTGGAGGCTTCTTATCGGATTTGGATAGGAAGCGAGAGGGGGGTTGAGCACGGGACTGGAATTGCTCCACGTCCTAACCAATCGCAGGTTAGCTGACGAGGCTTGACGCGAGCCGAAACGACTGGCGCTTAAGTGAGCAACGGTGGCCACCGCTAGTCTCGTTCTCAATAATCCTTCTACCTTTCTTGCAATGGGCCCGGATTTGCTCGGTGAAGCCATTGACTGCTGAGTTCTACACCTACTCAAAGTGTAAATGTTGTTGTTTGTCGTGTTGCAGACGCGTGGCGCGCGAGCGTCAGCTGGCGACGCGAGGCGCGGGCGGCAGTGCGCAGGACAGAGACATGGGGATCGAGGGCAGCCAGGTATGCATTCACGAGGTTAACTATTATAGGCACCGTGCAGAAACTATAGAGGGCGCTATAGGCACCGTGCAGGAACTATAGAGGGCCCTATAGGCACCGTGCAGAAACTATAGAGGGCGCTATAGGCACCGTGCAGGAACTATAGAGGGCCCTATAGGCACCGTGCAGGAACTATAGAGGGCGCTATAGGCACCGTGCAGGAACTATAGAGGGCCCTATAGGCACCGTGCAGGAACTATAGAGGGCGCTATAGGCGCCGTGCGTAGCGATCAAGCTGCCATCTCGTGACTCATATTCAAAACTTTTACGCTAAATGTCAAATTTTACTGTCAAACCACAGAAAAGAAATCGGGATTTTAGCGCCCTCTATAGTTTCTGCACGGTGCCTATAGTCCCGACTTTTTTCTGTGGTTTGACAGTAGATTTTGACATTAAGGATAAAAGTTTCGAATATGAGTCACTAGATGGCAGAATGAGGCACCGTGTTTTTCCGTGGTTTGACAGAAGAATAACCGACTGAAGTTCTGTTAAATCTGAATGTGTAACCATGATCCAATCTGTCTGGTTCCCTTTTATGGGTTACGAAGGTCTGATGGCAGTCGCTTCACGGAAATAACCAGACTTGCCAAATCCTGGATCATGGTCAAAGCGGACCCCGCATAGAAACGGCATAAACGCTAGGGAGGAAGAAGAACTTTATAGGTACAGCTACTGATCCGTAACAAATACTTAAGCTAAGCTAGCACCATGAATCAATGTACGTTTATAAATATTTGTTTTTTATTCCTCCGCAGGAAGTAGAGATCTTTGTTGGCAAATGTGCCGTCCCGTCCACGGTGGCGCCTCGTGGAGATTGCAGTGATGATGTACCCACTGCATCTGCATCAGCTGACACCTGAGTACAGGAGAGCTAAGGGCGGATCCAGCATGGAACCCGGGGGGGGTCACATAGTCGTGGTCATGTCTCTAAATAAAAAGTTATGTTCAATTAGTAGTCCACCATAGTCCTGGAACCCTCTCAGGGGGTCATGACCCCGTGACCCCCCTGGATCCGCCCCTGGAGAGCCCCCATGCACCCGAAAGGAATCGACACGCTCACACAATTGGTAGGTTGGACCGGCCCTGACATAGAGTAAATTAGTAGTATCAAAACTCAGAGAAATAAATAAAAGCTTGTAATGAATCGTGTCGTGGTGTATAAGGGTTTGATGAAACGAAAAAATCATCCTATTTATATAATCATTTATATCAAATCATTAAATCATTTGTATTTATATAATGTATGTAATGTATTTATATAAGTATGGGCCCCGTTATGAAAGATCCATATTCAATATTATTTATGTAAAGATTGACCCGGTTTTGAAAGTAAATCACAGTAATGATGCATATGAATTTGAAATATATTTGATCGAACTAGTAATACCATTAATATGAGGCCATTCTGCTTGAAAAAGAAAGCAGAGATACTTGATTGAATTGAAAGAAATTACAATGAAGTGTTTGCGATTGAAAAATCCGCTAGATGGCAATAGGTAGGTGTGAGGACTAACTGCTATGTCATTGGTGAATTCTGACATATCTGTCAATGTCATGTCAAAATTCACCAATCACATTCAAGTTAGACCTTCCCCTTCCTCATTGACTTAAAAAATGATTTATTAAGATTTTTTCATGAATTACATACATAATGTGTAAAATCTAAAATATTTCTCCACCTAGTTCATTTACTTTTGCTTATTAGCTAGAAAGGATAAAAAATTGCATTCCATTATTACGATATACGAATCTTCTTATCATGTTCATAAAATTTGACCACGATTCTTCTTAAAAATAATAATCATTCGAATCATTTATCATATTTTATTATTTAGGTTTTCGTCAATAAATAATCCGTTAATAAAAAAGGGCCGGTTCTATGTGAAATTAGTTAGAAATCAATAAGTTATTTATTCTACCTTAAAAATTTATATTTTCACAAAGCTTTGAATTATGCATTTTATAATATTTTTAAAGTGTTAGCTTTCAATATGAAATATGAGTCTCTTTAAATTTAAAACCACTAGTTGTCATGCCGTGATTTTCATATATTTATTATTTTCTCTTTATTCTATCAATAAATCCATAATGTACATTATTATGCTAATTATTGTAAATGACTTAATGCTAAAGAATAGTATATTAAAATAAACAATACAACAATAAAATAATCTTATTTGTCAACTATGTAATAATGATCTATAAAGTGTATATTATTTTGAATACTCTGATGAATTGTTATGTTTTAATTAACATCTATATATTTGATGAGCGTGTCGTAGTATTCGTTTGACAACATTTTTCGTCCAACATAATAGTTTTATCAACATTGTTGTTTGAAAGCCTAGTGGTGTAGTTACGTTGTGTAATGTTCAATGTGTAATATTAATGTGTTGAAGAATCTTTAAAATTGTTCTGTGTTTGAGATAAGTCGTTTGCTGTGTTGTTCAATCTCGGTAATGTTATACAACAATTGGTAATTTTATACACGCATCTCATAATTAATGAAATCAATACAGGATTTAACCTTTAGAACGCCAGTGCTCAAACGCATCGGCGCCCTTCCCACGCCAAGCCATAAATTCAGAGCAAATACCTACAAATAAAATAGGAATGCCAACGATGTTATCGATAAGTTGTCAATAACCGATTTAATCTCTGCTATTCGTCACATATTTTTGAAATAAAATATATTTTTTTGATTTCGTATTATTTAACAGCAGTTACAAAATTCTATACAAAGTAAAAGTAGACATTAGAACTACAAACGAATAAATCAGGTAATAATAAGATACATCACTAATCTCGTTCGTGTAGGCATTCGCTGTCGGGAAGACCCGACTCTGGCGTGGTTGGCACGACCTTTAAGAGTTTTCTTGCGTGCGAGGTAATGATGTGACATTTCAAGTTAACTTATAATTATTATTATCACTACATAGTATAAAACAAAGTCGCTTTTTCTGTCCCTATGTGTGTTGTATGTCCCTATGAACGCTTAAATCTTTAAAACTACGCAACGGATTTTGATGCGGATTTTTTTAATAGATAGAGTAACTCATGAGGAAGGTTTTTATGTATAATATCATCCATTAAATAGTGGACAAGTACCACGGGCGAAGCCGGGGCGGGCCGCTAGTAAATTATAAACAACAAGGTAAAGAAAGGGTTGTCTATTAGAGTACTAATTAATTACTTAGCTTTAGTTGATTTTCTCCGTTTTTACTTAAAGAGGCCTGTTACATCTCGATCATGATTTTTGCGTAAAATGCCCCTTTTCACATTTTATAGTAATTTTCCAGTTGTATTTATCGTTTTTATGGAAATAGGATAATAAATTCATGCTTAGTATAACAAATTTTTACTCTGCGAGAAAAAGCTGAATTCGGCACATATTTTGTAGTAATTTTGCAGTTGTATTTATAGTTTTTATCGAAATAAGATAATGAATTCATTATAAAATATTATGAAGTAACAATTATTCTGGTATAAATTTTGTTCAATAATATTATCGTATAGGTGAGATTCACAGCCATTTTTATTCATATTACACTCCCCGTTATAAATTATAATAGGATAGGACATCACTAGCAGTCTCCCGTAGCGCTAATGACGTCACCGCTTGACGTGTCTTCCCGACTGTGGCGTACAGGTAACTGTCTATGCGCTGTTCCGTAGGGATGCGCGAGAGTGAACAGTTAACTATCGATCGATAGATATAAATAGTAATCATTTTTCAATAATGTCATAAATATTACGCATTAAGAATATTCAGATACAAATAGTTGCTATTAAAAAATAATTATCGATGTAGTAGTAAGCTGCTTTCAATAAAATATTTCATAAATTCAAAATTTAATTTACCTAACTTACCCATCACTAGCTGTCGTGTCTTGCCGACTGTGGCGTGAGGAGAACACCATTTCGGTTAGCAATATTTAGTGATAATTTTTGCTAGTGAAATGTAACTGATGGATATGTCTTCGTGCCATTTTACAATACATCATTAAAGTACTTTTAAATAATAGGAAAAAGAAACACAGAAAAGTTGATTTAGTATGTTTATTTTGTGTTTTAAAAATGTCGTTTTCTCGTCGGCCATACACGACGGTGGCGTGTTGGGCACTTTTTCATTTGTCGTCCAGTGCCGACCGTGGCGTTCAAAAGGTTAATGAAATAAAAATTGTTCCGAATTATGTGTACAACTTTCGAGAATGTTACACAGATTTAAAATAAGATTTTTATATTAGTTGTATAGTTTTCAAAAGTTTCATTAGATTTAATAGCTCAGATATTTGTTGTTAATTAATGAAATTATAAAAGTTATACCTATGATAAATTGTCGTCAAATGAATACTGTAAGAGTGTGACAAAAACTCGTGAAAACTGCGACGGCGCAGGCCTGTGATTGGTGGATTTTTATAGATAATTTATGATACTCACATGGAATAAAAAAAATCGTATTTTTTTCCATTTTTATTCATTGTCATTTGTGTATTTATAAATTATGATGTATGAATAAATTATTATGTTTTATTGTTTATTTTTTTCTTTCATTCGTAGTTTTTAGTTTGGCATTATGAGAGTTAATATTCAGAAGTTTGTACATAGGCTTAAATTAAAAGTGAAGGAATACGATTTTATAAATTCCTTATTTATTATTGTACTTGACGGAGAATCATGTAATTAAGGATTATTATTCTGTATCTAATTTTGATCTAAATCTAGCTATCCCGCTCACACTTAAAGCAATAGCGTAGATGCACTTACTATGATGATATCACGTTTTTATTAATGAATTTATGGGTTTTCTTCTCGAAAAGGTTATACGGCATTTTTTTTATCCATTGCTTATTTTTTTTTTTATCTGTAACCTTTGAATGACAATTTTTTTTCAGGTTTAATTACTAAAGACTTTTTCTTGTTTTTATTATAAAATTGGATAGAATTGTTAATCATTTTCTCTTTTGGTGTAATACATGTTTAATTGTTTTAGCCGTATAACAAATTGTTTTTTTTTTCGCATAATATTAATATACTTTACATTTTCGATGACTAGAAATAAGTTTATGAAATAACCGAATTATTAGCAAAATATTATAAAAAAATAGTTTGTCTATAAAATGGCAGCACTTTCATACCGCATTTAATATCAATGAATTATTGTTTATAGTAGAATTGTATGTTTTATTCTATTGTCTAATGCTGAATATAATACATTATGTTTATGAAAACACCATTTCTGGACCCAGCATAAGTATTTATATATCCAATCATCGTTATACATATTTAAATACAAGGCATTTATATAAAAAAGGTATTTCAGATTAACAATTTATTTAAACGAAGTGTTGCCATAATCAAATCGTTAACTCTCGCTTCAATATACAAAACAAAATACTCTTATAACCATAAAATGTATATCTGCTGAATAAAATGTAACTGTAATTATTGATTTTAGATAATAATGCAAATATTAGTCATTGGAATTACATAATTTTACTTGGAAATATAGATTTTAGTAAATTTTGTATGTTAACTGATTTTTTTGTTTATAGTCCCCGACAATTATCTCACCCTATTATGATTTTCAGTACATTTATGGAGTAAAGTATCAGCCCATTTTAATGACTAACCAGGGCCGCCTTTCACCTATTAGGGGCCCTGGGCACATGGGCCTTTACACCTCTTGTTTGGTAAACGTGGGGCCCCCAGAACTGGTCTGGCCCTGGGCCACATGCCCATTTTGTCCAGTGGGAAAGACGGACCTGTGCCTAACTGTAGGCCGCTATAACTATAACACAAAGATGAGTTTTGGCCTAATAAGTAACTAAAAACTAATAATCACAAGTGATCATTAAACCGGGTTGGACTCGATGAATTCGACAGAAATGTTCTAACCGGCAATAGAAACTTCCAAATCACGATCCGGTGTATATTATTCGAGTCAATTATAAGATATTTACTATATAAGGTAGCGATGAATTGAATGCGACCTTTGGTATCGTTGACGTTACACCGAATTGATCGTCAAAAGACGTTGAAGAGCTTCTCAATAAAATACTAATGTCTCATTGAAGGGCCCTTTGGTCTAGTAATCAGAGGCACTGGATACAAAATCAAGGATCGCGGGTTCGAATCCCGCTAGGGGCAAATGTTTGTGTGATAAACATAGGCATTTGTAAGAGTCATGGATGTTTATTAAAGTATTTGAGTATGTCTATCTGTTCACTAGCTTCCATAGTACAAGCTTCGATCTAAGTTTGGGGCTAGGCAATTGGTGTGTTAGTCCAAAGAATTTATTGTTATTATGATCAAGTGAGCTCACTCTTGCAGACAAAGAAACCGAATGCAGGGTTATTATAGTTATTTAACGCGGTTTGTGCACTGGCCGGTGCCCGTGATATCGGTATACAATACAGGAGTTTCCCTTCCATCCACCGACGGGTGACGCCAGTGGGTGAGCGGGGCATGCGCTAGAATAAAGGAATAATATATAAGCAGGTAAAGTAAGACTCATGAAAGATGACCAAGTAATGAAGACCGTCTGTGTAGAAGGTACACAGCCCGTACCATCCATCCGAAAATGGGAATAAGTAGGTACCAAACTCCCTACCATTGGGAATATATTGAATGGAGGGAAACGTTTGCTATAAATTCTGAATTTGCACTTGGATCATAATTTATTGGGATTATATTCGTAGTCTTTTAGCCAGTTATTGGCAGGCCCATTACTTTAGTGGTTGGTTGGTGACCCTGATTATATAAGGCACATAGGTTCGAATCTCTCTCTGTTTTCATAACAACATAAAAAACAGTCATTCACCTAAGTCCAAAAGTTTAAATCCATATTCGCGGATTTAAACTTTTGGCCTTTGGTGGCATCTAGAAATTCAAATCAAACCAACTATGTATCTAAACGTAGGTACTTATTTTATTAGCAGTTTAATCCTAAGGTCATTTACTTATGGCATTTGAGTTGAGTATGAACATTTCATAATATTTTTAACAAATTAACTCCTTCATGAGAGTATTTCCCGCGTTTTACGTAAATGATTGATCTATAAAAGTGATGTCAAATCTCAGATTCAAACAAACTTTTAAACATCTTCTGGTTGCACTAGAAAAATAATTAAAATAAAAGATTTTTACATTGACTTTTGCCCGTGATCAACCTGTAAGTAATAAAATAACAAGGTATTTGAAATTGAACTTAGAAGATTGTGTAATTGACAACATTTAATTTTTTATAAGGTACTATAATTCAAAAACCATTTCGAGATTATCGCGAAATTATCACAGAAAAAATGTTTTTAATTTTTTTCATTCAGTAACTAAAAAGATATTTTGAAAAATTTTCAAATTCAATGTTCGTCGGATCTACACACAGTCCGTCTTGGTCTCGCTTTTGCCATCGTGAATTAAAAAAAAGAAACGCAAGTTTGACACAATTTCTTGTCAAACTGACAGAAAACTGTGCATGTGTGTGTACATTTATCATAGAGTGTTGCCGGATTGTCAAAATCCTGGCCAATCGGGGAAAACCCATGATTTTAAATATTGCGAAAAAATTATAACTCAGTTGATGTACCCGATTTAATTTTATAGCTTTATGAAATCTTACTAAAACATTATTTACGTAAGTTTAAAGTACGAACTGGGTACTTAAGCGGCACTTTAGGTACTTGGACAACATTTTTCATCAATTTACCCTAGAGTCTCCTGGCAACATTTGTGTGAACTTCCGTTATTAAAGTTTATTTTTTAAAATAGCAAAGATAAAATGTTCGTTCATCCCATGACATTGACTTACGCTATTTTAGAATTAGTCATTTTTAAATAATTTATTTTACAAAAAGGAAAGAAAATAAACGAAAAAGAAAAAATACGTAAGCTTTAGTTTTTGAAAATCTTTCAGAATATAAAATAAAAACAGCACATGAAAAAAATTAAATTTTGTCAATTAATTGATCATAGACATCACTATGATAAATCTCTATGGTATTAACTCTGTTTGATTTAGTCGAAAATATATCAGATTTATGTGAAAAAATTCTAAATTAATTTTAGAAATTAATGTATGTTTACTAAAAAAGTTATTAAATTAATTAAAATTTGAAAAATTACAAGATTTTATAAAATATGTTAACGGTTATTTCGTGTAACGGAACGTTTTCATGTTTTATTGTCTATGGTTCACTACAGAAATCAAGAGTCAACTCAGTGTTTATTTAAATGTGAAACTTTTATTACTCTTATTTAAATCATTTTATTTATGCAATAAATTAAATAATTTTTAATATTCATTTATCAAAATCAAGATATAATAAACGCTTATATTTGAATTAAACAGTAATGAAATGACGGAATCGTCCCCGCGTGTTTCCTTCCCGCGTACGTCGTACTAGGTGGAAGTTGGTCATGGTCGTCCGCCAAACGGAAAGCCGCCATGATGGCTTTCTGTAAAGTACGCTCAATATGTAAAGTTTCGTTATTGTTTTTCATTAATTGTGACTGAGTGCGTGCAAAAATTAACCATGGGAACGAACTAGAGTGTGCAAAGTGTAGTTTAAGGTCCCTTGAGACCTCCTGGAGGAGCTATAAAGTGTTATAAAAGTGCATTTTAGTGTCGACGCTAGCGTGTTTTGTTCTGTCAACAAAATGTCGAAGCTCTCGTTTAGGGCGAGGGCCCTGGATGCATCGAAACCAATGCCCATATATCTCGCCGAGGAGCTTCCGGATTTACCGGACTACTCGGCGATTAATCGTGCAGTACCTCAAATGCCCTCTGGAATGGAGAAAGAGGAGGAAAGTGTGAGTATTTTACGCATTTAGTGAGCAGTCATCGAAACTACTGTGTGGTCGGCCATTATGTTTCTGTTTCTCGTTCTTACCGCTAGGGGCGTTTGAATTTATTTAATAATATTATTTCTATTCAAATATCCTTACATACTTATTGTTTTTAGATAGGGCAATTTAAGCATATCGTCGGAAAAAATTCAAACTACACGTAAAATTAACGCGCCGATAATCTACGGCGAAAATAAGTTAATGTCAAAATTTGGCGCGTTTGAGCCACATGGTATATTCCTGTCGAGTTTTGAGGCTCGTTCTCATTGAAATTCGTTTTTCTCGCGCATTTTGGGGCCTAGAAAGCTGATTTTTGCGTTATTTGAAAGCTGGATGTGTGAGGATATTGTGGTACAAATATCGCCTGAAGCCGGTTGGCAGATCATGTGTTATTTGTTTACAAACAAAACGGTTGCCGGTACGCGATGACTGAAGATTTGTTGTTTGATTTTTTATAAATTAAATATTTTATTTCGAAACCAATAGCAATATTGGTCGATTGCGACCACTAATGGATTATATGTTTATTTTTAATTAAAATTATACAGAGATACTAAAGTTTTTATCTAAAGCAAACAAGAATTTAGCTCCTTGTGTATAGCAAGTTCTACAATTTTTTCCTCAGGAGTTCTGTTAGAGTCTTCTCATTTAATTTTATGATGTAGAATTTTTAATATTTAAATAATCTAATGCTAGGTTACTGTGAAGTCAGCTGTTGTGAAAATTAATAATAAACCTAAAATATATTAATCTAGAGAGTTGTAATTAGGAAACTTTTACATAGGATATAAATAAGAAATGTAGATTACATAAAATTTTGTAATAACATTTGACTGGAATCGACTTTTCTGCTGGACGGCAGCTGGGATTCTGATTGTACTATGAATAATGACTAATTTAAAATACCTATTTGATTTCATCATACTTACCTATGGAAAATCAATCTATTATTACTATTGGTACACATTTGTGTGCAGAGAGGAAGGAAAACAAAATTAACAAGTGTGGTATGCAAGCTTAAGTTATAAGACTGAATTATTTCTAAATAGGTAGGTTGTAGCTAGTGGTTAATCATAATCAGGGTATCTCAGAATAAAGGTTAGTAATATTTAACAATTAATACAGTGAATATAGTAATCGGTTAGGTGTTATTAATTATTATCTACATCGTTTACTCTCCATCTTGATATAAAGTTTGATTTGATATAAGAAATATACCATAAAAGAAATATTCAGCTAACATCATCTCTCATGTCAGAGAGATGATGTTATGGCGCATGATGTAACTCAAAAACTCTTGTTGAAGTTCAAAATGTCTCTTATTCAATAACTAGCCTTTCGCCCGCGACTTCGTCCGCGCCCCGTCCCGTCGTCCTGTCCCTTAGTTTAGAAATGTTTCTTGCCTATAAAACCATCCCTGGACTTAAAAGAACAATTTATAAAAAGAACTGACCAAATTGGACCAGTCCTTAATGGGTTATGCGCTTACCAACACATTTTGCGATAAATTTTTATATATAAGATTAGGGTCTAAAGGTACCCTATGTTCCTTCTTTGGGTGTAATGATTGTCTCTGCCAACTTTCATCAAAATCGGTGGAGAGGTTTAGGCAGGTAAATCATAACATACCAACATAGTTACTTTTGCATTTATATATATTACAACCTACCTACTACAAATATGGATAGTTAAATATTGTTTTTACTCATCATGTATTTTGATCCCAGTTGTTTTAATTCTTGCTAGTAATTGTCTCATGTTATAATTGGATACTCATTAAACCAATTTACTGGTGAAAACCAACTCCTTTGTCAGACTGGGTGTAATTATTTTAATTATATGGTTTATTATTATATGTTTATATGGAGGGGAAAATTCTATGATTATAAGTAGGTACTTTAGTAATATCATTACAGAAAAGATGAAATTTTTGTTTTAATTGAAAAAAATCTCTCTCTCTAAAATAATTGGATATAACTGAGAAACTACAATTTAATCCTAAACTCACCTTTTTGTGTATAAAATACCTACAGTATGTAAGTTATTCCTAGCATACAATTACCTAGCTTAGCATATCTATGCACCTTACATAGCAAGATTACAGAATAGTCCGATCTTAATAATTGAAATGGGTATCAAAAGGCCTTAAAGAAACAAATTTCCCTTGCAAAAGAATACGTGCGATCCGTATTCGTACATCGACCGACCCTCGAATCGATCTTAATCCGTACATGTTGCGGTTTTATATTAGTTCTCTGATCACATAGATAATTTAGGCTAAATAGGAATTGCTGCATAATTAGGAGTTGAAAATAATCCCGCAAGTTCGCCTAGTCAGTACCACATCATGGTTTACTCTTGCTAGTCAATAATGGCATTTATGTCCCTGATATAAGGGCGGTACAAAGCCAAAAGTGTTTCGTCTGACGTACTATAGTCTGTTTGAACTTTTCCTTACATCTGATGGTCATGCCTGTCTCTCTGGGGGGGGGGGGGGGGGGGGGGTGGCGCTATGTGGCGGGTCATTTCATTCCCTCTAAAATGGTTGAGTGAGATGATGGCTGACACATACGTCATACTTGTGAACAGGTGCCGCCTTTGGGGACTGGTCGACTAGGACTTAATCTGTTCATGTTAAATATATTTTTAATTATATACTTGAAAGAGGTAACTGTATGACCTAGTACAAGTATGTTATCTTATTGTATGGACAAACTATTGTTATTATTTGGCGATTGAAAAGAGCAACTATCGAGTTTCTTGCCGCTTCTTCTCGGTAGATGACTGCATTAAGAAGTCGGTGGTCGAGTCATTCCTTTGTGCTAAAAATGTATGACGATTTATAAGTGCCTTGCAGAGGCCAACATGAATAAAGTATATTTTGAGTTTGAGTTTGAGTTTTATTGGTGTTTATTGGACTGCATTTCCCTGAAAAATATGGATTGAAAGCTTCGTCCGGAATCGGAAGTATAGCGTAATTGTATGTCTTAAAAAAACACACCTCTTCTTCACACATCTTCACACATTTCTTAATTATATCTTAACTAGCTGCCCGCCCCGGCTTCGCCCGTGGTACCTACTTACATGTATTATACATACAAACCTTCCTTAAGAATCACTCTATCTATTAAAAAAAAACGCGTCAAAATCCGTTGCGTAGTTTTAAAGATCTAAGCATACATACGGACATACAGCGAAAACGACTTTGTTTTATACTATGTATTGATAAAAATCAGTGACAAAACTAACCGGCCAGAATGACTACTCTAGTTGATATTTCATCTATATGCGCACTAAACTGTAATACTAGTTAGATCTAGAATTTTATCTGATTCGGTAACCTGTCCTTATGGTTGATTTGAGATCACTGGAGGTCGCTACACACGTTCAATGCTTTTGAAAGCCTATTATGAACAGTAAAATAAATTCAAAATTCAAAATATTCTTTATTAACATAGGCTTCATAGAAGCACTTATTAATCGTCACAATAAATTACAAAATAATGACTACCACCGATTCGGAAAGCAGTTACTGCCGAGAAGAATCGGCAAGAAACTCGACAGTTGCTCTTTTCAAATGCCATATTTTCATTTACAATATGTAGATATGGTGTCATTGATATGGTAAATGTACTATTCGGCATAGTATAATAATAACCGCCGTAACAGAAACTCTAGTAGAACATTATTTCAGCAACAATCCCCGGAATAATAATACCCTCCGGCCGTATTCGGCCATGGCGGCCGATCTTACGATCAGCCAGGTACGCAGGATATATTATAGTGCACAAGTGAGTGCGCAAGCACAGGTGCACTCCCTATTCCTTCACTCTCATAATTCGGTGGGACAGCAATCTGACACGACCGTAGAGAGATCAGGCCGATCCCCGGAATACATATCTATGTAATAGGTAATGTCAATATATTGCACATGGATGGTTGAGTCAATACGAGATTGATTACAAAACGCGCGAAAATGCATACCGGTACACCACAGTGTAATGAATTTTAGTAAAATGGGTGGTGTATTTATCTTAGTCCTGTGAGGAATTCGAACACGCGTTCTGTCAATGATAACGATTTTAGGAGGATTCTCCCTCCTAAAATCTCCTAAAATATCTCCTAAAATAGTAAATGTAGTTGCATTTTCATTTATATTTTTTGAATTGTATTAGTACCTATTTGACTTTCCTTACAGGAAGGTACTTTCGACCTCACACATTTTCATTGACTGATTGGGACGGAATATTTTTGTCTATGGGGTATAAACGACCCTTGAATGTATGCGACAGTTGTTCCTACCAAAGTAGAACAACTGAGTAAAGATAAGAGTAGAGTCATGTTTCCGTCTAGTCCCACCCTATTCGGTATGCTTTAATTCATTTCCTAAGTGTGCGTTAGTAAATTTCATAATAAGTGAAGAACAAAAATAATGCGTTCTGACCCAAAAATTTTCTTTGTTTAATAAGTATAAATAAAAAATAAAAAAAAGTAGGTAGGGTAAGTTCGCCTGTTCGCGTCCATCGCCCAGTTCGCGTCCACTTGATTTTTAAATCCTCGAAAATAAGTAAACTGCTACACCAATCAAACGATCAATTTTACTACTTAAACCTGTATGTTTAAGAAGCTAGCACATATAAACAAAAAGTCCGTACGTCAAACCAAAATAAAATGAAAAAATTATTTGTCCTTGCTGTTCAACAAAAAGTGCGCGAACGCGGGATTTTAAGAAAAAAAATAGTCTGCAGCGGCGAGTTCGATGGTAAGTATTTTATTGTTTTATATGTATTTTGGTAAACTTAAATGTTTCTAAACTTTTATAATGAAAAAAGGAATAATAGTTATTATGAATTTGTTTATTTTTTTTATATTTAAGTAATAAAATAAGGTGGACGCGAATTACTACATCAAATTTTCAAAATTTCCACTTTGCGTCCGGGTGGACGCATACTATAAACATAATAGACCAAATTGCGTCCACTATGTATTTTTGTCAAAAGCAATTGACTTTCTTGTAAAAATAATTTAAATGCTTAAATTCTTAAATGACAAGTGGACAAAATTTATTTTAATCTTATTTTGGCTTCACTAACAACTTTTTGATTTTCTGGAAGTTAAGGCGACGTTGGTTCTATGGTGTCCTTAGACGACAAAAGAATTCTACCATTAGAAGATATTGCATCAAACTCCAATATTAAGTGATGAAAAAGAAACTCTCGTGAAGGAACTTACTCCAGAAATTCCTTTGACTTCATCATCAGCACCAACTGTATAGCTACCATCTTTATACCCTCAGGGTCTTAATTACTACCATTTTCAGCCACTACACAAAAGGGAACTACTGATTAATTTGAAACACCACCTGGTGCTGACCAGCTGACCAGGATTTCTTTACAATGCTGGAAAAGATAATCCCAGTACTCCAGCAACCATAATTATCTTCTGCTGCATGAAGAAAGTATTAGGAAGGAAAAGCAGGAAGCGCGTTATTATTAATCAATACTGATCTTAGATTAAAATTAGGAGTCATCCATTGCCCTGGAAGGGTGTCCTTAAAAAATCACGAAATGACACAAGGGGGGAGGGGGTGTAGTAATATGTATATCATTTTTTTTTGTTTCCGGCAAATATGCTATACTTATCCAAAAATCGGCGTTAAATCTGTGGTGTGAAGACATCCCAACTATCCCAACTAATATTATAAATGCGAAAGTAACTCTTTCGTCTGTCTGTCTGTCTGTCTGTCTGTCTGTCTGTCTGTCTGTCTGTTACGCTTTCCCGCTTAAACCTCGCAACCGATTTTGATGAAATTTGGTACAGACAATCTTTAGACCCTGACACAGAACATAGGCTACTTTTTGACCCATTCCAACCCCCCACTTCCCCGAAATGAGGGGGTGGAAGTTTGTATGGAAAATCTAAACTATTTGAGTTAGACGCTTGAAATTTGGCATGCAGGTCCCTAAGTAAACTTGATGCTTAGTTGCAAAAGGATATCGCAAAATTCCCACGGGAACGGGATTTAGCGGGAAAAAACATTCGTATAATGAAAACCGACATCCACGCGGACGAAGTCGCGGGCGGCCGCTAGTTCTTAATAAGATTATGTTCATCTAGTGTTGTAACCACACCCCTCCCCCTTGGTGAGGTTTAAGACCCCCCGTCTTAAACCTCATCAAGGGGGAGGGGTGTGGTCAAAAAAACATCACATGATAAATGGACGGCGCCTTAACAGAACTCATAATGTTTATCTTTAAAGGTACCAGCACTGGTTAGGTTTCTACTACATAGTTATCTTATTTTAAGTTCAATAATTGTAGCGAATTAATTTTTTAAAGTGATTACAATGTTGATTTTTAATATTTATATTTATTCTTAAATAAAGACACTGATAGAGTACAATCTTTCTTTTCATTTTTCTTCATATAACCCCTATTATCCTTTACTAAGTTGGTGGACGCAAACTGGTCCATGGGTGGACGCAATCTATATTTTGTGGACGCAAACTGGTTAAAACGCCAAATTCCGATATTTATTTTTTTTTGGAATAAATACAAAGTATTTTAAGCAAATTTGAAATTTATTCTTAAAATAGACTATATAATGAACTAATTAAATAATTTTGAGATAGATACTACTGCTGGGATATTTTTATTTTCGCCGTCAAACTTGGGAACTGCACTAAATGGACGCAAACAGGCGAAATGACCCTATGTAGGGTACCGTAAGAATAAATACGAAGGATTTAAAATGCTAAAAATTAAATACATATACAAGAATATTGCATTACTCCTTGGCGGAAACTATAACCACCATGGCGAGCTCAAATTACGATACTGACATGCCTCACTCTCATACAACGTTGTCTCGGACGATCTATCAAACGGATTTCGCTGTATCATTCATCAGGGGACGTCGCCGCTAATGGATTATGCTATAAATGACTAATTATAGCTCTAAATTAGACGGTGGATTATCGTAAACTTTACGAGGAGCGTAAAATGTGGATTATAAGGGAATTTTCGGCGTTTTGACGGTGAATAAGTTTGGTTAGCAGGTTCGATGCTCTCGAATAAGTTTCTAATGTTAGATAAGATACATTTTAAATATGTATTTATGTAATATTATAACTAATACTGAATTCTTTGGACTTACACCAGTTGACGAGCTCAAAACCATGTACTTACCTAAATATAAAGCTTGCAAGGGAACCTATAGACACTACGTACCTACTTCTTTCATCAAATAAAACCATGACTCAAGCAACAATAAATACCGATGTTCATACATCACACAAATATTCTTCAATAGCGGAATTCGAAACCGTGACCTTCGGTTTTGTTGTTACTAGCATACACTATTTGAATCAGGTAGCGGAATTTATTTGACAGATAGGCCAAATAAATTATGTACCAAATTACCTAATTCATCCTAACAGACAGTTATAGATATGAATGTCAGCAAGCACCTATAATACTATTCTAGGCTGGTATTATATACGGCGAGCCACAGGATCTAATTGGGTATATGACTGCAAACGAAATAAATTATGACATTCAACATTAAAGACGAAATCAAAAATTAAGCACAATTTACTGTCCCACAGTTACTATTGAACTTTTAACAAATTATTACAGCTTATTGAAATTTAAAGAGTATTGATTTGACACTACAGAAATGTGACGTCACAATTCAATATTTCATACATTTTTTCCTACAAGGTTACGTTTTTGACATTTTAAAAAGTAAGTAAATAGTATTAGCAGCTGGAATAGTATCTCTACAAAAATCCCAACTAATATTATAAATGCGAAAGTAACTCTGTCTGTCTGTCTGTCTGTCTGTCTGTTACGCTTTCCCGCTTAAACCTCGCAACCGATTTTGATGAAATTTGGTACAGACAATCTTTAGACCCTGAGACAGAACATAGGCTACTTTTTATTTCGAAAAAAAGAAATCCACGCGGACGGAGTCGCGGGCGGCCGCTAGTAATACATATAAGAACAGTTTTCTAACTATAATAAAATGTAAATTCCAACGCTCGCGAAGAATGTGAATCTATTGGGACTAGCTCAGTGCAGGCAGACAAAGTAAATGTTGTTTCAATTTGTATTCAGAGCTCCCGAGCTGGACGATGCGATAGCTGTTTTGTAAGAAGGCGGCGCCGTGTTGAATAGCGGAGCGGTTGTGTTTCAAATAAAACTATCAAATTGTATAACCACCTTAAAGGTTTATAAAGAACAAGCGT
Source organism: Nomophila noctuella (assembly GCA_958496325.1). NCBI lineage: Eukaryota > Metazoa > Arthropoda > Insecta > Lepidoptera > Crambidae > Nomophila > Nomophila noctuella. Next base: position 2,784,670 of record OY292508.1, read on the forward strand.
CCTCCCGCTCCCTTTTTTTCGCAATAATAGGTAGCCTATGTACTCTCTCAGGGTCTAAAGATTGTATGTGCCAAATAGCATCAAAATTGGTTAAAAGGTTTAAGCGGGAAATCATAACAGACAGACAGAATTACTTTCACATTGATAATTTTGGTAAGGATTTCATAAAGATCAGAGAGGTAGGTAGTATGATTTAAGGAATTATTCCACTTTGCCCCACCAATGCCGCCCACTGGTGGGGCAGTTTCCACTGAATACATTCAATTAAACTGACACCGGAATCATCGTTGCTGAAATGAACTAGGTATAACCTTATCCCACTTTGCCTTAACGTAACGCCTACAAAAACATTACGGCCACTGTCGGCCAGGAGAAGATAATGTTTTAAGTATAACAGATGCACAGTTCTTGCCCGCTCGAAGATAATACGAGAACAATCCCCCTTAAATGGCTCCCTTACCGACCTTTTATATAGCCTACGTCATCTTTTACCGTTATTACGGTGGGCAGAAACGGTCCCTCGGTACGCGTTTATTATCCTAGGGAATGTATTTGCTTTTGATAAAGTCGGGCGAAGCTAACTTCTAAGAATATGTGATGATTGTCTTCTTTTTTCTTCCGAAATACCTTATATTCAAAAACCCTGTATTGTCACGTAACGACGCAAATGGTGATTGTCTTTTTTTCTTCAAAAATACCTTATATTCAAAAACCCTGTATTTTCACGTAACGACGGCTCCGTCTGTATGTTTTTTTTATCTTTCAATGATATATCCTCTGCCGTCAATAGGTGGAAAAAAAATTCTCAAATGAGACCAACAAAATCACTCTTCGACATAAGCATATTCAAATACCTACCCCTGTTAGAACTGTTACTCATTACATAGCACAAATCTCGAAGGAGTCTCTCGGAGGAGGAGTGTATGTGATGTTGATATCTATTTGTCAAAGTTGTCTCAAAATATGTTTTCATCTACGTCTTGTAGCATCGTACGTAATGAATAAGGAAAACCATTCGAGGAACCGGTAAAAGTCTAGGTGCAATAATACCTAATAGGATTCAAGACTACTAATAGTATAATGTATGAATGAACACTTAAAAATAACATAATTCATATATCTAGGCATATTCAAATAAAATAATGAGTCATCAAGTTATAGTCAGGAAAATTAAAAACTATTTGTTATGTAGAAATTGATATTGAGTTATTTTTAATTGAGAGTCACTACCTACCTACCTATCCTGCCGTTGGATGGCAAATAATTGTTGTATTTATTACCTGGCTGTACTTTGTACAAGCGTGCGAGTTGACGACAGATATATGTATTAGGTAAATTCGAAATGTGTCAAGTCGCCCGATCGTGCGAGTTTTTTCTGGCTAGATGGCGAATAACTCTAATTAACTATCTTCGAGTCTACAACATCAAGTATACTCCGATATACCGTACTCCAATAGGTACCTTTTATAAATTCAGGATCTAAATACGCAATTAACGAACCGGTTGTTTACTTAAAACTTTGGAGTGACTCAGGCGAAAGATTATTATTATTCACATTATGTTTATTTGAATTTTTCATACAGCATTATCAATGTGCTACGGTCTGGCTGGACGTTTTAACTAGATGTTTTGTTAAAATATAATGGACTGTATATTTTATAAATATATATTCTTCTATTTTAGTAAATATATATTCTTCTATTTTAGTAAATATAGGTAGAGTAAATTATAAGATCCCGAAGTAGCAGTATTGTAAAATCTACTTTGTTTTCTATCGCATAATAACAAATTCTTAATAAGAGTTTTGACTACGGGTAAAAATATTAAGAAAACGCGTTTTAATAAGAAAACTCGTCAATTAAACATGTTTTAATAAAAATGTTTGTACATACATAATATTGGAAATCGAATTCCGTTCAAATCCGACCTAACAACTACGCCATCGTGTTTTCCAATATCAAACGTAATAAATCGATAACTTGTTAATTCAATGAGGTGGCGCGATGTTTGGAATTTCCCGTGGGAATGGTATGAAGGCGAGAAAAGTCGGGGTGGTGCGTAGTATCGTAATTATTCTAAATTTTGCAGAAGCCTTATTATGTATTCATGAGAGTCTGTGCCTGATTCGAATAAATTTCGGTCACTGACTTCTTGCTATGTGAGACTTGTTTCTTGTTATCAATGGATATACCTACGTACATATGTGTTCCTAACTACCTATATATTACGGTTAATATGAGTAATAGTTAATATGTCATGATAAATAAATATTTATATCCCACACGTATTGATCTGACTCCGTGTTAAGTAGCTTAAGCAATTGTGTTACAGACATCAGAATCAACAATGGTATACAAATATATACTTAAGAAAATAGGTACAGACAGACCAGGATAAACAGGCATTGACACAAATATTTGACTTGTTCGGGGATCGAACCCGCGACCTCTTGTAGCAATATTCATCTTCTGTACCACTGCACTAAGCGGCAGTGGTACTAGTCGGAACATCATCGGGTCAGCCTTATCATAGAATCTTATCAACTATCTAAATACATATTAATAAAAAAAATACGCACATGAAATATTTTTTAACACGTGTTACGAAATAATTTATGATAACAATATCTTATCTTCGTACTTAAACATTTAACATGCTACATCTAAATTTTTGTCATGTAAATATTTCGCCATTATGCGTTAGCCTATTTTTACGTCCTATTTCGGAGCAAAGACTTTTACATTGGTATCAATCGGGCCTCTACGTCTATGTCAGTCGATTTATATAAACAAACAAACTCTTCAGCTTAATTATTAGTATACATAGAATATCAAGTTACGTCCCTTGTTTAAATGCATTCTAATTATAATGTAACGCGAAAGTTAAAAATTAATACTTAAAGTTTGCTTTTACGAGCCAACCACATTCGGCAAACATGGTTCATTGACTGTTCTGTCAACATTATAATTTAATGACCCACTCTCTGTAAACTTACTGTTGAAATGATTTGTCATCATGAGAATGATAAATAATGGCTTAATCATTGCTTCTCGAATAAGTATATATATTATTTTCATAACATATGTATGAACAAACTACCATTAGTGTTTCTACGGAATAAGTGGCTTATTAAAAACTTGTGTTACGGATGTCAATACTGACTGTGGTATTACAAATATGTATACCTATGTAAAATTATATGTTTACTTACACCCAGGCCGGTACATAGATTTTCATGCACACAAATGTTTTTCTGTGCGGGGAATCGAACCCGGCGCCCCCGTGTTGTATTTTTCATCCTAGCCATTAGTCCTAGAGACGGGCCCGTTGGTCTAGTGGCTCGAGACCCTGGCTACAAAAGCAAGGGTCGCGGGTTAAACCCCGCTAGGGGCAAATGTTTGTGTGATAAACATCGGCATTTGTACTATGTTGAATACAAAGTTAAAATACAATTTAGCGTTCCAAACTTGTAACTAGAAAAACGTTCGCAAAGCGAGCTGCAATCCGTTATTATCAGGTCGTGTCGTATCTCGCACGCGTTGGATAGCTTAGTGTCATATTGTACACGGGATCATGTCATGAAAATATGTGATGTTGTTGGCTTTGCTAGGTCAAATGTGGATGTGAACGCTTTTGAGCGAGTTTTGGCTTTATTGGTTCAAACTGGGCTATAACGTACTGGGCGAAATGTTCAAGCCTAAATGCTTGGTACAAATGTTATGTCCGTATCGAATACTTAAACGCCTCGAGAGCCTAGTGGTTTATGTACCGGGCCGTGGCTTTGAGGTCATGGGTTCGATTCTCAGGTCGGGAAGATTTGTGTCGGTTTTTACGAACACAGCTCGGGTTTGTAATCACCAATCCGCATTTGGCAAGCGTGTTCATTAAGCCAAAACCCATCTTTGTAACCAATACATGATTTTTAATGATGGAGGCCTTTGCCCTGCAGTGGGACATAAATAGGCTGAAACTATACTATATATGTACCTACTATACCCACTATTGAATACTTAAGATTACTTTTTTCAATTTCGTTTATCATTATTTTATTTCCTGTGTTTGGAGTTAAATATAATTATGACTTACCTTAGTTGACTTGATATGAATAATCTTGCGTTTCGGCCTGTTAATTGGGATATATAATCAAATAATTTAAGATGTCTGTTATTCATTTAACAACTACCTATGTAACCATTTTAACATTCCTTAAAATCTTTTACTTAATCTTTTCACGAAAACTGCTTTTCAAGAGAGGATTAAGGAAAGATGTCCTCGGCGTAACATAATATTTACCCAACCTTTCGACCTTTGAGTACCCGATTTAAAAGTTGTGCCCGTTAAGCGGTGTACTTACCGAAGAAAATTGTCTGTAACGTGAAAAACTTTGTTGTGCTAAGTCGATTTTCGACGGAGACACTTTCGAAGTTACAATAGAATTTATAACTGGAATGTTGATTGATACGTATTGAGTATCCGAGGGTTACATATCTATTTACTTTTATATAATACGGCTTTTATATAGCGGCCGCCCGCGAGATCGTTCGCGTGGATTTTGGTTTATCCCATGGGAGCATTTGATCGGGATAAAAAGTAGGTATCCTATCACCTAAGTCAGCCCATACATTTCATCAAAATCCGTCCAGTAGTTTCAGCGTGATTGACGGACAAACATCCAAACAAATAATATTAAAAAAAAAATAAGATTAATTAATAGATATTAAAAGAAATGTGGAAGCCAACTGATTTATTTACAATTATGGACTAGCCTTTCGCTAGCAGCTTTCTACGCGTAGATTAAACGATGGTATCCCGCGGAAATCTGATGTTTTCCTGGGATAAAAAGTAGCTTATGTACACATTATAATAGATGTTTCTAAGGCAATGACTTTTTGATTGGTTAGTGTCAATACAATTCAAATATAAAATCCTGTAGGTATTTCCTCTTAATTATATTAGTATAGATGACCATGCATGGAGCAACTAATAAAAATTGTTGTTGACAAGTTTGAGATGATGCATTTGGAATTTGGTCGATGACCACACACCTTACGTATATTATGACGAAAATACGATATATGAGTCAAATTAACCCAACCCAACATACTACTAAAGACCCGGACTAAGTCCAAATGTCAAATTATTTTCCTTGTTCCCAGGGAAAAGGTTGTGTAACTGCGAAATAGTTTTGGTTTCGCTACATTTTTCTGCTTCGTCGATTCTCGTAACATGTAATGACGTAACGACAAGAGACGCGATTGATGATGGTTAATCTGGTATCTGTGTATTCTAAGGCCTTTGACAAAGTTTTTGGCTTTTTTATTTACGTAACCATTTAATGTTGAAAATGTTATTGAATTCCAACATTGACATGCGATTTGACAGTTGAAATAGACTCGATGTGAAAAAGGAGATGACATTTTGTTGGCATATAAGTCGACTTAGTGTTAAGTGGCTTTCAATAGGTGTCGGAGTTGCATTCGCCAGACCAACTGACGGACATTTGACAATATTGTGGTCTTGTGTTAAGGCTTGGCAATATTATAAATTATTATATATTAGCTGTAAGTTGTTATCTGTCTTAATAAATAAATAAAAAATGTTGTTTTACATTTGTACTAAGCTAGCGGTTGACCACACGGCGCCTGATGTTAAATAATTAGGCGGTTTACTTTACTATGGAGCGCGCTTGTTTAAGAAAATCCTGTTAGTTCTGGCCTTGAAGAGCTCTAAGTTTGTACCGTGCAGACAGATTCCGGCAAGAGAACACTCCCGAAAAATATACGAATTCAGTTCTGAACTAAATTTGAAACTAAAACCGACTAGGTACTAATATAGCCGTCATCACCCAAATTAAATAAATTAATATAAATAAATGCCTTGGACTAACACACCAATTGCCTAGCCCCAAACTAAGCTCGAAGCTTGTACTATGGAAGCTAGGGATAGACATACTTAAATACTTTTATAAACAAACATCCATGACTCGAGTACAAATGCCGATGTTCATCACACAAACATTTGCCCCTAGCGGGATTCGAACCCGCGACCCTTGGTTTTGTAGCCAGGGCCTGTCCCAAAATTATTTATTAAGTTATTATTATATTGTTAACGGGAAATACATAAAAGTTCATTAAACTCCCGTTTGAATAACAATTTATCAAGGACGATGCGACACGCTCAAAGTACATAGATGGAAGTATGTAGAACGAGCGGTGTTTGGTTTTCTCTCGGTAAGAGAAAATTGATTTTCCACGTTGTTTCTCTTTGCTGAGGGATAGAAGTTATGTGTGTGTTGAAACGATTTATAGAGCGTGTGTGGTGTAAATGGAAAATCTGAATTGGTTCTATGTTCCGTTCCAGAGAATGGTTATAAACTTCAAAATAGTGCGATCGGTTAAATGTTGGACAGCAGTAGTAACACAATATGGAAAAGCCTATCCCATGCAATATTAATGATTACTTTTCATTGGTTAATGGGACGGTAACGAAACGCAAAGTTAGATATAATCTTGGAGGCGCTGCATTTTATCTATAACAGCAATAGGCATATTTAAGTGAATAATAATAATGAATGATTGTACTGTTACGAATTATTTACTAAAATCACCATTCAAAACTGCAACCGTAGCCGCGTAAATTATTTTACTACTCGAATGATTTACGATGTCGATGACTAAAGGAAAGAGACAGCGCTTAACAATTTCATTACCCAATAAAATGCATGTGCGATTCCTTCATTCCCACATTCTATTAATATGCGGCTTGGTACCGTTCATTGAGCGAGAGGCGCATGCGGTATGACCACAGTGGGTGGGAGGATCGGTAACTTTATTTAATGCAGACGATTACTAGGAAGAATCTAACATTTCTGTGATAACCCTTAGGAAAATTTGACTGTTTCGTTCATGAAATAAATATAATAAATAAATACATATTTTACAACATCACATAGTTACCAGACACATAGCACATTGATCAGACTCCGTTTTAAGTAGCTTAAGCACTTGTGTTAAATACATCCGAATTAACAGTGGTTTACAAATATACTTAAATAGGCAACATGTTGACCATGACACCGACCGAGCAGGTCGTCAAATGAAGTGAAAAGATCAGAGACGTCTGCTTTTGCGAGAGTTGGAACCGTAATTTTTCGCATTTTGAATTTTGTGCAGATAACCGTGCGGCTTTTTCAGAAGAAGCAAAGTGGATGAAAAAATCTTAAACATTAAATTTAATCCAACTTAAACAACTTCTGCCCGTCTATTATTTTTCTAAACCATCATATAAATGAGTCATCCTTAATGTATAAGCACTAATGTTTCTAGGACGGTGTTATTGAAATTACAAATTCCCTTGGGCCCTTCTTAATTTAAATCGTGACAACCCCTTTATGTGCTTACAGTCCAGTGTGTAGTCTCTTATTCTCCAGTATGTCATTTCCACTAACTGAATTACAAACTTAACAACGTACACGACCGTTCTAAAAGACGTACTGGTTTAATTTCCGCTGTGACTCGCGTCCACTCGTCCTGCATTCCCGATAATCAGTTACCCCCGGTTGTTGCCAAACACATGTGCACTGGGAAATTGAGTTTATTTTCATTGCACGTGGGCTCTTATTAAAAATATAATTGGGTATTTCGTATGTTTAGATGTTAACGGGTTTGAGATGTTAAATAAACTGGTTTGAGACGAACTTCTTAGCTATCCATGGATTCTTCGTGCGGGTGCCGGGTCCATCGCGTGGAACAGAGAGGAATGTCAGTCGGCGCCTGGGACTTGCGACCCAGCGTGTAGGTTTAAGGGGCCCCTTTATAGTATACTAACGATCACCTTCACCGATGACATTCCTCTCCCTTCCCAACCATATTTGGGAATAACCATTATACTTAATCATTATTGTTTTATGTGAGTTTTGATATAGGTTCTTATTTAATTATAAGGCAAAGGTAAATAGTGCTCATATGTTTAAATTATATCTTAAACCTTGGATGTTTGAAGTGTGAAAAGGTTATAAACTTTCGCATTTTATGGCGTTGTATATTTGCAATTGAAATTAACGTCTGTATAATAAAGCTTAAACAATTTTATGTCATCATCCGGCTTGAGGGACCAACTTTTATATAACAAATACACAATACTAAGTGAATAAGAAAAGTCAGCATTCTACTTTAATAATCCGATACCAATCACTGTTTGTTTTCACTATTCAGTTAAAAAATATCATGGTAATGATTACATTTCACTTATTTTGATTATAATTGATTGTAGAAACATTATCAGATGACTCGTGAAAGTAATGTGTCAGAGAGGCAAAATTAATTTCTCATTTCAATTCAGCACACGTATTTTCCATTTTTCATAATTGAGCAATAAGCATGATAAAAGACTGCTATTTATCTTGTCAAAAAATGTTAGGGATATTAAAAATAATATGGGGTGGATAGATGAAATAAAAAGAGGGTGCGCATGGCGGGATGCTGATAGATTCTGCTGAAAGGGTGGAAAGTGTGGTATAAAAAAAGTTATTGTAATAAGTGTTCAAACTCATTGTATCATTTGATTGTCAAATTAAAGGTTCGATGATAAAAGGGTTCAGTAGCATAGCATCATATGTTCCTAGTTGAGTTACTCAATAGAATAATAATAATAAATTCATTGAACTTACACACTAATTGCCTAGCCCCAAACTAAGCTCGAAGCTTGTACTATGGATGCTAGGGAACGGATAGACATGCTTAAATACATTTATAAACATCCATGACTCGAGTACAAATGTCGATGATTATCACACAAACATTTGCCCCTAGCGGGATTCGAACCCGCGACCTTTGGTTTTGAAGCCAGGGTCTCTAGCCACTCGACCAATGGGCCTGTTAATATAAATAAATAAAAGAAGAATCCGAGGTGAATAGACCAAGCCAATTTTATTTTTTTGGAAAAACTGAAAGCGATCTAGCGGGTCGCCTGATGGTAACCACGATCTAGCGGGTCGCCTGATGGTAACCAATCTCAGCCGCCCATGGACATCCGCGACACCAGAGGTCACTTCTTCCCTTGGGTGTAGGAAGTAGCGACTAAGCGACATTTTGGGGGGATGGGCAGCAGTGTTCTCTTAGGATTTATCGTACACCTACTGCGATCATCAATCCGACAGCCTAGCGTGGTAGGTGACATATGGCATGAAACATTTTCATCCATTTACGCGAGAATTCAAATTAGATTACTGTGCAACAAATCATGACTGACAGACCTGACGCAGGATTGAATTGGAACAATCCTATTTACATATTCTCTACAGATCTAGGTTTATTTTTAGCTTATTCATTCATCAGTTTGATGGTGAATAGATCTATTGTATGTAGTAAGTAGTACATGTTCACCATATTGTGGTCATCGACTCATCTGCTCAGCGCGGTGATTATTGGCAATTGATACCCTGGGGAGGTTACTTTCAGCAGTGGACTGCAAAATACTGATGATGATGATGAAATCGGTTTATTTTATGAGGTACTAGCCTTCCGTCACGGTTTCACCCGAGCGTAATTTCTCTTTTCAAATATCCTTACCTTCCTCACACTTTTACCGGGTCCTAAAGTACCCTATGTTCACCGGGGAGAATGTAGCTATCCAACAGTGAAAGAATTATTCAAATCAGCCCAGTAGTTTTTGAGCTTATTCGTTACATACAAAAATACACATCTATCCTTTTAATCTTTTTCCACTGCTACACTAATATTATAATATTCTGTAAAAAAGGGGCCCTGGGCACATAGGCCTTTAAACCTCTTGTTTGGTAAACGTTGATTGATCTCGGGGCCCTTTGCACGTGCCCATTATGCCCAGTGGGGAAGACGGTTCTGCCCACAGTTGCGTAATAATACCATAGGCGACGGGTTTATTATGACAGTAGATTAGATAACAGAACTCTGTCGTTCCAACCTCGTTTTAAACATAGCTGGTTGACGTAATGCGTCACACACAGTTGTTTGGATTTTTTCCTACGCCATGTTGTCTTGTCGCACTAGTTATGTTTCAACAGTGGAATGATAACTGTGACATACAATTGTAATCTTTATAGTCTTTTATCTGGCTTTTTTATTGGATTTTATTTGTTAAGAAGTCGATTTTATAGCGGTGAATATAAAACAGTTCGTAGGTTTTTAAAGTTTTTTGAAGCAACACCTACTGTAAATTGACTTCTCCATTTGCGTATTACATTATTGAAAAAAAAATTAACGTGTAATCACCACCCACAAAACAAAATCATTAGGCAGAATGTCAGAATGATGCTTTAAGATACACACACAGTGCATTTGTTTTGAAGAGGCGACATGCCCATATAAAATCGTTATTGAGTAGAAAATGAGGTGCTTTTTGCTCTGTTCAGGACGAAATGACTAGGTTTTTTAGTGTTTAATACTAGAATTAGGTTCCAAATTGATACGACTTGAACTCCCACGAAAAGTGTTTTTTGCCTTTACGCGGTAAAGCCCAAGATTAATGAAATTAAATAGATTTTGATTTAGTTAAGTTGGTCCCTATTTTCGTAAGTACTTAGGTATTAAGGTTCAAAAGATTGGTATTTTTTTTCTACTATAATTAGGAGTAAATAACAGGATTCCCAAGCAAATGTTATATAGTGATAAAGATCAAGTTTATAACCTCTCAGCAAATGTCCGCTTCGATAGCAAAAGTCCAGAAGTCAAGAAGAAAAAGGAAACGATAAAAAAAGCTTAGTTAAAAATGTATTACTGATTCCTTGCACGCAGGTGTTACCATCCCTTCATCAATCGACTGTAGACTTTATTCTCTTCAAGTTAAGGTTGATATTCCTGACAGCTAGTTAGTATTTATAGACTATTACTTTTCCTTTGTAAACTTAGAAAGGATCTCGGATCGGTATGTTTATAAAATGGTAGTCCAGTCATGTATGGAGCATTTCCTGTTTAGAGCCGTCGTTAATTTAATATAAGGGATTTTTAGTAAGGGATGGTTGTATTAGAATAAAGTAGGGACGACTTGGAACACTCGACTGACGAATCTCTTATTTCGCAAAGTAAAAACTATCCAGTAGTAGGTAGGTACCTACCTAATATTTATTTGAATATTTTTAATTTAATAATTTATTGGTTCATAATTTTATGTCCTTAATATTACCTTATTTTTGCGAAGATTGAAGAAACACCTGTAGGTGGCATATCCGAAATTCGAACGATGATCCATTCCAAAGAACACGAGATTAAGTTAATCAACTCAAAGGTCGTAGGTTCAATCTTGCCTCTGGTGTGAACGGTAATATGTTCCAAATCCGTTCTTAAACAAAAAATTTGTCCTTCAATGTAGTAAACCGTAGGCTGTAGGCCCTTTCATTAGTTTATATTCGCAAACTTAGAAGAATCTATCTATACTAATATAGAACGCGCTTATCCCAGGAACTGTTGGTTCGAGTTGAAAAAAATGTTTGCTTTGTGTAGTCCATTATTCGAGGAAGACTTTAAGCTAAGTACTTATAACACTTTGTGTGCTAAATCCATGCGGCCGCTAATAAATGAATAAGGAGTGGGCCCTATTCTCACCACCTACACAGTCGATTACCGAAACTTTTCCCCTTAACAATATTTTTAACTATACGTCAGCCAGACGTTCTAACCGCGAGGACAGACTTCTCGTGCGCCTGCGCGGGCCACACACCTACTTGTATTGTAAAATAAACTTTATGATCAAGAGATTAAACTTAAAATTAAAACAACTCGGGCTCGTGCACCCCAGACTGCCGGGCAGGTGGTCAGCTCGAGCTCGTACCTCAGATGAAATAGTTTAAGTAATTTAAACGTTATTGCTGAATGAATAGAGTACAAATTGAAACAAATTGATGTTTGAGGGTTTTTGGCCGGACGAACACTTTAACTCTTTGTACTTGTAATGTTTTAGCGATGCACTGAACGATCTGAAACTCTGCATTTAAAGGCTTGGATTGAAACGTTTACGAAAGCGTTTTGAACTATGACTTTAAGTCGAGGTGAGATTAAAGTGTCAATATGCCAGTAGTATTGGATACTCTGATCTTTTAGATTTCATTCTTAAATATAATAGCACAACATATGTATGCTTTTATCTCGGCGGGTTGGATAGCCGAGTAGAAGAATAAGCAATTCGTATGCGTGAGGCCGATAGTCAAAATCGGGATCTCTAGACCTGTACATTTGTCAAAGGTCTATGTGCGAAATTTTATCAGCTCTACGGGTAGTGTGTGTATTGGAAAAAGCAATGGCAAACGAATACAATAACAATTTTTGGAGTTTTGCTTTTCATTCATACAACGATCAAGGAGCGGTTTGGAAGGATAGAATGTAGTGATTAAACAACAACAGGTGACATATTTTAGCATATAAATAATACTATGACATCTCTCTGCTTATATCGTGTGATGTCACATCGTTCATTCATTACCATAAATGATCGAACAGTTCGTTCGTTCTCGACGAAACAGCTGTCGAAGTTTCAGCGGCACTCATTAATAACGTATGGTCATCAATCAATCGTCTTATTATTACTAAGTTTGTATATACGTGGTGTTTGTAACTTGAGCGTTTTGTGGCGAAACTGTGTCAATGCATACTATTGTCTATACATTTAGTGTGGTCCTAGTTTTTTTATTTATTTCGATCTCAGCGAAACTTCCACCCGAATGAGCCGCTCGTCCGGAGTACGTCCACCTTACAGAAAATCATTGTAAAATATTCCTTCGTGACTGTTTTGCTATGTTTCTGCTGGTTAGGAAGGTCGCCAGAGCTCAATCGGGCCGTCCCCAACGGAGCTCTGGCGACTTTGCTTTTTTTGGGGTCTTAAAGGCCAGCAACGCATTCTGCGATGCCTCTGGGGTCGCGGATATCCATAGACAGCTGAGATTACTTACCATCAGGCGACCCGCAAGCTCGTTTGACGACTCGGCCGTAAAAAATGACTATGCATAATAGCTTAACATCCAAGACTCGAGTTTTTTGATGTTCATTACATCAAGCATTTGCACCTAGCGGGACTCAAATGCCTGACCCGCGGTTTTGTCATTAGGAACACTAACTACCAGACCAACAGGCCTGTCAAAACGAATAACTACTGTATCGGAACTAAACATGTTTTGCGAAAATTGCACAACAAACATCAAACAAATTGTCCAATAACATTGGTATCGAGGAGTAATAAGATCGCCACGGATATTGATTCGCTCGCCCCCATATCTCATCGGGGACTCGGCGTAAATCCACGGCTTGAGTCGCAACGATGTTTCACCTGGACAAATGACGGTCTAATATGAGATTATGACGTCATCGTCTATTGTGTGTGTGAAAATAATATGATTCTAGTGGGCAATCTGGACAAGACGACGGGAATAAACAAAATGCTTTTATTATTGTGTCTTATAGCTTTAACTTGGCGTAGGACTCTCTTTATGTGAACATCATTATGCTGTAATGATGTTCACATAAAGTAAAAAAATGGTGTAAACATGTTTTATCTATACAGATAAAGGTCTTATGTTAGGCTAAAGGGTGGGACAGTTTTTTGCTAACGTTAAAGTAGATGTGTTTCTAAAAATGCTAATTACTCATTTCACAATGTAAGTTGTCTAAAACGACCATAAGTACAACAATACAAGCCACTGGCCCACAGATTAAGACTTTAAAGACACAAAAAATCTTGGTTACTCAATAAGTTTGCCGGGATCTACACAGACTTGACTTAAAACACATCGCTGAAAATACAAATCTCAGGACATTTTTAGTATCTCTGGACATCTCTGGACACTACACTACTCACACAGCGCCATCTAGCCCTAAACTAAGCATTAGCTTGTGTTATGGGTGCCAGACAACGGATAAACATTACTTATATACTTTTTTTTTGTAAATACATACATATTATACATAGAAACACCCAGACCGATACAAACAGACATGTTCATGCACACAAATGTTTGTACCGTGCGGGGATCAAACCCGTGCGCGACCTTTGATATAGTAGCCGACTCGACCATTACACCAAACGGCTCGTCAAAATCCACACATACATGCAAGTATCACTATCACCCTGGCCACAGCCCACAGCGGTGCGACTTGCGATGCGTCTTGCGCCGGCGAAAGTTGCGAGCGAAAAAAACAAATAAAGGAAATTGTATGAAGCATGCCACAGCTATCGGCGGCGAGATGCGCCACTATTGCCGCAAATCACGTCGCCGGCCTCACCGCACCACACGTCGTCGCGCCGCTCGTCGCCGTAGCTGTGGCTAGACCCTATGAACGTAAAGACAGGGCGGACGTACGTAAACGCGTATAATGCAGCCGGTGGAGACAGCTGACTCGGTATTATCGCTGAATGAAATGAGTCAGCGGTCACGTGGGCTCCGGCGTGGCGTGGCAAAGATTACGACGCAGAAGGGCAGTGGGGTTATCGCTAACGAAAAGACGAGCGTGAGTGGGCATTTACTGCAGGTTCGAAATTGGTTATGGTTATGTGTTCTTGTGTCTTGGGAACTGGAAAACTTATATTAGTAAAGATAAATAATAATACTTTGATATCCCTCCGCTCATATCGTGGATTTCGGTATTCGCACAAATTGTGTTATACTAATAGCTTAAAGCCTCAATCTACAAATGGACTATTCAACACAAAAATAATATTAGCGCAAACGAACAAACAAACACCTAATCAAACTTTTCAGCTTTATTAAATTAGTATAGATGTCAAACATACCACAAATTGGATCACGAAGCGAACGGCTAAAAAATAATGTTGAGATTTTCAGTCTAAAACGCACATTATAATGTGCGTTTTTTATTAATCAAAACATAGAAAAAATATTAACATATTCACTGGACTTAAATCGTCCTGTTCCTGCTATGGTAAATCTATGTGATTTTTTTTTAGTGATTTGAAAAAAATATTGATAATTGTTGGTTTTCTAATACCTTATTGATTCCCCTATTATATGAATACCGGTTATCTGCATATTTGGAAAAACATCTGAAAACATATTAAACTGTATAACGAACAACATGCATAATTTTATTTCTTGTTTGTTTTTATCAAGAGCGACAAGAAGTGGAAAACAAAAAGATTACGTAAGCTGTTACTATGAGAATGAGACGTATTTATGCATCGAACGTTTTTGGAAACTCTATTTCTTGCGCAGTAGTTGTTTTGACGGCTGTTTCGACCTTATAGCTTGCATGCAGGCAATCTTAATGTCTGTGCTACGTCTACAAAGGAAATGTGTTAAAATTACCTAAAACTTGGTAGAAGTACAAACAACTTAAGTTAAGTTTATTTTAATCTGTTGAAATGGAACGAAAATTAATCCATGTTTAATTAGTCTATTGATAGTGTTATCAGTATGCATAGTTAATGAGCGTTTTCTTTCTTATTTTGATAGCACAAATGTAGGCTATGATAATTAAGTTGGCATTTATAGCCCGATAATATACAGAATGACAAATACTAATTACGTCATATACTTAATAATAAATGGCTCGGTTATTTCGGCCGTTTCATCAGTTCGCTGTCGGTTAGTTCGTCAATTCTTTGGTGTGAAGGAATTTTGAGGAGTTAGTGAGTAGAGGGACGTTCGTTTAGCGACGTTAGCTCGTAAACTCAAGTGAAGTATTTGCAGTCATGAGGGTTACTGCTACTGCATATAAACTTATTAAAACAACATGGACGTTATCATATTCGTATTACAACTTAAATTAATACTTGAAGTCCTAAAAAATCATAGGTTTGTTTATTCTACCGCCAAAGTACATAGCTTGATGTTTTGATTGATAAATAATTCATTTATAAATTTAAATATTGTCTGGGGTACGAACCGTTCTTTTCACTCTCTGTTTTGCCCTAAGGTTGACTGGTAGAGAATGCCATGAGGCATTAAGTCCGCCTTTTGTACAAAATCTATTTCGTGCAATAAAGTTTAAATAAATAAATAAATAAACCGTTGTTATCACAGTGATTATAATGTCTCCAAATAGTTGCTCCTTGTTAGCAATTTCATTATCTACTTATTGCGGTCCACTGCTGGACGTAGGCCGCCCCCAAATAGGCTTTAACCTATCCTACTACTATTATAAAGGCGAAAGTTTGTATGTGTGGATGTATGGATGTATGGATGTTTGTTACTCTTTCACGTAAAAACTACTGAATGGATTTGAATGAAACTTTACCACAATATAGCTTATACATCAGAATAACACATAGGATATTGGAAATCGAAATCCACGCGGACGGAGTCGCGGGTGGCCGCTAGTTAGTCAATAAAACATTTGCTTGATAAAATACGGTAGGTACCTACTCTGAAATACCTATGGTAGGAAGGCATAAAACTATCGTGTCGGCAACAATTGACAGTCCGTTGTTTTATGCTGGAAGTCATTATACAATGCACGACAGACAATAAGAGTTACGTAGTTCTCGAGAAATCTTTACTTATGAGGGTTCGCTAAGTACTTTTATTGTAGTACTTAGCGCTTCAGTCGCTTCTACGGCACTTAGTTGACGTATATCTTCTATTCTAGGTTATACTAACAGAAACGTACATAGCTAAAGTAATTATGTGCTCCAGTGTTGATGCAATGTACAAGTTGTCTCATACATATTTGTGGTATCAAAAAGAGACATTATACATATGTGAGGCCTTTTCGAAGCGCTGGTAGAGTCAACATTAATTATTGTACCTAATTGACGACATATGTATGTGTATGTTATTGAAAGTAGAGTTTTTTGTGTTTGATGTTGGGAAATATCTTTAAACTTTTTCATGTTTGTAATCAGTGCTTGTATGAATGTTTTCTGTCTGGCTAGCTAGATTCTAGCAGTAATTTTGGCCTGAAATGCCTTATCATGTGTTTGTATTTAATGTCCTGTATTTAAGTTAAAATTCCGTCTACAAACACATATTTAATTATTTACTCCGTCCGTTATAGATATAAAAATTGTGTTATTTAAAACCCAAAGGTCGCCGACCTCACTTAAGGTTGGTATAAGGTGTTTCGTACAGACTGGCTTCGCGCCAAAATTTTTGACATCATGCTTTATCGCTTCCACTGGGTTTCGTCTGTGAAATTATCTTAATTAATGGCGGCCTCGGCGGAAATTGTTCATCATGAATTATTTTAGGTATTTATTTGCTGTTTTTAATTATTGTAGTGAAATCTAGTTCAAGAACAAAGCTCGAAGCTTGTACGATGAAAGCTAGGGAACGGATAAACATACTTTTCTATGGTACTACTCGAGTACAAATGCCGATGTTCCTCACACACACTTTTGCCCCTTCCGGGATTCGAAACCGCGACTCTCGGTTTTGTAGCCTGGGTCTCTAACCACTAGCTAGACCAATGGGCCTGTCAATAATGTTAGTAGTGGCAGTCTAGTATAATACGACATACCTTGTTTTTGCCATGGGTGTCGAAGGAAGCGGCTTAACGACATTCAGGCAGCGTTTCCCTGTGTTTTATCATTCAACATACTGCGGTCACCAACCCGCTTGCTTAGCGTATTGACTAGGAGCCTAATGATTTAACTAGACACGTCAGCACAAGTTATTGAACTTAATGATAAATGATCGGAGACTTCTGTTCTGATGGAGGTGCTTGTATGTTTTTACCTTATTAACTGTCAATCATCTAATAGTAACGATGACTCAGTCTTATTTAACGACCCGCTTGGTGTAATGGTCAAGATGTTGGCTATTACCCAAGAGGTCGCGGGTTCGATCCCCGCACAGGACAAACACTTGTGTGCATGAACATGTCTGTTTGTACTAGTCTGGGTGTTATATATGTATCTATTTAAGTATATTTATAATACCAATGTTGATTCTGATGTCTGTAACACAAGTGCTTTAGCTACTTAACACGGGGTCAGATCAATGTATGTGATGTTGTGTAATATTTATTTATTTATTGCAAGTTTTGTGCTAGATGAGGGGAATTGTGTACAAGCGGAATGTAAGAAAATCTTATGGATGTTCTGTTAAGAAAGAAATCAGTGTTATTGTAATACTATGTTTATGACATTCTACAGATACCTATGATATCAAAACTTTGTGTTAGAATTTTCACTTTTGCGAAATGTATTGAACCATCTCTTATTTCCAACTTATTTATTTACGAATAATAACCATGAATAAATCAAGCTTCTCTTTTATTATAATATTCAAATAGGGACTTGCTCCAAATACCTCTTAAATATTCAGAGTTGTTTTAATCTTGAAGTTGAGAATTCTAGTTTGAATTGTCGATAATTCCAAGGTTGAGGTTTCTTGTTTAGTGGGTACTTGTTTAGAAATTGTTTAGTAATTTGGAATGTGGTTTGTTAAGACTACTCCTTGCGTCGTATTCCTTAATACGGAGGATCGTGGATTCGTGATCATTGTGTAAAAATTAAACTCGCATAAACTCTCTTGGTGATTATAATTTTTGATGGGATTTTTTTACTTAAAGAGATAACGTTTCGTCGATTTAGTACTTTCGTGTGAATTGCACTATTTGGCCTTATATTTGGGAGTCACATTCTGTGCCTAAGAAGCCTATTCACCCCTCTTAAGGGTTCCGTAGCCAAATGGCAAAAACGGAACACTTATGGATTCGTCTTGTTATTATATCTAATACCATTGTCATTGTATATACCATTCTTATATTTGAACCAGTCCTTTGAAACCGTACACTCGAGCACAAAACAACAAACATTTCCCTCCCCGACCGTTAAGGGTGCTGTAATAGATTGGCAAACTTTCAAACGTAAGTGTGACTATGGTTTCGTTTACCCAAAGGATGTTTCCTCAAATAGATAGTGGAAAGGGGCTGTGATAACTGTAGGGTGTAGGGTGACATTGAATTGTGCGTTGAATGGGATGCGGTTTTTGATGTCACATGTGTATTTGACCATGATCTGACTTGGAGATATTATTTAGCTTGAGCACTTGCGTTAAGTATGTATTTTGTGCTAGCATGTCACAAGAATTTCTATGCTGTGCAGAGACGAACGGTATTAATTCTATACAAACAAGTACCTAAATGATTAGTTCTCACTTTCTTTTGAACAGGCTGTTTTATAACCTCAGTCCTTTTTTTACGTCAAGGGTGGCATTCCACCAAAGCGAAAATGTGCTGAGCGGAGTGAGTAGTAAGAAGCCAATAGGATTTTGGTATTAAAACGTGATCATCACAGCATTGAAATCCTATTGGCTACCTACAACAGAACATTTCCGATCTGCTCCGCACATCGCCGCTTTGCCGGAGTCCCATCCTTACCTTTGGGTTTCGTGCTAATTTTGTGGCCCTTAGTCTCTTGAATAGATATTTGTGATGCTTAAACATTCAACGTTATGAAACCCCCCATAGAAACATAGTTCAAGTCAGCACGCGTTTCTAATCTTTTAATAATGGCAATAACGTTTCTGGATGTGATCCAAACAATCTAATGGTCGGTACGCGGTATTCGACCCTTTACCCCAAGGCGGAATCTAGATCGACCGTAGAAAATTATGTTAATCTACTTAGATCACCCGGTTTTAGAGCACCTTAAGCACCTTCCCTAGTCCACATTGAGCATGGATAGATATTTTTGGCAGGAATATTTGACATACTTAGGAATAGCAACCCAATTAATATTAATAAATACATAAAATTAAAATACCTAAATTCTTTAGACTAACACCAATTGCCTGGCTCCAAACTAAACTGGAAGCTAGGGAACGGATAGACAAACTTAAATATGTATTTTTTATAAACATCAATAACTCGAGTTACAAATGCCGATGTTCATCACACAAACATTTGTTTTGTTTCGTAAAAATATCCCAACTAATATTATAAATGCGAAAGTAACTCTGTCTGTCTGTCTGTCTGTCTGTCTGTCTGTCTGTCTGTCTGTCTGTCTGTCTGTCTGTTACGCTTTCCCGCTTAAACCTCGCAACCGATTTTGATGAAATTTGGTACAGACAATCTTTAGACCCTGAGACAGAACATAGGCTACTTTTTATTTCGAAAAAAAAAAACCACGCGGACGGAGTCGCGGGCGGCCGCTAGTTAAAAATAATATGAAAAAGGGTACAAAGTGGACAAGCCCAGGTGCTAAAATTACGGGTGCTGTAACATTGGGTGATCTAAGTGGATTTCCTCCAAAGAATTCTTGGTTTATCGCTCGGATATGTGGAAATCATTTTAATAGTTAGGTATTTTCGTATGTGCTCTGGCTGGGGTGGGTTATGTCGAAAGGAATGTAGGTTATGATCTGGTAAGATAATGTTGGGGTAAAGTCTGTGATGTTGAGCATTCTCTACTTCTTTTGAGGATTTAGATTTGGTATTATAAATAATGACACGTAGTTTAAGTCTTAAAGTAAAAATAAGACCACACAAGTAAGACAATTTTCAACACAATTTGTACTAGAACCGTATTTTATTGTTTATTTTGGCATTTTACACGCAACCGCTTTCGCTGTCGGTCGACTATTGAACAATTGCACTTAAGGCTCGTGATTTATGAGCGAAAATAACCTACGCCCAAAATAAACAAAAGCAAAACCTAGGAGTCTAGGAAAGAATACTTTAGCAGCACCTATACCTACAATAAATACCATAAAAGGTATGTATTTTCATAGACAAGAATAGAAATAGGTATTGAATAATTTTTAATTATTTTAAAGATTCATCCGTACTTTGACTTCTTGAATACAAATAAATTACTAAGAATTTTAACGCATTGTTGATAAGAGTCGAGTGTGCGCGTAGTAACATTCTGTTTTGTATGATAACATCCGGCATTGATAAATGTCAAGGTCAATGACATTGCAAAAATAAATGTGGCTTTCTTTTGTTTTTAATGTCTCATGGAGTACAAAAATATGTATCTGTTCATTTTTTTTCATTTATACGGTTCATTTATTACATGCTCTTCTTGATATAGTTAGTTGCCATTCGATCCAGTCCTTTTCAAATTATATGTAGGCTCTTAGTGGAATATTTTTAATGTTAACGGACTTTCGTTTTATGTTAACTGAGGTCCTAAAAGTTGTTTGGGATCAATCCATGAACGCGTTCTTCAATATTATGTAGTAAATTGTAAGTCTAAATGTTGTTTATTTTATACTAAAGAGCATTCACCAAAATGCTCTTGATCAATTAGGATTATTTATTCAAATTACTCCTTGCGAAGACCAACCTCACAAATATCCTCGAGTCTTGTTAAGCTCGCCTAAAATATTGTCATCCCAACCCAACTCTGGCAAATGTAACGTCGACATTAATGCCCAGTACTTAGGATCCAATTTTCGCAGTCGTCACCTCACCATTATAGGGTTTAAGGGCCCGGTAACAGAGCAATCATGACAGTACGATCACCTTAAAGCCTTAAGCCCACCAGTAGCCTATGTCCTTGTTTACGTTTACTCGCGGTTGACAACGCGGCGGGGCGGTCAGGTTTTTATAAAGCTGAAGAGTTTGTTAGTTTGTTTGTTTGAACGCGCTAAACTCAGGAACTACTGTTCCGATTTGATTTTTTTTTTGTGTTAGATAGTCCATTCGACGAGGAAGGCTTTAGGCTATTAAAAATCGAAATCCACTCGGACGGAGTCGCGGGCGGCCTCTAGTATTCTAGCGTCAACTTGGTGGGAAGGGGGCGGATAAATTAGTGAATTTTTGTCATATTATCTACGAAATGACTAGCCACTATTTTTATTTTTCGTCCTATAATGATTGTAGGTACATGTTTTTAAAACGCAACACGATATTTTCCGATTAGAAAAATAGTCAAAAAATAGTACAATATGTGGCAACTTTTTTGTCCATGGACCACAATGCTGGTATGAAAATACTTATTCGAGATGTCAACCCTATACGTAGTAGTATTACCTCGATGACTATCACGCTAGGCATCAGCGTTATATTACATTATTCGAGGATTAATTGGGAAACGAGGAAGGGTTACAGAATCGGCTTTTACGCCACCCCTGCTATACCCGTCCTTGTTTAATCCCATCGATGAGACAGAGATGGATGAACTAAGCTGCTGGCGCAGGATTAGGGTTGGCCGTGCTCCTCAGATTGTCTCGGATTTCGTTGCCGTTTCGTTTTTGTTTTGAGTTTAAGCTTGGTATCTGTTGTGCTTCGTTGGCTTATGTTCGTATTCTGAATAGGTTGATAGTGGTTTCGATCTTTGCTGCTATTCTTGTTGACTATCTTAAGTTTTGGTATTAAGCGCTGTCAGTGAGTAAGGTATTCACAGTTCACTTGGGGAGGGTACGGGGCTTTATTTAAGGCAGGAAACGGTTCGGGGGTCGGAAGGCTAGTTCAATAAATAAATAAATATCTCACAACATCACATACATTGATCTGAGTCCGTGTTGAGTAGGTAGCTTAAGCACTTGTGTTACAAATATTAGAATCAACAGTATTAAATTAACTTAAATATCTAGATACATATATCACACCCAGACCAGAACAAACACAAATGTTTGTCCTGTGCGGGGAATGAACCCGCCCGCGACAACTTGGTCTAATAGTCAACTTCTTGACCACTACACCAAGCGGCTCGTCAATACGATATTTGTACATTATATTGTTGTGCTTTACTTCAGTCGATAACTTTGTGTCCTTGTACTGAATTGGCAGGATATTGACCACATACTTAACAACATTAATTAGACTAGGTTACCATTCCTTAAAAACATGCTTCTGATTTTAGCCTACGGTTATCTTGTTTTGTTCGTAATGGGCTTGGTAAGGGAATGAACACATGGCTGTACCGTATACAGAAATAAACGCGTGTTCAATGTAGGGCGTTTGCGACATAACTTTATTCACTATGTTGGTTTGACTTACTCGTAGGGACAAATAAATGATTAGCTTGATGGCAGTCGGTTCAAAAGTTAGTAAGAATACAAATAATCGGGTGGGCTTGCTGAGACCTGGATTTAACATCCATGACTCGAGTACAAATGCCGATTGTTCATCACACAAACATTTGCCCCTAGAGGGATTCGAACCCGCAACCCTTGGTTTTGTAGCTAGGATCTCTGACCACTAGACCAACGGGCTCGTCTCATTAATAATTGAGAGACCTATGTCAAAGAGAAAGAAGCGATCGGGTTCAGAAATAGCCGTTAAACTTGTCCAATATTTACCACTATAAATTATTTTCCACGACATCACAGTTCAAAGCTTCTCTGTTTTAAACCAAATCGTCGTAACACCTTACTTTATTAATTACACTAGCGGCCGCGCCTAAAGCCTTCCTCGTCAAATGGACTATCCAACACAAAAAGATTCTTTCAAATCGGTCCAATAGTTCCCGAGATTAGTGCGTTCAAACAAACAAACAAACAAACATACAAACAAACTCTTCAGCTTTATATATATTATTATATTATTATATTACTAGCGGCCCGCCCCGGCTTCGCCCGTGGTACTTGTCCACTATTTAATGGATGATATTATACATAAAAAGCTTCCTCATGAGTTACTCTATCTATTAAAAAAAACCGCATCAAAATCCGTTGCGTAGTTTTAAAGATTTAAGCGTTCATAGGGACATACAACATACAACATGACAGAAAAAGCGACTTTGTTTTATACTATGTAGTGACTAGCGGCCCGCCCCGGCTTACCCCGTGGTACTTGTCCACTATTTAATGGATGATATTATACATAAAAACCTTCCTCATGAGTTACTCTATCTATTAAAAAAAACCGCATCAAAATCCGTTGCGTAGTTTTAAAGATTTAAGCGTTCATAGGGACATACAACATACAACATGACAGAAAAAGCGACTTTGTTTTATACTATGTAGTGAAGTACAGATTTTCCACGACATCACAGTTCAAAGCTTCTCTGTTTTAAACCAAATCGTCGTCACACCTTTAATAATTACATTAAATCCATTAATAGTCATGAAGCGGACATCAATTTGTAATTAAGTGTCTCCACTGTCTTCGCTCACGTGGCCCACAATATGCTTTCCCGTCCCCATTTAGTCTATACCCGCTATCGATTGGAACAGAGAAAAGTAAACACGTGAGACCCTTATTCGGTTGAAATAAGAATCAATTTTGCATGTATTTTTTGATTTTGTATCACATGTCGTCTGTAATAGTAGTAAGGTTCAATTTCGAATGTTTTTTTGAATTTGTAACACATGTTTCGTATGGCGTATGCTACTTGGCCATTACCCTGTTCCCTCCGTTCGAATACGTTGCTACCTTTTTGTACTCGTATGTACGTTTAAAGCGCTTTGTGCAAATAACACATCTTTGTAACAAAACATGATTTCAAATGGTGAAGGTCTTTGTCCTGCAGTGCAGTGGGATAATAATAATACTTATACTTATGTTATCACTAAAACTGCTCCAAATGAATCTCAAAAATGAAACGAACCACTGCAATATAAATGCATAATGCTATTTTCAGTAGGAACTTTTCCTCCCGCCGGTAAAATGCGGGTTGAACGTAAAACGAAAAAATACAACATTTTGTTGAAAGTACACGAGTTTACTCTTATAAATTGTGGAGTTGTTGTGTACATAGAGCAATACATTTTGATGTTCATTAAGAGGGCGCATCAATTTCGACACCCATCGGATCGCACCCGCGCGCTTCCTCGGCCCCCTCTCGTCCTATGACTTCAACGCAATGAGACAGAGGTCGCCACTTCAATTTGTTTCGGGCGATTCCGCACAGTATTCAAAGTAAATCAGATAAATATTGTCAAAGAGAGTATTGGAAGCAGGATGACGTAACTAAGCGGTGGAAAGCTAGTAATACATAAATGTTAGTATCATAATGATTTATTTTGTTTATGCTTTGAGTGACTTGTATTGTTTTTTTTCTCGTAGTTATTAATACGCTAAGGTACGCGCAAGTTATTTAATTAATAATCGTATAATATGTTTTTTTAACTACAAAATCTTTGTGAATTTTAATTTAATCTTTAAATTTTAATTTTGTCTTTTAATTTTTGATTTTACTTTAAATGTTTTAAATCTGCATGATTCCTCACACATGGCAGCAAATGGCATCTATGATAGCAACTGTTTTTCGATACGTAATAGAACTGTGACTGACTCGTCATTCTCGCAGTATTGTTGTGTGTATTAAGACAAATACCCTCATTAAAATTGAGAAAACCGGCCAAGAGCGTGTCGGACACGCCCATGAAAGGGTTCCGTAGCTAAAAGATAGCCCGACCGCTTAAGACAACATTTAGTAAGGGCAACTGCACGTCATAAGTTGGTCGAGTTGTATAAAAATAACTATGTATGATACAGGGTTCGCTATAGTTTTCGTTGAAAGTACTTACTTGGAGGTATACAGGACATTTTTTTCAGAATTATTGTAATAGTATTTCAAAAGTTAAGGGGGGGGGACGCTCTAATTTTAACTTTGTATTAATATATCTCGAGACTGGGGTGTTTGATCCACATGGTTTCAAGGCGAGTTTTATTGTATTTAAAAATACCTGTTTAACGATACCCTACACGATGGGTTAAGTCGATTTTTTTTTTTGAATTAACTTTTCGCTGTATGGGAGGTGGGGTACAAAATGATTATTTTTCGATAATTTTAAAAACCAATTCTTGAATTATTGCTATACATCTCTCCACCAATTTTCGTGGCAATCGGTTCAGAAACGGCGGAGAACGAACCAGGACAGACAGACAGACAGACCGACAGACATGACGAAACTATAAGGGTTCCGTTTTTGCCATTTGGCTACGGAACCCTAAAAATGGACATAATACTTAAGGAAATACTAACATAAATTCAGATCTACTAATAAATAATTTACTTAGTTACTACTAGTGCTTGTGTTAAACGTACAGAATAATAACTAATTGTTATCCAGTGTTTCTCAGTGAAAGTGAATAACATGTATTCTGTAATTGAGAAATAAATGTCTTAAACCGTAAACCGTAATTTGGCACCTTTACATCTAATTAGACTTAAAATAAAGAATTGCTCAAAGAGAAAAGGACATTATAAGATACAAGATTTTTTAAATAACGTCGACAATAATTTGTAAATTTATCAAATTCTTGTCGCTGTGCACATGAATAAGAATAAGAACCATGTCATTCTTATTATTCTAGATTTTTAATTATTTAACTGACGAATCTGAAAACCAATGGCAATACAAAAAAATCTTTAAAAAAAGATTTATTTGTATTTTCCATTTCCAGAGAACGGCCAGGCCCGTTTACCTAAGTGCTAGTAGGTTTAAAAAAAGACGTGTTTAATCGTTGTTAATCAACTTGTAAGAATTAATGAACATTAATTAATTTACAATGTGCTGTATTTAGAATTATTGCATAAAAATTATTACGGCCTGGTTAATTTTAATGTGTTTTGAAATAAGGCCCCATCTGCATCGCCACAATATTTATAGTTCCGTTACTATACCAACACAGTGTGGTTAGGAGCTCGGTACCCGAGCTAGATCGACCGCTCGGCAGAACTATTTCTTACTTTTAGGGAATGGGTAGTACTCCTAAATTTCTTAATTCTACAAAATTATTATACTAGTTTAAAAAACGTAGGTAAACATATTTGTGAAATACAAAATTTTTGATTTTAAAATACAGTGTAATTTTTTTGCAGTTGCATGTACCGCAATTCGGTGAAATTAACGTCTCCCTTACCTATAATATCATTTACTATGAGTTGCATGATTCCCACACACACAGACACACTACTGATTCCCGTCAACCAAATCAAAATCGAAATATACTATATTTATGTAGATCTCGGTGTGGCACTTTTAAATCGTCAATAATAATAGCACAATACTGAAAAATTCTACTACCGACTTTAGGAAGCAGTAATCTATAGACAAGAAATTTGATAGTTGCTTTTTGAAACACCATTTTTTTGAACGTGTTTAATTTAGCTTGCCTCGTTATAAACATTATTTTTCAATACATTTTCTTTCGTACTCTCACTATGTCATACAGTTCCTTTTGCACAGTTTAAATATTAAAATATTTTATGTATAGATTGTCACGTTTCAAAGGAGCAAAACAAAAACTTCTAAATCGTAAATCTCTTATCTTGTAACAGTAATACACAAATAAATCATTTACACATTATATTGCCGCAACACCTAATTTATTCGTCCATTTATTGTTCACAGTAAAAGACTGATTATGAAAAATAAGTTTTAATAGTTTAGGCTGGAATTGTAAACTTTCAATTTCAAATTGCTACTAAGTCTTCCAACAAGCGACTATTTGAAAGCATCGTTCTTTTTTGCATATACTGCTCTCGGCCGATCCGTCATTCACGTCAATCCATATAATAATTTTACGAAATATTTTTTCGAGCCGGGAGAGTACTGAATCATAGTCTTCTCGTCTCAACGGAGAGGTTGCGACTAACCGATGAAACAAAACATGCCTGTGAGCACGCGCCAGGCGCGACAGACGATAGCTTACTGCGCGGAATATGAACGTAGTAAGCGCCAAACTAGTTTTCTTTGAATTACTCGTAAAATATGATATTTTTTCAAAATGTTCTGTGATAAATATTTAGATAATATAATTTGATATTGTATGCCAAAATATTGGTTCACCAAAATGCATCGTCTCGGAAATAAATGTAACCAAAAATCAAGTCAGACGCAACTTCAAGATTTTTTTTATCAATGAAAATTGCAATTTTTTCAATATTTTCTGTGATAACTATTTAGGAACGATGCTTGAATATCTACGATTTTTTTTTCGGGTCATTTGAAGTTCATTTTCAAGGTTTAAAATGTGTTTGAAAATACGCGATATTTTTTACACCCCCTCTTAAATTAAGTGGATAATGTTAAAAAAGTTTGACTTCTGAAGAGGTAGTGCGGTTCCTGGGTAAAAGAATTGTATCGATTTTTCTGAACACCTCCCGGGTTTGTGGTCATCACCAACCCGCATTTGATAAGCGTGGTGGTTAAGCCAAATCCATCTTTGTAACGAAAACATGGTTTCAAATGATGGAGGCTTTTGCCCTGCAGTGGGACATTTATAGGCTGCTATAATAATATGAATAGGTGCTCATGTAAAATGGACCAGGCCAGGCACCCAAGCTCATGACTCATCAGGTATTACTGCTACGTATATTTTAATATTTCCTTACACGCATTGTGGTTCATGGCCAACGAAGCTGCCGTATATTATACTATTTTTTACTATTTTTATAATCGAAAAATGCCGTCTGGAGGAAAGAGGGCGGGAAGAGTGGTCAATGTAGACTACCTCGTTGCCTGTATAATTGTACATGTGGTTCCGCTTTGCTGGTCCCCGCTAGGTGGCGGTTACTATTAGCTAATTACTTAATTGAATAGAGTCTTTTAATCTGCACGCGTGGGCTGAAATGACTGCTATACGGCGTATTTGGTCGGCTAGCTATGGTGAAATATACGTATTTAAGGGCAGGCTAAAGGTACCCTATCAGTAAGGCAATAGTAAGTAGTAGGTACTGCTTTACAATAGTCATCATCAGCTTGTTATCTTAGGCCTCCGCTAGATGAGGAATTATGTTCAAAGTCATCACGCTAGGCGGATATTTATGTCGTCTGCTTACTGCTAAAACACAATAATATACATAAATGCACATTAAGTCAAATAACTGTAAATAATAAAGTTAAACGTATTTTTTACGCTCTGCCTACTGATTAAACAATACATAGGTGCTCCAAAACCAATTTCTTTTTAACTACAACTTGATTTCAATGTATTGTGGAATTTGAAAGCTGTGGAACTATTTCGTTAAGAAAGCGATGGTGCATGCATACCCTAACATAAATTATATGGTATTTCATAGAAAAACCTACAATACAATGTACAATAACCATGAATAATGGATATTCAAGTGGCGGTGAATATATTAAATGTCAATAGTGTCAACCATGGAATATAGACGGTGTTCCGATGTGCGTCTTATGGCCGGTATAAATTTAACCGGTGACTTTAGCCGAATAAATCCTCCCCCGAAGTCAGTTCGAAGCGGATTCGATGACCGGACACAGAACTGAATTAAATCGATACCGACCGGGTGTTTAACAAGTCCTACGGGAATGTTTGTATCGAGTCGCACGAATAAACACGTGCACAGATATATCTATAATCTATAATAATACATATATAAAGGTGAAGAGTTTGTTTGTATGTTTGTTTGTTTGTTTGAACGCGCTAATCTCAGGAACCACTTTTGAAAAAAATATTTTTGTGTTGGATAGTCCATTTGACGAGGAAGGCTTTAGGCTACTGGAAATCGAAATCCACGCGGACGTAGTCGCGGTCGGTCGCTAGTATATTATACTAGCGGTCGCCCGCGACTCCATCCGCGTGTTTTTCGATTTCCAATATCCTATGTGTTATTCTGATGTATAAGCTATATTGTGGTAAAGTCTCATTCAAATCCATTCAGTAGTTTTTACGTGAAAGAGTAACAAACATCCATACATCCGTACATCCACACATACAAACTTTCGCCTTTATAATAGTAGTAGGATAGATGGTCGTGTGGTGTCGTGTGTTCGTTATTTAAGTGACTCATTATTAGCGCAATGGCTGATTGGTAGATATCCTCATTTTGCCGTATTTTTCATTACTGAGGTTTGTCATCGTTCTATGAGATTAAACACAATAACTCTCTTGGCAGTTATACTATATGTAGGTACATTAGTGGTTCGCTATTGCTTTCTCCATTTAACATTCGTAATGTGTAAGTTTTCTTCACCATAAAGCAGGTATGAAATCCGTACATTCGAGTAGATTATCATTATTTGTTAACTTTTTATGCTTTAGGGAGGCAAACGAACAGCAGTGTCACATGATGGTAAGTGATCACCGCAGCCCGTGGACATCAACAACCGCACAAGGGTCGCAGATGAGTTGCCTGTCTTTAAGACCCCATACCCTGCCGAACTGAGCTCTGGGGACCTTACTCACCAGCAGAAAACTAGCACAACAGTTACGAAGTGCTACTTCACAGTGGTCTTCTGTAAGGTGGTACTTCCCCAGATCCCAATTATTATTTAAAATGCAGATAGCTATTTCCATAAATGAATAGATATGCTGGACTGAATCAAATCAATTAAATGACCTCTTGATGACACAATAATCGTTTTATATCGTTCACGTACTTAAAGTTATATTATGATCTAGCTTGTATATAAAGGATGGAAAGGTACAACGGATCCTTGGGGAAATTTTAATATTGCTCTTGTAATTTATCCTCATAAGCCAGTAAGAGAAACATGGAGTTAATTTTGGTAAAAGCCCCGTTTAAATTCGTCTGAATTAATTAAGTATACGCAGAGAGGTAGGGATGAGCAATTTAGTTAAAAATGAGCGGTGAAATCTGAAACGGTTACATGGATAATTTTAATACAACATTGTATTTTAAAAGGTTTAAGATTGAATATGAATGATGAATCTTTTCAAAGAACATTAAACCTAAGAAGAAAAAAAATAGATTTCTGACATCGTAATATTTAGACCAGTCTTATGGCTGGTATATTTTGAGAGGTTTTTATTCTATTGAGTGACACTCATTATGATAGACCCTTATTGATGAGACTTAAGTTAAACAATTAAATAAAATGACAGACATGTTCACGCACACAAATGTTTGTCCTGTGCGGGGTTCGAATCCGCGACCTCTCGCGTCTAATGGTCAACTTTTTGACTATTACCCTAAACAGTTCGTCGAATAGTTGTGGAGAAAATCTCGTTTAAGGCGTATCTTAACCGGCTGCGTCATATCGTAAGATCTGATATAAGAAAAATAAAATAGCACTTACTCTTATCGATCTCCGAAGATTACAGCGAACTTCTATCGTCACGGATGACGTCACGACGCGTTTCGCAACGACGGCAGCCGGTCTCACAGCTGGATAGATTTAAATATAACTGCACCACGTGACTGAAGCGTCGATAGTGTGACGACACCGCCAGCTGATGCGGCTTGTTGTGACAGGCGAAGGAGAACGCTCATAGGAGAGGATAATATTTTATGTACTTAACTACGACTACGACTTGAACTAGGTACTTCGTGGCAAAAAAGAGGTCACTTAGGTATAAAGTGTTGGGGTTCTTTCATGAGATGAAAGTTTAGGTGTGCTACGATGTTGGTCTCACAGCTTTAAATATAACTGCATCACGTGACTTGAAGCGTCGATGGTGTGACGACAACACCAGCTGATGCGGCTTTTTGAGACAGGAGAAGGTCCGCAACGCTCTTAGGACAGGATGTTTTATATAAGTAACTAACTAACTGACTATACACATATTTGCCCTCGAAATTGACACTTAATTAAGAGAGACACACGTTGACAGTCAGCCTTTTAAATCAATGGTCAACAACGTGCTGTCTTGCTTTAAGTTTCGGCTGTCGGCTTTATTTAAGTGCCAATTTCGTATGAAGAGGGCAAATCTAACTCGTAAATCTTTGACTATACGGAATTAATTGGTGTCAAAAAGAGGCCACTAAGGTAGAAATTATTGGGGGATCTTTTACGAGATGAACCTTGTCTTGTGCTATGATGTTCGTCTGATAATGACTGCATGCCAGTAGCAGCTGTTCTAACAGTTAAATAGATTTAAATATGACGTGACTAGGAGCGCCAATGGCCTGAAGACCACAATCTGATGCGTCTCCTTGCGAGAAAACTGTGGCGTTATTTTGACTGATCATACGTACGTAAGTTCTTGAAGTTACTTTGCGATGTGAAGCAACAGTCGCTAGATCCCCCTAGCTTGAAGTATAGCGAGGGCATATCTAACGGTTTAAATCAATGGCTATAGAGGAAATAACATGCAATTGGGATCGTCAATGAAACAAACATAATAATGACTCTACCATCGATTCGGAAGGCAATTTCTGCCGAGAAGCAACGGAAAGAAACTCGGCGAGTGGGCCAAGGAAAGCCGGTGTAAAACATTGAATGTACAAGGACCGTAGCAAGTGCAAGGATGTGGCCTCTGCCTACTCCAAGGGTCAAATACTGTTCTTAAATATTACGCTTGAATGTCTTAAAAGTCGAAAATATTACATTAAAATTAAAACATTAAAAAAATTGGACGCAGGAAGAAATACCTACATATTCGTTTCAAGATCTTTCATTTTGGATTTATGTTAAAACTGCGAATCATTTGCTATGTAGGTATATACCTATGAATATGTATTAAGAATAGGCTCGTCTTATATTCTACTGATTGAAAATTCGAATCATAAGGGTATAAATTACCATTTTTACGGTTTGACGGAGATGTGAGTTTGGAAATGAAAGGAATATTCGTTCAAGATTCAGGTTACCCGGGAGACTAAGGAACGCTCAGTTCTTATAATTGGCTAATTATAAATACTCAGTCGGGTCATAAGTTCTGTCATAAACTTTTTAGGAAATTATTGATACACCTTTGGAGATATACATAAAAATTATATATGAAATGAAAGGTTATTTAATTTGCAATATAATTTTATCAACATCATTTGAAATGTCCTCCTCCATTTTGGACAGATGCCTTTAATCTACGAAGACAGTCAGCCATCACTGCACGCACCATATTCATTCACCTTTCTTTCGCTGATTTGACCAGAAACGCTCGGAGAGACACCAAATTCTGGTGAGGTTAAGTACCGACTTTCCCCTTCAAATATTGGTATAACTTGTAATACCATCGGTTTAAACGTGGACTAGAAGAGTGCCGGTGTTCATGCCGGGTGAAGTCAATTCCGCGCGCCGTGAACCAGTATTTCGTGCTTCGGGCCAAATGAGTCGGTGTACAGTCCTGTTGGAATGTCGTATGTCTGTTCTTGATTATTATTTAAGATAAAGGTTGTACTACGCTTGTTAGGACATTATTTTGATATAGTACGGCCTTGATTTTCCCCCTTTTTTACCGAAAAACACCTCAGTTATGCCTGAATACGAGAGTCCAAGGCAAATCATGAATGAGTAAGAGTGAAGACTGCACTGGTCCCTCAAAATACACGTGCTTGCTTCTTCACTAATGTGGGCATACACTTTATCATTTTGTGTGTGATAATTTAAACCTATCATTAAAAAAAAAGACATCCAAAAAAAGAATTTCGCAGTTTTTTTTCCAGCGTGCCGTCGTAACAGAGCCCGGGATCTTTCCAGCTTAATTTTCTTTATACGATCATTTGAAAAAATCCGGTCTTCTAACGATAAGCACGTGGTTTCAGGTTTTTATTTAGCACTCTTTTTAGTTTGGTTCTGTTTAGCCACAGCTGGAGGGCTAGCGTTTTTTGTTTACGCACGGGATTTTTTTCGTTTGACGCCTTCACTGCTCTGATGACCGCTAGTGTTTCTAAAAGAGCAAGGTCTGCCGCTTCTTTTACGATTTTGAAATCTCGAGACTTCAGTGTATCGATTCACAGTACAATAAAAGAAATAGGACGCTTTTTTCAACTTTTGTACGAAATTGAAAATCACCTTCTATGCGTTACAACAACGGTGCAACGGATAACCCGTGACTCTATTGTCTTTGATCGTCCATTCCATATTCAAATATGTATAAAAATAATTAGTTCTTCTATTTCCGATATGAATAAATGTTCTATTTTTAAAATTAGTCGCAGAAAATCTGGTCGGTCTTCAAAACTCAAAATTATAAGGTTGCGACAGAACTTATGACCCGACTGTGTATAGAAATATTACTTCTTCTTTCCACCTGCGGCTTCGCCCACGTGAAATTTGGGTATATATTGCAAACAATAATTTTGTTTTCCTGCATGAATATAATTTTTCCAAGATAAAAAGTATCATTTAATCCGGACTTCTTACTTTACGTCTGCAAATTTTCAAAGAAAGCGGTTCAGTAGTTACGGCGTGAAAGCGTTACAAACAAACTCACTTTCCGATTTATATTAAAAGTAAGAATAAGGAAGTAAATATTATTATTAGCGACCCGCCCCGGCTTCGCACGGGACTGGCCACGAATGAAATGCTCGTATATTATGCATGTATTACCCACATAAACATTCCTCTTTCATCGTTGTATCTGATAAAAAATCAGCATATGAAAATCGGTTGCGTAATTTTAAATATTTAAGCAACAAATGGACGTGAAAAAGTTATTCTTTAATCTTTATAAAAGTTGCAGACCTTAAAATCATTTGTATTTGTGTTTCAATATTTTGAAAGGAAAAAAAATATCTTATCATTAGTTGAAACAAAGCGAGGTTTTGATAATTCGTAAAATCATATGCATACATTTAATTGGTGATTTTATTGAGAGTGGTCAACCATAAGCTGAGCTTTAGTTCAGTTACTGCGTCTGTGGTAACATAGGTTTGATTCTCGCATAATGCCCTAAGATATATCTAATCTCGAATGCTGAGAAATCGGCGTTCTATGGTTCATCTCATCATCACATAGATAACAGTTAGCCGAATATCGTAGTGCGGGTTGCGTGATAGCTAGTAGAGGTTACATAAAAACACAAAGTTATTTGTTAATCCTAGATCAGTGGTACTATACAAATGGAATATCGAAAGTTTAATTCAATTTCAGATTATGCATCTCTTCAAATCGTTCAGTGTTCTGGCAAAATTCCAGTGAATCGGTCGAACCGCGATGTTCGACCGAACTCGACGTCCGAATGCTAACTTAAGCTTTCCCCAGTTCTGTATTTGTGCTGAAACTATTCTAATCAAGAAGATAATAACATATCTTGGGGTTAGTTTAGTTTCCAGGTGACCTAGTTTGTAATTCTCTTTGAATTGAAACTGGTCTAAGTTTTTTTTTTTTTTTATATAAGGTAGGCTTGCATTTGACCTTGGTCTAAGTTTTAGTCTTCTATTGACAAATTGTGAGACAAACAAAAATTATCACACGTAAATGTTGTGACTTAGTTTAAACAAAACAACTTGGCTCGAAACTTGTGCTATGGAAGCTAGGGAACGGATAGACATACTTAAATAAAGGTGATGTCCAAAAAATGACCCAGATTCGACAGGAATGAAATGTATACCAGTGGATTGACATTGGAATATAATATAATGTTACCAAGAGGGCAACCCTGAAATCGTTATAGTATAGGAGCTAGGAGCAAAATAAAATAAGGAAAAAATCGTTCTAAACAAAGTTTACGTCATGTTGTGGCTTAATATGACGTTGTTTTAATGTTGTTTCACTTGTGATGATTATCAGCAACACATTTCACAAGCAACAGCAACATAATAACAACCATATTCTCACCTACAACATGGCTGTTTGCTCTTATACTATACCAACTATTTTTATATTTGCAATCTTTAGCCACAGAATTGCCAATAATACACACAGTACTATAACGATTGAAGTATCTATGGGCCAGAAGAAAAAAATATTCAAAAAACAGAGTGTTTGTTATGATGTGATTTAATATGATGTTGATATTAGGTTGCTGTTGCTTGTGAAAGATGATGATGATAATTATCACAAGTGATACAACATTAAAACAACGTCATATTAAGTCACAACATGACGTAAACTTATTTTATTATTGTTTTGAACGAATTTTTTCCTTATTTTATTTAGCTTCTAGCTCCTATACTATAACGATTTCAGGGTTGCCCCCTTGATAACATTACATAACATTTCAATGCCAATCCACTGGTATACATTTCATTCCTGTCGATTCTGGGTTTTTTGTCCATACATTTATGGACATGTCCTTTATAAACATCCATGACTCGAGTACAAATGCCGATGTTCATCACACAAACATTTGCCCCTAGCGGGATTCGAACCCGCGACCTTTGGTTTTGTAGCCAGGGTCTCTAGCCACTCGACCAACAGGCCTGTCAGGCCTGTGGTTTTTTGATTTTTAACCAGTTATAATTATGACGTGCAGTAGCCAGTATCCACATAAATTGCAGTAGATACCTATGTATTTAAAATATTGACGTGCAAAAGAATTTACTAAGTGAATCAAATTGCTGAATAAAATTATTTTATTTATTTATTTTATTTTATTTTATTTTTTATTATTTATTTTTATTAAGCACTGAAATTCTACATGTTTCGTAATAAAAATCTTAGTTCTTATAACTGACCGGTTTTTATCCTTCCTAGGTTATTGACGTGCCATAAAGCCATCCAGGGATCTATCCAACTCCGCCCTAGTCGATAGATATATTTTTTAAGTTCCCCTGGGCCACGACCTATCGACGAGTGAGAAATATTGATAGGTACTTTTAATGTTTTATTATACCTACCCTATTTCAGATATCCCTTTTTTGTCTTGTCTCTACATTGGGACCTCTTTATCCCGAAGGAGTTATTCAAGGATGGTATTTATTGCCTTTCACTTATCATTGTATTTCATGCCTTAACGGTCTAGTCACTAGTGGTTTCTCGGTTCGATTCCTTGGTCGGTCAAAAGTTGTGTCGGTTTTTCCAAAGCCGGAGTTTGTGATCAACATTACCATTCCGCATTTGGCTAGCGTGATGATTAAGACAAAGCCAAACGTTATCGAAAACATGTTTCAATGGATGGTGGATTTGGCCCTGCAGCAGTGGGACAGGAACTAGGAATAATTGTTTAGGATATGTGAAAAATTAGGATGAAACGTCATTTTATGACGAAAACGGAACAAACCCTTTAAGTCTGATAGATATTGTACTAGCGGCCGCCAGCGACTACGTCCGCGTGGATATAGATGATATACTTGTCAAATGGACTATCCAACACAAAAATAATGTTCAAATCGGACCAGTAGTTCCTGAGATTAGCGCGTTCAAACAAACAAACAAACATACAAACTAACTCTTCAGCTTTATATTTTATTTTATTTTATTATTTTATTTTATTTTATTATTGATAGGAAGACTAACAGCAAATAGAACAATATTTAAGGTATATAAAAAAAACTATGCTAATAACAAGTCTCCACCTTTAGGTACGACAATAAATCCTAGGCTCGTGGATGATACCTACACATGTTTAGATGGTACAAAAATAATCTTTTTTTTTTTTTTTTTTTTTTTTTTTTTTTTTTTTTTTTTTTTTTTTTTTTTTTTTTTTTTTTTTTTTTTACTATATATATTACTATAAATATAGACTATAGATTTTACTTATAATTTCCGAGTTTCCACAGCGGGAATTCCCAACTACTTATACTAGTTGGAATGCCTAAGCTACGACCCCTTTAAAATGGGGTTGCTGGTGTATATTAGGGTGGGCTTTTTACTTTTAAACATGTAGGTACCGGCAAATGCTAGCCAGCAGTGGGATATTGCGACATATGTCGATATTTTTGAGTGATGAGTGTATGCACTAATTTAGTCCGAGCGCTTTGATACAATGGTCAGTTTGTTTAAACTTTTAAAAACTGGCTAGACTCATTAATCTCAGATGGAGAATCAGCTGTGTGAATAATGTCCAGATATACTATATTGTATTATGTTATACTATTATTACATTAGAATGAAACGCCCTCAGGCTATGTGACTCGACACTAGGTAATAGATGAATTTGGGCACTATAATTATGATGAAATTACACGAAGTATATTATTATAGCAATTACCTATAAATAATGTGCTCTGGCCATGAAACCAATTGAGACATAATAATATTGACTACATATACAAATATTTAACAAGCGGCTGCCCGCGACTCACTCCGTCCACGTGGTTTTCAAATTCCAGTAGCCTAAAGTCTTCCTCGTCAAATGGACTATCCAAAACAAAAATATTTTTTCAAACCGGTCCAGTGGTTCTTGAGATAAGCGCGTTCAAACAAACAAACAAACTCTTCAGCTTAATATATTAGTATGGATTCTCATACAGTTTACAGAGAATTGTGCTACATGGAAAACCCTCGGAGAGGCCTATGTCCAGCAGTGGACTGCGAAATGCTGGTAATTATTATGCTGACAGTTTTTATGTCAGAATTGAAAACATACAAAAGTTTGCTGTGATGCAAGCGTCCAAGGACTTAATTGAACATTTCCCATTAAACGAGTAATTATTTCAAAAGCTCTACGAAGCTGTGTGGGCAGGAAGAGCCATTATTTTTTCAATATATCAATTCGGTAGTTAATTGACTTTTGAATCGACTACCTACTAACTTTTAGAGTTTTAAATACCTTTTGTTAACTTCCTGGAATGAACCCGTTTTGTGGATTGATGTAAGATTGATGATTTCCGAATAAGAGTGGCTGTGATTGCTTTTTGATTTCAAGGGACTCATTTAATATGAGCTACGGTTTTTATAATAATTATAGTAACATGGGACTTGGATGGGACTTTACTTATAACTACTTTACCCAGTTTTCTATACAAGCTATTCTTCATCATTAAATTTAATAAAATAAGCTAATTTGAATAGTCAGTTACGCTTTTTTTTTCTATGGTTCTGAGGGTGTGTGTGAAACAAGATACTTTTTCATTCATTTTAGTTTATTTTCATTCTCAATTCAATGACGTTTAGAGCGGTCAATAACTAACAACAAACTCCATTAAAACTTGTTGATAGATAACTTCACGTGGGCGTACAATATGAATAGAATTTTAATCAGAAAATGGAAATATATGTATTGCCTAGGGTGAAGCTAAGTCCTTATAAATGTACATACTTTTATTGTATAATCGAGTAGCATTCGTTTTTCCATGGTGTTTTTCATGCTTTATTTATCCGGCGATCCAGAGCTCGAGAAAAACAAGTTTTGCCTAGAATAAACTCATCCCACTCCTTGAGTCGTTATCCTTATCACTGAGGATTGTGGTCATCGTATGGAATCCTACTACTATTAAAAAGGCGAAAGTTTGTAAGTATGGATGTATGGATGTTTGTTACTCTTTCACGTAAAAACTACTGAATGGATTTGAATGAAACTTTACCACAATATAGCTTATACATCAGAATAACACATAGGATATTGGATATCGAAATCCACGCGGACGGAGTCGCGGGCGGCCGCTAGTTATATAATATAACACAACGACTTCCCAGGCAATTATAATGGAGTGGTTTGCCATTGCCTTCCCCATTAACACTAGTTTGTAGTGTGCAGGTTTCTTCACGATGTTTTCCTCCGTTGAGAAGTAAGAATTCCGCGCATTATATCTTTGAAAATCCATACACGGGACAGAACCGACGACCTTAAGCAGTGGAAGTGTTTTTCCTACCACAAGGCTATCAAACCCTTAGCATAACCTAGATCGTGAGAATTTTTATAACTAATCAATCTAAGGGGCTTCCTCTTGCGGAATAATAATCAGCCAATTCTTTATAAAGTTTGTAGTGTACTTCGTTTGAACTTGATGGAATATCGAGGCAAGAAAAACCCTTATTTATTGTGATTGATTATATTAAAAACCGGCCAAGAGCGTGTCGGACACGCCCATGAAAGGGTTCCGTAGCTAAAAGATGACCCGACAGCTTAAGACACCATTTAGTAAGGGCAACTGCACGTCATAAGTTGGTCGAGTTGTATAAAAATAACTATGTGTGATACAGAGTTCGCTATAGTTTTCGTTGAAAGTACTTACTTGGAGGTGTACAGGATTTTTTTTTCAGAATTATTGTAATAGTATTTCAAAAGTTAAGGGGGGGGGGGGACGCTCTAATTTTAACTTTGTATTAATATATCTCGAGACTGGGGTGTTTGATCCACATGGTTTCAAGGCAAGTTTTATTGTATTTAAAAATACCTTTTTAACGATACCCCACACGATGGGGTAAGTCGATTTTTTTTTCGAATTTACTTTTCGCTGTATGGGAGGGGGGTTAAAAATAATTATTTTTCGATTATTTTAAAAACCAATTCTTGAATTATCACTATACATCTCTCCACCAATTTTCGTGGCAATCGGTTCAGAAACGGCGGAGAACGAGCCAGGACAGACAGACAGACAGACATGACGAAACTATAAGGGTTCCGTTTACTGCCATTTGGCTACGGAACCCTAAAAAGTTGAATTGGAAGCCAACTTGTTATTTCGCCGCACGAGCGAGTTTCAGGGTCGATGGTGGCCAGTATTCCTTGGTCTCCCGGTTACGAGGGGTATTTGAGCTAAGTAAAAAATCTGAATAAATAAATCCTCCTTTGCCTTTTAATGGAAATGCCGACCAATCTTAATATCAGCCAGAAACAAGGATATGATATTATAGTGAACATGTAGGAAGGGCACTGTCTATTCCATCCCTGTTTAAGTTCGGTAGGACAGCAATTTGACACGATGATAAAAAAATCAGACGCAGGACCAACGGCTTAACATGCTTTCCGAGGGTGTAATTACACCGCCAATTTCCAACTTCCAAACTTTAGACTGTCTGAATACGGTATTTGACTGAGAAGTCAAATCACCTACTTTTTTTAAATGTCAAAAACGTAACCTTGTAGGAAAAAATGTATGAAATATTGAATCGTGACGTCACGATGCAATAGTGTCAAATCAATACTCTTTTAACTTCAATTAGCTGTAATAATTTGTTAAAAGCTCAATAGTAACTGTGAGATAAAAAATGTGCCTACTTTTGATTTCGTCTTTAATCTTAGAATGTCATAATTTATTTCGTATGCAGTCAAATACCCAATTGTCCCAACTAGTCCAGTCACTTTAGGGCTTCACCTCGGAATTTGAGATGATAAGCTAGAAACTCGTATATAGCTTCATTTTTGCGTTCTAAAAGTTGTCTCAAAAGTCTCCTATTATCTCGTGTCTGCGTCGTAAGTTATTCAAGATCAAAGGTCCCGAAAATCGTTTTTTTTTTGCGATTATCTCCGTTTCTATTGCGCCGATGATTTTTGGTCCGATCCAGGATTCGAACCTAGGACTCTGCCGCTTAAAGGTCGATCTAGCTACTGCGCCTAAAAGTTAATTATGTCCAAGCGCTCTACATAAAGAGTAGGGGAGAGAGTTCAACTTATAGTGGACGTAGATTTGTTACGGCCGATTTTGTATCAGCTGGTGGATGATAGAATTGTGTAGATAAACCCAATTGATTGTTCTTTGTTTAATCTTTTGTGGCTTTGAAAAAGCAATTTTGATCCTTTCTTGGGATGAGGGATAATGATGTTGTAGTAAACACGCTTTGAATAGGGGGCTTATCTAACGAACGATCAACAATGTACGCATAACGATCTTCTTCTTCCTAGCGTTTATCCCGTTTCTATGCGGGGTCCGCTTTGACCATGATCCAGGATTTGGCAAGTCTGGTATAATGTAAGTATTTTAACTCATATAGAGCACATGTGATTGCTCAAGAACATCTGTTCTCTCTTGTAAATCGCCTAGCCTTCCGACGTGGTTTCACCCGCGCGTTATTTCTTTTTTTAAATATCCCCCCTCCCCCCACATTTCCGGGATGAAAAGTACCCTATGTTCACCGGGATAGTGTAGCTCGCCAACAGTGAAAGAATTATTCAAATCCAGTCCAGTAGTTTTGAGTTTATTCGTTACTAGCGGCCGCCCGCGACTCCGTCCGCGTGGATTTCGATTTCGAATATCCTATGTGTTATTCTGATGTATAAGCTATATTGTGGTAAAGTTTCATTCAAATCCATTCAGTAGTTTTTACGTGAAAAAGTAACAAACATCCATACATCCATACTTACAAACTTTCGCCTTTATAATAGTAGTAGGACATACAAAAATACTCATCTTTCCTCTTTATAATATGTATTAATGCAGATATAGAAATAAAGCTAATAAGTCAATAGCCAGGATATCGATTAGTCTCACATTTTCTATAAACTCAAGGCTGTTTTAATAACAAAGGCGTAATATGCAACACAAAGTGCAAATATGGTTGCACTTGTTAAAGTTCTCATTAGCTGCAACGCCGTGCATTCTTGCGATTTGAAACGTGATAACGTAGTGATTCATAAGAAAAATACACGTACGGTCGCGTCATACGATGTTGTTGGTAAGATGTAGATCGAATGATATGTAACGAGTACCTATGTGAAGGTTTAGCGAGCAGAGAACTTATTCTGATTGAGTTTTTTTTTTTATATTCAGAACTAACGGCCGCCCGCGACTTTGTCCGTGTCGATTGAAAATCCTTTTTCTTTTGCAATAACAGGTAGCCTATGTTCTTTCTCAAAGTCTAAAGGTTGTCTGAGCCTTCAAAATCGGTTGATTGGTTAAAGCAGGAAAGCCTTACAAACAGACGACAGTTATTAGTAGGTAGTATCATATTAGTACAGATTAGTGGGGCTTACTAAAGCCAGTTCAGTTGCCAGTTTGACGGGAACAAAATCGACACTTTTGCAATTTTGATCGAAAGTACTGCTAATTTGATTAAGCAATGGAATAAAATAAAAATAAAAAATTGACGTAGGTATATAGGTACTTAATTATCAAAAGTGATTTACATAAGATTTGGTGATAGATAATCAAACTGTATATACCTATCTACTTGCGTTGCGATGTTTACGTTGTCCAGATCCCAATTTGAATTTTAATATAAAGTTTTTATTTTGTGTCTAACATCGGTAGAACTCCGATCATAAATCATCTGATTATTCAAAATTTGTGACAAAAACCAGCAATTTCAAACCTTTTACTTAATTCCACCCATTTAAATCCCTCTTTCCCGCGCCGATTCACAGAAAAAAACATCAGATAACCTGATAAATTGAGCAAACAAACTTTGAGTACTCGCAATTGTGCAAAAATAATAAAAATCGGCCAAGTGCGAGTTGGACTCGCGCACTGAGGGTTCCGTACAAATTCTATTATGATGTATTAAAAAACTACTCACTTATTCCGAGATCTTAGATCCCGCTATACAAAGACCTTCATCGAGATGCTTATTGGATGAAACATATTTAATACATAATTTAACATGTCAATAATTATATTGCATATCGATGCCTAACGGCCAAAATGGCCTAAGCGACATTTTTTGCGAAATCGACTTATATACATCATTGGAATCGCCTTTTTTTTCTGCGTCGTTCTATCTAGGTTTCGTCTCTCTAGGGCGTTATTTTTGTCGCTTAAGCGGTTGGTAAATTAAGGCTCGAAGCCTTAATTTTACGTCCTAAGCGCCCAATATTTAGTGTTTTTTTTCATTCTGGTGGTTAGGAAATATAATATTTTGAAAAAGTTACTTAGACAATTTTGCTTGAAAACAATAAATAACAAAAATGTCGCTTAATACTTTCGGGCTGCAATTTTCAAATATAAGATATGGCGCTTAGGATTATTTGCCCTATCACATATTAGTATGCATTGTGGCGCTTATGCCATTTTTTTCTCAAAATAAATGATTCAATCTATGGGTATTGGTGTTCCTGGTCGCAGACTTTCGCTGGTACAGGTTATCTGCGACACCCTGTATATTTAGTATTTCGCTAACACTAAGACTTTTTCGTCAATCACTTCTTATGTTGGCTTAATGTCGGTTAAGCAATTTTAATAAAAATACAGATGCAATTAAGTCGCTTAGGCTAACATGATTTTTTTTGGAAAACGCAGTTACGCCATTTTTGCTGTAAAAAAATAAATCCATTTGAGCATAAGCGACTAAAAACACCCTTAGATGAATGATTTGTAATACTTTAATAAATACATTTTGAAGAGAAGTATCTTTTATATATACACCTAAAATTTGGAATCTTAGGAAGCAAAACCCAACGACTTATGATTTTTTTTCGTAATTTTTCGTCTTTAATCCTCTCTCCTGTAAAGTTTGTGAAGTGGCGGTTAGCCTTTTTGGCCGTTAGGCATCGATATGGGTTGCCTAGTAAATTTCAGTGCAGGATAAAATGACGAATCTATGTATAAGAGTTCCGTTTTTTGCCATTTAACTACGGAGCCCTAAAAAGAGAATCCATCATGGCTTCCCATGGAGCGTCCGCGCTAATATCGCTTTGCGAACGCACCGCAGCCGGGCCTCTGGTCGTTGACCCCGGCTCTCGCGTTGCGTAACTTCCAAAATTAAGGACACGAGGTGGGTCGACAACGCGTTTTCGAGTAGGGTTGCCCGTTTTTCAATAATTGATTGTTTTAGGACTTACCGGCCTTGAATAGTAAATAGTGCCAAGATTCTACAAGGTGCGAGTTAACGAGGAAGCTGGCCATGTCATCTGATGGTAAGTGATCACCGCTGCCCATGGACATCAACACCGCGTAAGGGTCGCAGACGCGTTGCCTGCCTTTAAAAACGCCCTTACCCTCCCCAACTGAGCTCTGGCGACTGAGTTCTGAGCTGCAACAGGCTCATGATGATAAATAAATAAATACATTGGACTAACACACCAATTGCCTAGCCCCAAAGTAAGCTCAAAACTTGTACTATGGATGCTAGGCAACGGATAGACATACTTAAATACATTTATAAACATCCATGACTCGAGTGCAAATGCCGATGTTCATCACACAAACGTGTGTTGTAGAAGTAGTAGTAGATGATGGTTTTAATTATCTTGCCGAGTGAAACTTTCAGAATATTGAATGTCGCTTTTGCCACATAAACGTTCTTTCGACCTTCATTTTTCTTAGCTATTCGAAATGCGAATATCGAAGGAGATGGATGTATGTAGTTGTAAGAAACAGGTTATTGATTTGAGCCTGTCGTAAGCCGAAGGTAAAACGAATGGAAAGAAAGAGGTCAAATTATATGTTTTTCAGTTACTCAATTAAGGTAATCT
The DNA here is from genome assembly GCA_958496325.1 of Nomophila noctuella. Classification (NCBI taxonomy): domain Eukaryota; kingdom Metazoa; phylum Arthropoda; class Insecta; order Lepidoptera; family Crambidae; genus Nomophila; species Nomophila noctuella. The sequence continues at coordinate 2,829,320 of OY292508.1, forward strand.
GATATTAGTAGTACTAATCACTAACTACAGACATACATACATACATACATACATTCGGTAGATGAGATTTTCCTATATTCTCTACTCTTTATTTACTCGAGCGCTGGCATTGCTTATTATCTTTATGTTCTTATCCCCACTATTATTATAAAAATGCGAGAGTTACTCTGTCTGTCTGTCTGCCGCTTGAACATCTCAACCGATTTTGATGAAATTTGGCACAGACAATCTTTAGACCGTGAGAAAGTACATTCATTTAATTGCAAAAATAATCAAATGCGAAATTATCTAATGGTTTTACAATACCCAAACAACTTTTGATGGCATCTATTTGGTCAACTGTCTAATCGATTCGTATTTTTAAATCGGCAGCCAGAAATAATATCTTATTGTTTTTTTAATTGTAACTTGATACATAAACTAACAGGTCGAGAAGACCCTTCTTGGGTTACGTAACTTCCGGAGTTAAGGAATCGAGGCGGGTTGAAACGTGAGGCGTAGGGCTACCCTTAGGCTTTGTCCTTTGTCACGGTTTTATTAACCTTTCGTATGCGGGAAGGGTGCGTAAATCTGTACCCGTCGTCTGCGGCAACATAGCGCGAGTTTAAGACCGTATTTCAAGTGTATATGTTTCAAAATAGAGTTGAAAGTGTCACAGGTCATCTGAACACTGATCAGTGTTACCGCAGTTTCATACTAGAACACTGATCAGTGCTAAAGCAACTGAAGGGTTAAGGTACTTCGTTAAGTAAAAAAGGTAAATACCGGGAAGCATTGTGAAGGCTAGTTTTGAGTAAATAAATAAACTCATTTTATGTTTTAAAACCAAATACTTTTTTTTTCGTTTCTATTCGTTTTTTTTTGGTGAACATTTTTATCAAACGTTATGTTATGATATTCTGAAACAATGTTGACACTCAGTTAACGATATATTATTATAATGGTACTGTGTATATTGTTTTTGTCACTATGCATGGTTCCATTTATCTGTAGGATTTAGATGTCCTCAAAAATAGCGAAGTACGAATTGGACCAATCGCGGAACATAATGCAAGCATTACTTGTCAAACTATCTATAATAAAGTTGAAGAGTTTGTTTGAACGCGCTACTCTAAGGAACTAGTGGTTCGATTCGATTTTTTTTTTGTGTTGTATAGTCTATTTGACAAGGAAGGCTTTCGGCTATAGTATAAACCATGTGTGCGGAAGCCGAAATCCACGCGGACAGAGTCTTTGCCCGGTAGTTTTATAGTGATTGCTCGTATTTTCATCAATGATGGTATTTTAAAATTCTTGAATCCCCTGTCCAGTTAACCACGCGGACAGAGTCGCGTGCGGCCGCTAGTATACACATACATCGCTTGGAAAATAATTTGATATACAAAACAAAAATCTTGAAACATTTCACAATATCACAATAATGTAGAAATGAAATAGTATTTTCCTGTTCAACATCAGGCACCTGCTGTTTCTCTGTGGATTTTCATATACGACGCGAGAGCTTACTCGTACTGCGGTGTTCGTTGAAGTCGCCGTTTCTCAAACTGGGTGATACAGCTATACCTACGGTGAAATAAAGGGGGGTTGCTTACGCGAGAGAGCTACCCTTCCGCCGAAATAGACTGTGGTTGCATTGTTTTTATGCCAAAATCATTGTCATCCATTTTTTTTGCAGTAAAAGGTAGCCCATGTCCTTTGGCTCTAAAGATTGTCTGTGCCAAATTTCATTATAATCGGTTGAGAGGTTTTAGCGGGAAAGCGTAACAGTACATTCGCATTTATAACATTAGTAGGGAATGGTAGGGATATGTGTTTTTTTGTAAGTGGTGGCAATAGTCTATACTATAGTATAGACTCTATAGTGCATGTTGTGATTGTTCGTATATGTTCAATGATTGTATTATATTTTAAAGCAGGCACCTACATACTTCTTCTGCTCATTTCTTAAACAAACTATGCAAGCTTTTATTTGATACAGTTACTAGCAGCCGCCCGCGACTCCGTCCGCGTGGATTTCGATTCCCGGTAGCCTAAAGCCTTTCTCTTCAAATGGACTATCCAACACAAAAATAATTTTTCAAATCAGTCTAGTATTTCCTGAGATTAATTAGCGCGTTCAAACAAACAAACAAACATACAAACAAACAAACTCTTCAGTTTTATATATTAGTATAGATAACTTGAGCTCGGGCTGGAACATTCTATTCTCTTCTATGTATGTTTTGGTTTGCACTATTTTCAGCTTTAGATTTAGGTACTGTTTCCTTAAACTATTGTAAGTAGAAAAAAAAACGTATCTTAATTATGTTATTTTTAAATGTTGAGGAGCAGTGTTTTAACACCTTTCACAAGGTTCCGTTAGCTGGGCCAGCCGAAGCCCGGGCAAGTCCGTTTTAAAGCCTTATAAAAAACCGCGTTGCAGAAACGAAACTGTGCTGTTTGTGTTAAACAGGTTTCTTTTGCGAAATCTTTATATACCTAGGTACCTAGGGTTTTATGACTACGTCCAGAAAACTCTTTGTTTGTTATATTATATTATATTACTTCGATGCTTTTTAATCAGAGATATATTTATATTATTTATTTGAACGATAATAAATAAAAATGTAATCCTTGAACTAGGTAACACACTAATTATTTCCTTACTAAGTTTGCAAGCTAGAAAAATAAAGTATGAATGGTAGGGAATGTGTCCAAGAAGTTCTAAGTAGATACTAAATGTATCTACTTAGAACTTCTTGGACACATCCTTAACTCAAATACACTCGCTTCTTAACGCAACAGCTGTATATTTTTTTTTAACTTATTTCTGTTGTAGGAGTCTCCATCTTATAAAAAACCATGCAGTGAAGTAGCACTCCGGACTGTTGTGTTATGTTCGTAGGCGAATAAGGTCTCCCGAGATCAGTTGAAAAGGGTCTTAAAGGCAGGCAAAGAATCTTGTGCGGTTGTTGATGTCCATGGGCAATGTTAATATCTTATTATCAGTTGACCCTCCTGAACGTTTGCCCCACTATAAAATAATCTATACAAATATTATAAAGAGGAAAGGTTTGATTTTTTGTTGGTTTGTTTGTATGAATTGAATAGGCTCCGAAACTACTTGGCAGATTTGAAAAATTCTTTTACTGTTGGAAAGCTACATTCACCCAGAGTAACATAGGCTATATTTTATCCCGGTACGGGAAGTAGTTCCCCCGGGACGCGGGTGAAACCGTGTGACGGGCCGCTAGTCACTACATAGTATAAAACAAAGTCGCTTTTTCTGTCATGTTGTATGTTGTATGTCCCTATGAACGCTTAAATCTTTAAAACTACGCAACGGATTTTGATGCGGTTTTTTTTAATAGATAGAGTAACTCATGAGGAAGGTTTTTATGTATAATATCATCCATTAAATAGTGGACAAGTACCACGGGCGAAGCCGGGGCGGGCCGCTAGTAAAAACCAGTAGCAACCTATTTGCATCCTGAAATCATCCTCCATGCTGCTTCCATGAATTTTACATTCTAGTTAATTCTAGATAAGTTTCCTTTGTGAAATGTTTATTTGCATATTTTGTTATGTAATTTTATTCCGCTTTTATAACATCTGAGGGGCATTATGCGTTATAATGGAGTGAGGATGTAATCTGAGGGACTTGGCTCGCGGTTGTTGCTGTATAAGTCGTATATTTATGATAATTTCAGCCGAAATATGTTTACTTTAGAACAATACGTCAGATCTAAGATTTTCAGACTTTTATAACCCTCAGTTTTATTGTGAAAGCCACTAAACGTTCTGAAAAATGAGGGCACGGGTTTGATTCCTGGATAAATATTTGTATGATTAAGTGGTATATTGTAGCTCCTAGTAGGTAATTAATCTAAACTCATTTATTAAAGCTGAAGAGATTGTTTGTGTGAACGCGTTTTTCTCAGGTTGGTTCGAATTAAAAATACATTTTTGTTTTGTTTGAAGCTATAGTATAAAACGCGGACTGAGTCCCGGGCGGCCGCTAGTCGTTATTTTGCAACTTGATTTGCAATGAAATTCTTTTGCACGTCAAATATGTTTTTACCCTACTACCTACTATAACTTCCCATAAGATTTAGGGAAAATCTCATCAACACCAAGGATCAGTAGAGCGCTAGATTGTACAAAAACACTTTTACGTACCAATAAAAGCAATGGTCTATGATTAGCCTTCTCCGTCCCACAGAGGGTACTAATGGACGCCATTTATCAGGATACACCCAGAGGCCGTAAGCTTAATATCCCGTGATTCAAATGGACTAAACGTTTTAAATATTCGAATAAATGACGAGGGAAAAGAATTTCGGATTATATTTAATGGACGTATCAACAGCTTTAATGTGTTTGGGGCGTTAATGGCAGGTCATTTGATGAGATGTTACTTGATCATTATCATCAGCCTGTTGCAATACGTTGCTGGACGTAGGCCTCCCCAGATGTGGGGTTAGGCCCGTAGTCTCCACGCTAGGCAGATGGATTAAATGACCCTCAGGGTGTCTTCCCTGAGGGTCTATTTGTACGCAATCATTTTTATCTTGGTGGAGACTTCCATCAAAGCGGATATGTGCAGCCAATAGGGTTATGGCTAAAGGAAATGACCATCACAAAAAATAAGATCCTATTGGCTACTTACAGCAATCACTGCTCAGCTCTTGTATCTCCCCTGGTAGAGTCTCACTCTAATAATACCTTCCAAGTAACTGGTGAAGTGACACAGTCATTAGAGTACCTTTGTAATTCTATCAGGTATTTATGTATGCTAGTCATCTGTTATGAAACCTGACTGTCTAAATCTAGGTGTTCATTTAATTAAGCTACTGTTAAATAATAACGTTATAATTTATTCACCCCACTACCGTTTGATATCAGAAGTCCTCAAGCCTGTGTACCTTCAGGGCTACCACCTTTAAAAATAGTGGTTTAGTGTCCGCGAAGAATATTAAACACTATTTAGTTTATTTAATGCCTTAAATTATATAGTAAGGGCATATTATTTTAAGGCATTCGCGCACTACCTACTTAAGTTTTATGCATTTTAACGCTAAAACAGTACGTTGTAAACATTGTTTTGACTGTCCCGATGGCCAATGGATCAAAGGTCGCGTATTTGAATCCCGCTTTAGTCAAATTGTGTGCTATGAAAATTGGCATTTGTAGTTGAATTATAGATGTTTTTATAAATGTTTAGGTCTTTGTAGGACTATCCGTTCTTTAGCATCCAGTATAAAATTCGAGCTCACTTTGGGCTAGACAATTTGTGTATTAGCCCGAAGAATATAAAAGTAAAGTATAATCCCACTGCGGGGCAAAAGCCTCCATCATTTAATTTAAAACCATGTTTTCGTTCCAAAGATGGGTTTTGGCTTAATTACCATGCTAGCTAAATGCTGATCGGTGATCACAAACCCTAGCTGTGTTCGGAAAAACCGACACTGAAACGAACACAGGACCTCGAGGCTACGGCCCGGTACTCAGACGACTTGACCACCGAAGAATAATAATAAATAATAATAATAATAAATGCCTTGGACTAACACACCAATTGCCTAGCCCCAAACTAAGCTCGAAGCTTGTACTATGGAAGCTAAGGAACGGATAGACATACTTAAATACTTTTAATAAACATCCATGTCTCGAATACAAATGCCGATGTTCATCATACAAACGTTTGCCCCTAGCGGTATTCGAAGAATGTATTTATTTAACTTCTAACTGGCAGCCCTACCTGTGTATCAAGTCGAAACTCTGGCCCGCCGGTTTTTTAGCCTCTGATTAGCCCCATTCACCGGCCGTGTCGGCCCTCCCAGTTTTGATTGGGCACAAGGGGAGTTTTTCCACGATTACGATTTATGAACGACTAACTTTCCGCAAGGGTTGCAGGGAATATAGGGTTTAGTGAAAGTGGTTGAAGCGGAGTTGAATGTAGAAGTAAGTTTAAATGGAATTGTAGCATCTGTACAAAGTTAGTTTGACGTCATTTTCACCCATTGCTATTGGATGATTTTAAACATCCGGAGCCATTGAATGAATCCGGAATGAGTAATACTTTTTTTTTGTCAGATTAAGTAGTTAAAAAAGTAATTATGTTCATCGCCTTAGTTATAAAATTGACGGATTTCCATTGCTTTAGGTTCTTACATTTTACATTACACTTCTCTTGAGGATAATGTTTTTTCAGAACTATTTTACAGTTCTACTTACTAATCTAATCTATTAACTAGTAGTTACTTTGAGCTATGTTCAAGTGCTCAGAGCAAGTTGTGTTAATCATCCGATTGTTTTATTAAAAGGCATCATTACAAAATCCTGGTTAATCAACTACAATTGTAAATCACAGTCAGTAAAGTATGTCATTAAATCTTCAAATAACCTTCTTGTATAGGGTCATTTCGCCTGTTTGCGTCCATTTAGTGCAGTTCCCAAGTTTGACGGCGAAAATAAAAATATCCGAGCTCTAGTATCTATCTCAAAATTATTTAATAAGTTCATCATATAGTCTTTTTTAAGATTAACTTTCAAATTTGCTTAAAACACTTTGTATTTATTCCAGAAAAATTAAAATATCGGAATTTGGCGTTTTACCCAGTTTGCGTCCACAAAATCTAGATTGCGTCCACCCATGGACCAGTTTGCGTCCACCAGCTTAGTAAAGCATAATAAGGGTGATATGAAGAAAAACGAAAAGAAAGATTGTATTCTATCAGTGTCTTTATTTAAGAATAAATTTAAATATTAAAAATCAACATTTTAATCACTTTAAAAAATTAATTCGCTACAATTATTGAACTTAAAATATTAAGACAACTATGTAGTAGGAACCTAACCAGTGCTGGCACCTTTAAAGATAAACATTATGAGTTCTGTTAAGGGGCCGTCCATTTATCATGTGATGTTTTTTTGACCACACCCCTCCCCCTTGGTGAGGTTTAAGACCCCCCCCCCACACACTACAACACTAGATGAACATAATTTTATTAAGAATGTCTTCACACCACAGATTTAACGCCAAGTTTTTGATAAGTAAGTATAGCATATTTGCCGGAAACAAAATAAACATGATATACATACATATTACTACGCCCCATCCCCCTTGTGACATTTCGTGATTTTTTAAGAACACCCTTCCACGGCAATGGATAGCTCCTAATTTTAATCTAAGATCAGTATTGATTAATAATAACGCGCTTCCTGCTTTTTCTTCCTAATATTTTCTTCATGCAGCAGAAGGTATTGTTGCTGAAGTACTGGGATTATCTTTTCCAGCATTGTAAAAAAATACTGGTCAGCTGGTCAGCACCAGGTGGTGTTCAAATTAATCAGTGGTTTCCTTTTGTGTCGTGGCTGAAAATGGTTGTAATTAAGACTCTGAGGGTATAAAGATGGTAGCGATACAGTTGGTGCTGATGATGAAGTCAAAGGAATTTCTGGAGTAAGTTCCTTCACGAGAGTTTCTTTTTCATCACTTAATATTGGAGTTTGATGCAATATCTTCTAATGGTAGAATTCTTTTGTCGTCTAAAGACACCACAGAACCAACGTCGCAGTAACTACCAGAAAATCATAAAGTTGTTAGTGAAGACAAAATAAGATTTAAATAAATTTTGTCTACTTGTCATTTAAGAATTTAAGCATTTAAATTATTACTACAGGAAAGTCAATTGTTTTTAACAAAAAAACATAGTGGACGCAAATTGGTCTTTTATGTTTATAGAATGCGTCCACCCGGACGCAAAGTGGAAATTTTGAAAATTTGATGTAGTAATTCGCGTCCACCTTATTTTATTACTTAAGTATAAAAAACATAAACAAATTCTTAATTAATATTATTCCTCTTTTCATTATAAAAGTTTAAAACTATTTCAGTTTCCCAAAATACATATGAAACAATAAAATACTTAGAATCGAACGCGCCGCTGCTCACTATTTTTTTTCTTAAAATCCCGCGTTCGCGCACTTTTTGTTGAACAGCAAGGACAAATTATTTTTTCATTTTATTTTGGTTTGACGTACGGACCTTTTGTTTATATGTGCTAGCCTATTAAACATACAGGTTTATGTGGTATTGATTTTTCGTTTGATTGATGTAGCAGTTTACTTATTTTCGAGGATTTAAAAATAAAGTGGACGCGAACTGGGCGATGGACGCGAACCGGCGAACTTACCCTACTGTGTCTTGTTTTGTACGCAATAAATTAATTATTATTCTTATCCTCAACCAAACTCTTCAGCTTTGTAATATTAGTATAGATACGAAAGTAACTTATGTCTGTAACGTTTCTTCGCCGAAACTAATTAAGGGAGTACAATTAGCACTGGTACAGATTTGGCCTTGGTGAAAGACACTGATTATCCACGAAAAACATCACATTCCCTCGGGATAACGTTGCGTGTAGTGTAGTCCACTACACGTTAGCCTAAGGCTAGTCACTACATACCTACATTGTAATACACTCGTATACCTACTTCCCTACCAATTAATGTTATTAATGCGAAAGTAACCCTGTCTGTTTTTCCGTTTGCTGTCTGCCTGTTACGCTAACCCGGTTATATATATACGTCTTAACTACACCGATTTTAAAATTAAAAAAATATATATAAAACTCATAATACATCATATATAAAACTTATAATTTCATTATAATCTTCTTAAAAATAGTTAAAACGTGCATTCTTTAAGCACGTTTGTTCGTGTTAAAGGTCAATGGCCAGACCGCTTCGATCCTGAATAGTTTAACAAAAACTTGCATTAAAAAATGTCTAGATATTTTTACTGCCAATTTTGTATTTTTAGGATATTAGCATCTATAATTTTGATGGCTTAATGACTTTAAAGTCTAGAAGTGATTTCGGGGTCTTACGTTGGATTTATGGGCAAGGAGAGACATTTTTGTGTTTTAAAAAAATTGTTGTGATACACAAAAACCTCCATCCTTCAAAATCGTTATTTATTCATTATTATTTCGCTTTTTATAATGCTCGAGTTGATTTCAAGTTGAGTCTGCAATGGGATTAATCTCACTAAAAATGGGATATTCACCTTACCCTCTAATTATTTACATCAGTCTTGATCCATAATTATGTACTTCTGTTAGCTCGAAATTGAATATTTATGTGAGTCATTATTAATTAATCTGACTTTGAAATGTCAAGTCCATTAAAGTCGAAACAGGGTCCCTCTTAAATAATTCTTGTCACATAAGTTATGGTGGCAGTGAATAAATAAAGAGATGTTTATAAACAACTTTGACAGGCCCGTTGGTTGAGTGGCTAGAGACCCTGGCTACAAAACCAAGGGTCGCGGGTTCGAATCCCGCTAGGGGCAAATGTTTGTGTGATGAACATCGGCATTTGTACTCGAGTCATGGATGTTTATAAAAGTATTTAAGTATGTCTATCCGTTCCCTAGCTTCCATAGTACTAGCTTCGAGCTTAGTTTGGGGCTAGGCAATTGGTGTGTTAGTCCAAGGCATTTATTTATTTATTTAACTTGTCAAAACGGGGAAACGGTTGAATGTTCCCGTTTCAATGGCGGGAACAAAACAGAAATCAAATTACTCACTTCCATGTAGTTCCTAGCGGCTTCTTTTTACTAATTGAATAACATAATAAGTGCCTCTTTTTTTAGTTAAAGACTCATGTTTTATGTATTACCCATAATAAATAATAAATGTATTTCTTTTCAATCTTCATATACCTAATGACATGGTCGGCTGAAGTCTTTATTTAAGGGTTATGCCAGTTTTTGAAGACATCGCTCTTCCTAAAACAGATTCTGGGATTTGTAAGTATGTACGTCTTAATTTACAAATTTACCAATCTTTAATTATGAACAATCCAATATTATGCCCTAAGGATCATGATTTTTGAATACCTCTTTCGTGATATGATTTCGTTATCTCTCTCGTTATAATCATAATATCTTGGTTTTAATCCACTATTTTGTCTAAATCAAAATTAAATCATTAAGCGTTTTGTAAATACTCGCACCCACATTATATTTTCTGGAAAACAGCCAATGTAATTAGTGATCAGTGGACTTAACTATCGAAGGAATCCTGCTAGTAGGTATTTTTTTTACCGAGGTAGTCCATTTGGAGCACCCAATTGTAGAGCAACCGCACATTGAGTACCTACCTGACGTTGTACGCTTTTAGGGATGATTGATATGTTGGCTGGTGCTGAAAGCGAATACAAATGTTTCATTTTTATTCACAAAAGTATTAATAAACAAACAAATCTGTTCCTTTTCAAGTAGGCCTGAGAAAAGCACTTATGGATCGTCAATGATTACTGATGGATTCTGTTTCCTGTCAGTAATTTCGGCATGCACTATTTTTTCGTGAAGAAGTAGTAGAAAACTCGAAACTCTTGCAGGTGCTTACGATTAAATGCGCCAGGTGGTCAATGTGCGTTTGCTCCGTCACTGGGTGTTCAAAGTGGACTACCTCCAACCTCCTCTGGAGTTGAAACGAAGCCGATATTTCCAAGGAAATTTCATTATTACAAATGCCAATGGAAGGATGCTTTCACGTGAATAACTGACTGGTTCTGAAAAGAAAGGTTTAGTATTGAAATATTCCTTGATTAGGTTTCGACGAATGCGTATAGTACGGGGAAAATGAGTTGCTTAGGTTGAAGACTTGTACTAGTGAAATGCATATATGCCAATTGGTATTTTTTTATCTCATATTTACCACCCCTCTTTGGGAGGGAGGCCTTTGCCCTGCAGTGGGAGTGGGATACTGGGAACTAATAGTAATAATAATAAGCCTCTGCGCTGTTGGCTTTAGCCCCACGCATGCTTGAAAGGATCTGGTCCCTGTGGTCGTGATCTCGAAAGAGTACCTACATAATAATAATTTACCACCCATTTTATTTAAAGCCGATCTATAATAGTACTTACACCAGTTCTGGTAGTAGATGACGTAAAAAGCGAACAAGAGACAATCGGGGATGGACAGCTGACCATCGAGTTCCTTTGTTTTTATCGTTCATCATACTGCGGTTGCCATCATTATTGTTGTTTGATGATCTTGATTAAATGGTTCATCTAACTAACACATTGAAACAATTTGATTAGGACATTAGTGGCCAACTTTAACCTGTGTGACTTTTCGTCGTTTTTTAGAATAACTGTTTGAAATATACTAAATGATAAATAATTATAAAAATGGAAAGCTTACGCCTAGTAGTGAACTGCAAAAGGCTGATTTCTCCATTTTTCTATGAATTGGACCGTTTCATAAACTGCAATTCCTTGGACTATACTTCAGGCCGGACAACGTGCATCACGCGTACTGTGATTCCTAGAATCTAAGTTCTTTTCGGGGTCAATTGAATACAATAGATTCTAAACTCAGTAAAAAAGGCGCCTGTCAATCAATTTCTGCCTATCAATGTACAGTGTGCAACGGACCGTTTGTATCTACTTTATACGGATGAATTAAGTTTAAGTGCTTGTTGGTGTAAGATTTTAGTTTTTCGCGTTTTACTATGGAATAGTTAACGGGAATAAAAGTGATTTTAATTGGTGTTTAGGCAATGGTGTACATATGTATATGTATTAGGTACTTTTTTACTTTTTTGTGAATATAAGATTCTTTACTTGATTCGGTAATTGAACTCTCTACTTGTAGTGTTATTTATTTATTTATTATTATCAGATCACAAAAAGATTACCTACTTTCAATGCATAAACCTTAGTTTACGTTAACGTTATAACCGCGACTTCTTTCAACTATTACACCAAATAGGTAAAAAATAAACTCGGGACCACTTTTCTTAACTTACAAAAAAACACTGAAATTGCTTAGGTCATAACCAATAACTATATATCTAACATACGAACACACTCACTCACACAAAGTAAGTGGGTGGGAATCGAACTTGACTCACTGCCATCATAGAGCAAATCATGCGTAACCGAAGGCGTTAATCATGAATAATGCGATTAATACTATCCAGCAAAAAAGACTAGCGAAGAATTATCATAATACACTTGAAAGGTGACTTGCTCGATGGCTGATACGACTAATATGGAAGTGTGAGGTCATCGACCTTTGCCTGTTGGGTACGGAAAGTGCAAGCTTTACAATCGTGATTCTGGAGTGGAATTCGGGTGATGACAGTGAGGAAACTTCGGAGTGGTGGTTAAACTGTGAGAAGTGTGAGATCATCGATCACCGCCTGTTGTTGACGCATGGTATGAAAAGTGCAAAAAAAATCCTGAACACAGCTCGGGTTTTCGGCGCTAAATCAATGCCAATCGGGATAGACACCACCAGTCATTTGACTTTCGTTTATTAACCGTCAAAACGATTCCAAACTATGAAGTTTGTATGGGTCTAGCTCACTATGACGTCATAAGTTTTAAGTCAACTGAGTACATATATAAATATAAATAATTTCCACTTATTGCAAATCCTTATCTCAAAAATAAGCGAATACAAACCAATACATTAGATACTGAAAAGACTTTTGGTAAACAAATGGTGTAAAATTAAAAGTGATATGTGTCAACGTCTCTATTATGAAAGTTCTGGCCCTGATCGATGGCACCCGTTAAATTACCGGGACTGTTTTACCGGCGTGGTTGACACTTTATTCCCTACCGTCCCCTTTGGGTGGATGGAACTTATCCTACTTGAACTAACTAGTTGTATAAAGGGAGAGAGATTGATATCCTCACTGATCCTTAGTTACTGTGTCGGGTACGCACTAGATCGTTTACAGGACCCCTCGGGCTTGGCCATTATTTTCCCGGGTCTTTATTTGTTTTTCCGTGTTTCGGGAGTTTCAGTAGCTGCATCATTCCTTCCGTTATGGGGAATTGGTTAGACTGGGTAAGAATGATACAATGGTTCGGCTGTTCTTTGTTTATTTACCAGGAGACGGATTGATTTTTTGAGTTTGAACTTCTATTTAGATGATCATAGAAACCTTTTACCCCGTAAAATAACTTTATTTAAAACAAAAATAGGGTGTCGTTGATTAGTTTTTAATAAATTATGAAATTATTGAAAAGCTCAATCTTACTAAATAGCGTAGATTTGTGTGAAAATTATCAAAACAGTACACAAAGTGATTGAAAGAAGCGCTGGGTTCGATTTCCGCCTGAGCCGCGAGATCTGATGAATTTTTATTTGTTTCTAATTTTAACATAAAAGTTAAAAGGTATAATAATACCTAGCATTTAAAAATGCTTAAATAAAATATACAAAAACAGTACACAAATATTAATTCATACTTCACTTAAACGCTAGGAAGAAGAAGGGGATTTCTTGCCATCAATGAATACCGGCTAGGCGGCTAAATATATTGTATCGATCTCTATACTTTTGAATCATTAACAACAGTACCAACTACTAATTCTCTCGCGAATATTTTTTTTTATCATAATGTGAAACGTATTTCGTTAAGTAATAGGTATTTTATGTCATAATTGTAAAACGTATTAATAACTTCCGCGAATAAGTACTGCACATCAATTACCTTTACCCTTCTCATTCATTCAGTTTTAATTTCGCTGCTAAATGACTATCCATATCCATACTATACTAATATACTAATATATACTTATATACTTATACTATATACTTATACTTATACTTATACTTAATATTATAAATGGGAAAGTGTGTCTGTCTGTCTGTATGTTTGTCTTTCTTTCACGGCAAAACGGAGCGACGAATTGACGTGATATTTTTAGTGGAGATAGTTGAAGGGATGGAGAATAACATAGGCTACTTTTTAACCGATATCCACGCGAACGAAGTCGCGGGCAGCCGCTAGTGTTTCATTCACGGCATCTGTGTATTACCGCCACGTCACTCCACGCCACGTCACACCACGTTTTTGCGGAACACGCAACATAACGAGTGTGAGAGTAGCTTTATGTAGGTTAGTTGTCTCTTTTTTTTGTGTTTTTTTTTGTACAGATTGGATCTTGATTAATTTTTAAGGGTAATTTGGGTGGGTAGTTTAGTAAATAAAGTGGTACTCATTATTGGTGGTATGCAGTGCCGGCCTTTGTCCAGCAGTGGACTGCGATAGGCTGATGATAAAGATGATGATGCAGTGCCGGCCTAGAATAGTTAGTACTGCGACGGGGTGCGATCTCAGGATTCCCTCAGGGCTCTCAATGCGACTCCCGTCGTAGGTAATCGTAGTAGGCAGTTTAAATAAACACGGGCATGTGATCTGGATTAACTGGTTTTATTTCACACTGATACACACACTTCACGACTTTTAACAACGATTGCACTGATTCACTGAATATTAATATTTATAGAGCTCCGCCTAGCTCCGCAGTAGGTCTAGGTCTGAATCGCTGATCAAAAAAAATGCTAAAATAGAACATAATAGACAAATTTTGAATTTTGAAAGGAAGTTAATTAGCGGCCAGTGGGCGCGCATGTAAGAAATTTCCAGCCATCACGGAAGCCTGAACATCCATGAAGGCTGGAAGGAACGGGCACCGTTACAGTACTATTATAGGCCCCATTTCTTCTCTTCATGCACAAGTTTAGACGCACTTTGTCATAACCGTAGAGAGATCAGGCGTAGTACCAACGGCTTAACATGGCACGGGAACATTTGTATAATATTGCAGGTGCTGCAACTTCCATTCTGACTACTAGGACTTGATTTCCTTGGATAGGTCTTAACATCAACTTATATTTGACGCGCAAAATTATAGTAAAGAAAATTTAGTATCAACATTGCACCCTTGCATTTAGGACGGCTTGCTAGTAATGTAAGTATAATAACTAGCGGCCTCCCGCGACTCCGTCCGCGTGGATTTCGATTTCCAATAGCCTAAAGCCATTCCCGTCAAATGTACTATCCAACACAAAAATAATTTTTCAAATCGGACCAGTAGTTCCTGAGATTAGCATGTTCGAACAAACATACATACAAACAAACTCAGCTTTATAGATTAGTATAGATTGTATAGAAGAGCCACTCTTATGCACCCCGCAAGTTTGAAAACCGAACTAACTTAAGATCAAAGTTATTCAAGCTTATATTTCAAGACGCGGCATCCGTAACGTTACGCCCGCGGGAAATGAATTAGTGCGGTTTGCGGTGAAAAATAAAATACTAAGGGTGGTTCTTTGTACTTCACGTTATGTAGGAAATAGGGATGTTGCCACCACCAGTCATTTGACCTTCTTTTATTAACTGTCAAAACGATTCCAAACTATGAAGTTTGTATGGGAATAGCACACTATGACGTCACTAGTTTTAAAGGCAACTGAGTAACTTAACTAATTGTATAATTTTAATTTATTAAAAATCTTAAGTTTACGTATAAACGAAAACAAACCAATACATTACGTGCTAAAAAGCGTCTTCTTTTTTAAGACAAGTGTTGTGAAATTAATTATGATATGTGTTAACATCCCTATTGTTTTACGAGTTTAATAAAAGGATTGTGTTACGGAGAGGGGGATGTGTGCTTGGAAGAAGCTTCGGTTTGAATTATATGTATGTTTGTCTGATGTAAGATCTTATAAGTTAAGTAGTAAGTGTCATATTGCATTGTCGTGTCGAGTCGAAATAGAATTATTCTAGTTTTGTTGTTTATTTGATTTGAATCCACGGATCTTACAAAAATAATAAATTAGTAGTTAGAAAGTAAAATGTATAATTAATTAAACAAATTGGAAGTAAAAGTAATATTTCTGTCACAGCGAGAAAGTGTTTTCTTAGGATAACGTGACGATCATAAAATAAAACTACTTAATTTCCTGTTAATATGTAGTAATTAAACCACGATAAAATTAAAAATCTCAACCGATTTTGATGCAACTTGGCACAGACAATCTTAAGACCCTGAAAAAGAACATTTTATTGCGAAAAATAATGGATCTGAAATCCATGCGGACGAAGTCGCGAGCGGCCGCTAGTACCTTCATAAATAATAACAAAACCGCACTTATACTCGTGTGTACATTCTAAACGTATGTGCGTTCATTGAGCCATGATCAGCATTTTTTGTTTCGCCTACCGCAACGGACTATGATATTGATATGCAGTTAGTAATTAGAGGGATATGGTTCAGCCGTCTTTTTTGCTAAACGTATTGAAATACGAGTACAGATTGGATATGCGCAATACGGTTCGTTTTGAAATCATTGTTCAGTATTCGCGATGTGATAGCTATATTTGTGATTTGAGGAGCTCGATGGCGCAGTGGTTAGCGCACTCGGCCTGCGGTTGCTAAAGTTAAGCAACGTTCGCAGATGCCAGTCATCGGATGGGTGACCGAAAAATTTCATCTCGAGCTCCTCCGTGCTTCGGAAGGCACGTTAAGCCGTTGGTCCTGCGCCTGATCTCTCTACGGTCGTGTCAGATTGCTGTCCCACCGAATTATGAGAGTGAAGGAATAGGGAGTGCACCTGTGCTTGCGCACTCACTTGAGCACTATAATATATCCTGCGTACCTGGCTGATCGTAAGATCGGCCGCCATGGCCGAATACGGCCGGAGGGTATTATTATTATTATTATTTGTGATTAGTTTTGAAAATGGTGTAGTTATGTTTGTTACCAAAGTATAACATACACATTCAGTATAACAAGAAGATCGCCTTAGAGAATCAGGCCGGATTCGAACCAGCACACAGTGTGGGATTTGGCCTGACTTTCGGACATACTCTTTTTACAGTCGTATTCAGTGTATAGAACCATGATGCATTATATTATGAAACCCTCGTTTAAATATCTATCTTAATTTTGGATCTACAATTTTATTTTACTTTAAAATTAATTAATACCAAATACGTTTTATATCAATAATTTCTCAATTATCCAAAACATGACTTTCGTAAAGTTATATATCAATAGAAGTTTATTAATCGAAATTAATGTAGAAATTACAAGCTTTTAATTACCCTTGGAAGCGAAAAAATAAATATTTTGTAAATATCAGTTTTTTTTTAATATAAAATATTCTATTTAATATTAGCATCTACTCTTACCAGCAATATATATTACGATAATGCACCTACCTGCTGTCAAAATTTGAGATAGATATCTTACAGGACTTGCGAGTTAGAACGTTTCTAAGTTTCCATAGAATTTCTATGGAAATAGGGTTGTCAAAATTCATTCATAGTTTCGGAAGCTGGTAATCGTGCTGTAGCTGATAGTTCTTGTGACTTACTTTTTGATGTTGGGATTTCAACGAGAAAAGGATTTGCAAGCCAATCCTTGTTCTTTTTGCAAAACAATAGGAAATTTATGTTACAAGCTGTGTACCGTTTCTCGCAATTATTTGTAAATAGTATAATAAGTATAAGTTTTTGTTTTATCCAAATGAATTTTCCGTTTACTGTATGACGTCGTATTCCAGTAATTTTTTTTGAACATATTGTATTGAAATGATTGTACTAAATTGGCGATTGAAAAGAGCAATTGCACGAGTTTCTTGCTGGTATCTTCTCGGCAGAAACATTTTATATACAACATAGTATATATGTATAAGAATGTATTTAATCATATTATTTTAATTTGCTTAGTTTGACAATTCAAAACTGTTTGTTTGTATGCCTATTTGAATAAAGATATTTTTGATTTTGATATGTTGCAATGGGAACTTGTATGAAACGCTGGTCGTATCAACATCTTTTGGATTGTCATTAGGATATAATGCACTCAAAATTACAATATTTTGTCCGCTCATTAATTTCGAGGTCTAAAGGTCTTTTGTGTGTCCCATATGTATAGGCCTTTTCTACCAACATTTTATACACATCTAATTTCGTTAATGAAGTAATCATATCCTGGATCCTGCTATATTCTTCTCCTGTCATCAAGCCTGATACCCCAGGAGAAGGAGAGGTATCGACACATGTCAAAGTCAAAGTCAAAATCAAAGTAGTTTATTTTGCAATTTGATTTACATAGAAATTCTTTTGCACGTCATATCTTTTTTTACCTACTAGCACTTCGACGTGAATGGCCTGCTGAGAAGAAGTGCCGCAAGAAACTCAACAGTTTGCCTTTTTTAAAAATAAATACAATTTGTATAAATACTTATTTACATGTCATCAAAATAAAAAATAAAAAGATCATGTCATTTAAAAACAAAATAAAAAACATATAACTACAAATGTAATAAATTAATAAATTAGACAACCACATGCGCAGAGTGGTAAGAAATTGTCAGGCCCACAAACTCTTGTCGATATCATTTAATTAATCTTCAATCTTATAGTAACCTTTTCTCATTAAACAATTCTTAATTTTAATTTTAAATTTATGTAAAGGTAATTCAACAAGATTTTGTGGTACTTTGTTGAACATTTTTATGCTTAATCCTACAAAAGACCTTCCCGTTTATTGAAGTCTGACACTTGGATAGGCAAGTCTGTGCTTATTTCTTGTATTGAATTTGTGAGTATCCGATTTTTTAAGAAAATGTTCATTATACTTTCGAATATATAAAATACAATCAAATATGTACTGAGAAGGTACTGTCAAAATATTAATTTCTTTGAATACATCCCTAAATGAGTCACTGCCAGCCACTCACCTGCCAGCATGAGGGTTGGCGCCCCCCTTGCAGTAAGTCCCCCGGTCGAGGTCCGGAAGGACTTTCCCCTGCAGGGCAGGTCAGTTCCTGTAGAGGCAAGTCAGCGCCATGGGTCTATGACGGCTCCATGACGCCTCACCCCCGATCCTCCAGACATCATGTAAAGGTATTGGGTTTAAGCATTGTCCTTAACGAAGGCGGATCCCTTTCCAATACCAAATTTTAACTAGATATAATGTAGTTAAGGAAAATCATGTGTCTGATATTTAAATATCAATGCAGAGATTTGGATACAGGAAATGATATAAAACAAGATATTAAAGACCACTAAACGCATGTGGAAGTTGACTTTTAGCCGCTAAGACGGTTTTATTTTCATCTGATTCAGATACATCACTAAGTACAATGGTAACCCATAAGTTTTAAAGATTTCTTTAAATTTTTAATTATTACATCATCAGACTTTGATTTTCTGACAAAATAATATAACATAAAAATTCAAACAGCAAGGCACCTAAAGTGATGGACAACCCTAATCAAAAACTTTAAAAAATTATATCTCCGAGGTCCTGCGCAATTACTCTTTGTAACTTTTAATTATATTTAAGACTGCTTTATAGTATCTTATGAGCCCAAAATTAGATGCTAATAATAAATAGTTTTGAAGAAAAAAAAATTTTAGTTTTTACAGTAAAATTAATATTTCTTTGTTGCGGTAAATCATAATGAACTTTTTAGCAGTTGATGACATACTTGTCGGATACCCCTACAATATAATAAAGCAAAAGACTTTGAAAATGTTTTAAAATCAGAAATAATGCGTTTCTATGGTTTCTATGGGAATTTCTCGATTTTTTTTATTACATAAAAACTATTCAGAATTTCGCGGTAGGAGTTTTACCGAGAACGTTGTTTATATCTTACCTATCCAAAACGATTATAAAATAGGATGTCCGAAAGTCAGTCCAAATCCCACACTGTGCAGCACCTCGAACCCTCCAGGCAAAAGCACTTACCGTAAAATATTTTTAGTTTTTTTTTATAATGATGTTGGTACCAGATTTTTTTGACCAATGACATCAATGAGCTCTAAGATTATTTGTATTTACCGTAGAATCTGTTTTATAGAGTGAGCAAAAAGATAGCTGTTTATAGGGAAACTTTTGTAACATGCGTGAGTGGATGGAATCTTGGCTTCTCTCGGTGGCAACTATGTAAATACTCGTAACAAACAACAATGTCATAACAACTGTCGTCGTCTTTGGTGCAAACATGACCTGATTGTTCTATCTAGTAGGTATCTCTAGTAGTGCGATAGGAAAGGCGGCAGGCGAAAAGGTTGGTGGTTTTTTTTTCAATAGTTAAGATCATTAGAGCTTCATAGATTTTTTTTTAATCCACATGGTGTTTTTATTCCAATTGCAATTTTTATTCCAAATGGTACTAGTATGTTTTTTATAAACGCTTAACATACCTAATTAGAAACCTCACGAGTTTGCCTGAAACACCCGTTGGTCTAGGTGTTAAGTGACCCTTGTCACAAAACCGAGTTGTCAAAAGTCGGTTTATCGATGGTTATAAAAGTATTTTGGTATGTATTTATAGCTTTTTCCAAACTAAGCTTGGAGTACATACTTGACTTGGCAATTTATATTACGTTATATTTTCGTATCATTGACTTGGCTTTCCCCTATAGCAACTACTCAAAACAATTAATTTTAGTCCAAAAATAACAATGGTTAGGTATTCTGTTTATAGGACAAACAAAATTAACAAGAAACCTTACGAGATACCCCCAAAACACATCGCTACTTTTAGAGTAGCTTTATCGCAAATCGATAGTAACTATCGATAAAGTGTTTATCGATGCCTCGCACGCATCGATAAAATGTTGCCGCAGAAGTGACGTCACCAGCGGGTGTAGACGATGACGTAACCTTCGCATTATGATGAGCTTTCTGAATACTTATGCGATTGGATGATGTTTAAGTCTAAGAAGGTCGGTTTTGTGGTATTTTTTTGATGTCATCATTTCATAAGTGGTTTATTTTAATCTATTAGGTCGTTTAAAATGTGTAGTTGAAATCAAAATCAAAATATTCTTTATTAATATAGGCTTCATAGAAGCACTTATTAATCGTCAAAATTGAAAAAAAAAATGACTCGACTACCGATTCGCTTGCTCGCCGATTCGTTGTGAATTTTTAATCTTTGTTTCAAGGCAAAATAAGCTCCAAGAGCTGTTTATATGATTTTCCATAGGATTCTTAAAGCTTCTGTCATTATACCAACTGTCATTATATGGAATAGACTTTAATATTTTTTTTAATCGGCTCGGTATATTGGCTTGATTCTGCCTGATGGTAAGCAAAACAGGAGCCGTAATTTCCATGACAGCTGATGCGGTACCAAAGTGGTCATCATATCTGCTGGTATCGCCATACCGATCCGCGAGATACTTCTCCACGCTTCTCTTGAAGAAACGGTTATAGGATGGTGGAAACATCCATGCTAGTAACGCTTTCCATCGCTGAATAGTTCGGCAAAGAAATGAATTGCCAAACTTCTGGGTTCGAGATGTAATAGTGGTCGTAGTGTATGGGTGGCAACGTTGACAAGCACGCGTTGTTCTTTGACCGAATGGAGAAGGAGGGATAAGGGAAAACAGCTCTGCAGAACGCGTAAAAGACACTCAGGGATCCCATCCCGCAAGTGTTCTCTTAAATATCTCTCTGGATATCTCTGGACATTATTCACACGGCGCCATCTAGCCCCAAACTAAACATTAGCTTGTACTATGGGTGCCAGACAACGGATAAACATTCCTTTTATACTT
The DNA here is from genome assembly GCA_958496325.1 of Nomophila noctuella. Classification (NCBI taxonomy): domain Eukaryota; kingdom Metazoa; phylum Arthropoda; class Insecta; order Lepidoptera; family Crambidae; genus Nomophila; species Nomophila noctuella. Next base: position 2,850,710 of record OY292508.1, read on the forward strand.
TTTTTTGTAAATATATACACCGCCCGCGACTTCGTCCGCGTGGATGTCGGTTTTCATTATACGAATGTTTTTTCCCGCTAACTCCCGTTCCCGTGGGAATTTTGCAATATCCTTTTGCAACTAAGCATCAAGTTTACTAAGGGACCTGCATGCCAAATTTCAAGCGTCTAACTCAAGTAGTTTAGATTTTCCATACAAACTTCCACCCCCTCATTTCGGGGAAGTGGGGGGTTGGAATGGGTCAAAAAATAGCCTATGTTCTGTCTCAAGGTCTAAAGATTGTCTGTACCAAATTTCATCAAAATCGGTTGCGAGGTTTAAGCGGGAAAGCGTAACAGACAGACAGACAGACAGACAGACAGACAGACAGACAGACAGACAGACAGACAGACAGACAGACAGACAGAGTTACTTTCGCATTTATAATATTAGTTGGGATATTAAACATATAAACACCCAGACCGATACAAACAGACATGTTCATGCACACATATGTTTGTACCGTGCGGGGATCGCACCCGCGACCTTTGGTGTAATAGCCGACACCAAACAACGTTAATATGTATATTAAGGAATCTTCATTTTGACTAGTATATTCCTCAAGAAACTATCTACCCAATACAAAAGCTAACCATCATTTCTCTCTCTTCACCAGGAGCATCATCTCCAGAGGGCGATATCAGGCACCGGGCTCATAATACCAACTCCTGAGGTGTGCGAGGTCACCGACCTCGAGTTCTACGAGAGATGCTACCCGCCGGACTACAAGATGCCGAAGCAGCATATACACATGCAGCGTGAGTAATGTATTATGTTGTATGTAGTATGTTGATCATATATATATCTATACTAATATATAAAGCTGAAGATTTGTATGTTTGTTTGAACGCGCTCATCTCAGGAAATACTGGTCCGATTTGAAAATATCATTTTGTGTTGGATAGTCCATTTGACGAGAAAGGCTTTTAGGCTATTGGAAAAGGAAATCCACGCGGACGGAGTCGCGGGCGTTCGCTAGTTGAGGTATAAGGTTGTTACCACACCAATCGATCGATCGTCGATCGACGCCATCGATCGGCATCGGTCGATATTGATCGACTGATGTGGTAGCTTTAATTGATCGACGACATCGACGGCAACCCAGTCGACTAACCAATCGATCGATTGCTGTTCGATGACACCGGTCGACGTTGATCGATTGACGGAACAGCTCGATCGACGTCGACTATTCCATTCTAACATCGATCGATGGTCCCAGTTATGAAGTGGTCCCTCTCGTCTGAGTCCTCGATTTTTCACGCTAAAGTTGAAAATCATTCACGCGTCAAAACAAAATAGTGTTCATTTTCCTATCAAAAAGCTATTTAACTTACAAAACAAATTGACTACTATCTTGGCTGACCATTCGTTAGTAAATTATACAAACAAACGACAACCTTAGAAGTTTTTCACATAGCTTCTGTTTTTTCTAAGTTGACAGACAGCCACGCATAGATTTTAATATTTAAGGACACTTTGCCAACAAAATATCGCTTCTCTAGGTGCCTTTGTTATTTTACAAAGTTATTTTATACTCACAGGATCATTTGATGTAGAGCTTTGTGGAAACTCCACTCGAATGAGCCGCTCGCCTGGGGAAGTACCTCCACCTTACAGAAGACCGCAGTGAAGTAGCACTTCGTGACTGTTGTGCTAAGTTTCTGCTGGTGAGTAAGGTTGCCAGAGCTCAGTTGGGGAGGGTATGGGGTTAAGGCCGGCAACACATCAACGATACCTCTGGTGTCGCGGATGTCCATGGGCGGCGGTGATTGCTTACCATCAGGCGACCCGCCAGCTCGTTTGCCGCCTCTGACATAAAAAAAAGATCAATTTCTTTCTGTCATTTATCCATGGTACTTACTGGGTATTACATGGTATATACTAAATCATTTTTTCGCCGCATTTTTAATTAGCTACGTGTAATGATTGCAAGTGTTCCAATTTGCAGGAGTGGCACCTCAGTTTTGGGAGCGAACCATTGGCCGCTTTATTTTACAGTCAGTTTATTAACCATTACACTAAACCTAATATTTTGTTCTTTGTACTGTAATATTATTCTGGACCCGACTTTTATGTAACCTTAATAGTTCAGGATTTAACTTTCTTTTTTATTGCAACTATTCCAAAGAGGTCCCGTCTTTTACAATTTGTCATTTTATTGTATCTCTTGTGAAATAGGGAAATGGCTGCTTAATACCACTTTTATTGTTATGTATCTGGGTCAAAGTGGGGGGAGGGGGGGAGGTCAGTTACGGGAAGCGGGTCGTCTGATACGGCTATTTCGTTTTATTGATAGGTTCAAAGTTCGATCGTATATTTCATACTATGGGTATTTATTTTATCATCGCTGATTCATACATTTTCATTGTTACATTTGATTACGCGTGTTATCTCCATATTACGTTTCTGTCAAGTTGTTTTTGAAGATTAAGTTAGCTTTTATTTACGTCTATAATATTTGTTATGATTTAGCCTTATATTGTGTTGAAGGAATTGTTTAATTTCAAATAAGTAGTAAACCCGTCACAGGAATCATCTTAACTGAAATGAACCATAGTCAGTATGAGTGCTTGTAATATATATCCATAATTCGATAATTTACTGACTGGTCAAATATCCACCATTTATGAAATGTCAAAAACGTAACCTTGTAGGAAAAACTGTATGGAATACTGTCAAATCAGTATTCTTTTAGTTTCAATTGGCTATAATAAATAAATAATAAATAAATAAATAAAATAATAATAATAATAATTTGTTGAAAGTTCAATAGTAATTGTGGGTAAAACTTTGCTGTTTAATTTTTGATTTCATGTTCTATGTGTAAGAATGTCAAAATTTATTTTGTATGTTGTCAAATATACCCAATTGATTAAATAGTAGTAAATTTCCCAGAACTTATCTATGAATGTCGCGGTCGTTTGTTTTAATAGATCTAGCGAGCGTCGTCGCTCCGGAGCAGACATCCTTGAGCATTTTTTAAACAAATTTTCTGACTTAAAACCGTATGTTAAATGTTTTCCTGCCGTCCTTTTCTTCTTCAACTTGTTTTTGTGGCTTGGCATGCGCTATCGATATTTTTGTTTTATCCCATGGGAACATTTGATCGGGATAAAAAGTATCCTCAAACAGTATATCACCTAAGTCAGTCTATATTCTGCCTGTAAGTATACCAAATTTTATCAAAATCCGTTCAGTAGATACAACGTGATTGACGGACAAACATCCAAACTTTTACATTTATTATGTTATATTATTGGTAGGTTTTCTGAAGTTAACCTAACTTGGTGATAAATATTATTTTTTGAGGTCATTACAAAGGATATTAGTATGTATAAACGAGGCAGTATAGCTGTAAACTCAGTTTTTTTATATGAGAGGGAGGCCATCGAGAAAGCGATGCATCTGATAGCAAGTAATCACCGCTGCCCATGGACATCAACAACCGTACAAGGGTCGCAGATGCGTTGCCTGCCCTTAAAACGCCACACCCTCCCCAACTGAGCTCTGGCACTTACTCACCAGCAGAAACATAGCACAATAATTACGAAGTACTACTTCATTATGGTCTTCTGTTAGGTAGAGGTACTTCCCCGAGCGGCTCTTAAAAAACTGAACTGACCAGCTCTGCAACTTAGCTGCGACTATGAACCTGATTTGACCCGTCTGGTTATTATTATAGTGAATTCCTTACATCCACGGTATCATCATCATCCTAGCGCCTCTCCCGGTTGCATCCTCGGCCATTGCCTTGGAGCCCAGGGTACGCTGCGACTTTGATCCTGAATTGACAAGCCTGGTTATTACAATGGAACGAATGTCGTCTGACCTCCGTAACCACAAGGGAAACCAGACAATTTGGATCATACTCGGTACCAACGGCTTAACGTGCCTTCCGAAGCACGGAATCATCATTCTTATCGGACAATCAGGTGATTCAAGCCTGCAATGTCCTAACCGAACTGGGAAAACCAACACAAAGTGAAAGTGTTCCCCGCGGGATTCGAATCCACGACCTCTAAGTTCGCAGTTTTTGAGCACAGCGCTCTAACCACTACTAAAAAGGCATTGGTAGGTATAGCTATAGCACACGTAATAATACCTTCGCACAGTGCTGCGTTGTTAAGTCAATGTCGCTTACTAATCATGTGACGTCATTGTACTCGAGTACAGACGTGGTAGCCACTGGAATCGACATGGGCTATCTGTATTGCTATCTACATATGTGTACTAGTATGGCTGAAGAGTTTGTTTGTTTTAACGCGCAAATCACAGAAACTAGAAAATATTGGGAAATGACCCGCTCACAAACCCACTGGTGGGTGGACGGGTAACACCGACGGGTCCATCCACCACGTCAAGGTTGGCATTAATATCGATGTATTTTGTCGATAATGAAAAACAATATGTACGATAAATTCAATCTTTTATTATAACTATAGAATAACATAAAATGGATTAAACTTTGTAGTTAAGTAAAAAAATTTTAAGTGTTGCTGATGTTAAATAATAGTTTCTTGCAGTTTTCTCATTAACGAATGCCAAAATATCGTTAGTCATTGGCAATAGTTGTAGGTACTTCTCAAGACATTTTTTTATTGTACGGTTGGCCCTACGCTTTTTCGTAACTTATCAAAACTTTAATCACAATTTAAACATTCAACATACTCTTCTATGTGTATAAACAAACGAATCTGAAACAATTGTGCACGTACATATCAACCACATGTTCAATACCTAATTACTTCTCTATATCCATGTACAGTTGGCGGTCAGGCGTAACTCGGTCAACAAACACGATTAGTTGAGCACCAACACGGCCCTTATTGTAAACGTCATAAAGTTAGTATTCCCTTGAACGACTTGGCTTACAAGCGGTAACATTGAGCTAGAAGCAATGTAAGATTTATTATATTGAGTATTTGAAAGGATTGCGCTAGCTTTTGTGATGCTGCAGGTGGTATTTATGCAATTCTTTATTACGTTTTATTATAGTTAAGATATATTACCACTGACTCTGATAACAGGGACGTTTTTTAGTCGTTTTGTCAATATTTATTGTTATTTTGATGCCAATCAATCTATACTAATATATAAAGCTAAATAGTTGGTGTGTATGTTTGTTTGTTTGAACGCGCTTATCTCAGGACTACTGGTCCGATTTGAAAAATTATTTTTGTGTCGGATAGTCCATTTGACGAGAAAGGCTTTAGGCTATTGGAAATCGAAATCCACGCGGACGGAGTCGCGAGCGGCCACTAGTCTGGAACATTACGCATAAACATATTTTGTAACTTAGTATGAACATACTGGTAAAGTAAAATGTTGTTAGGAAACTGCGTAAAATAGGGAAAGCAATGACAAACCCTTGCCAAAAAAGACAATTGTTTTCAAATGTCTGGGACTTGCGCAATTATGCATCCCCCAGGAGTTACACCCATAATCACCACAAGCCAAGGGAACAAATATAGTTGAAGTGTTAAAGTCTTGGCTAACATGCATTGATATACAAAAACCCAAGATACACAATCATCGTCTCAAAAACGTCCCCAAAAAATAAGTGCAGAATGCACTTATTTCAAACAGTCTTTTTGAACACTCCCTTGTGAAAACAATCTTACCTAATCTGCATAAGGTTTAATTTGCAAATGATAATGTTCATAGTTTGACACATAGATTTGATCGAGTTTTTGGTGACAGTATTACTTGTTACTTTTGTTTGACACTGTGCATCTTGGGTTTTTGTATATCAATGCTAACATGGTACAATTACACTTTTGTTTCTCTACTATATGAAGAAAAATTACTATAACTTTCGTTCCATCCAATGTTGCAACGTACATATTAGCTGAAATTACTTCGGATGCAATTGGAATTGCGCAAATTAATTTATCAAAGCCAGAGTCCGGTAGAGATAACTCTATTAAACCTTTGTCTTTGCCGTTGAAAAGTTGTAAGAGCAACTGCAATAAAATGTATTTTCAGCTCTATGTGTGATCTTACAAAGTTGATTATTCTTTCACAAATAAGAAATGGAAAGTGATATTCTCGGGAATGCTTTTGGACCGTTCGTAATAATAAAATTGTTTCTGTGAATCATCAAAGGGAGGATCTTTGTTATTGTGCATTTTTAAATTAAATGAATAAGGCGGGCGAGAGTGGTTGCTTACTTTATTGTTTGTATACATTGATATACAAAGACCCAAGATGCACAGTCTCGAACAAAATTAACAGTCAATACTGTCACCAAAAACTCAAAGTCAAACTATGAACATTAATATTCGCAAATTAAACCTTATGCAGATTAGTTGAGATTGTCTTCACAGGGGGATGTTCAAAATTGGGTGACGCAAAACTGTTTGAAATAAGAGCATTCTGCACTTATTTAGTGGGGACGTTTTTGAGACGTTGATTTTGTATCTTGGGTTTATGTATATAAGATGTCCTAAATAAATAAATAAATAATAATAATATCAATGGTGCAATGCAATAGTTTCTTCGGTTCTTGAGTCGGTTAGAAATTAAGGCTCGAATTAATGAGTCACTCTCAACTCGAGAACGATCTTGAGCGCGAACTTGATTTTCAATTCTCATATAAAACAGCATCTTAAGTTCGCGCTCAAGATCGATCTCAGAGTTGAGTGTGATTTATTAATACGAGCCTTAATGTACTTGACCTTTCCACTCAGAATTCCGTCTCTGGATTTGTCGAGGTAATATAGGTACCAACCACTCTCTCAATGACACGATAATATTAACATCATTCGTTACGAGTGACCTACCTTACTCTATATTTCGACACGAATGTCTAAAATACAATAGAATTAATGAATAAAGTGGTTTTTACAGTTAAAATTATTCTATACACATTTTGCGGAACATTCCAAAGAATATGTTGCCTTCGTCTTAAATCATTATACCAACGACAGCTATAATAACTTCCAACTTAATATAGAATCTTTATTTTCCGCCGGCCTACCATGGAAAGCATTTTCTTTATAAACGGAGTCTTCGTAAATCGGTATTTTAGGTATGACGTAATCTAATCTGCGATCGCGAACCGGACTGGATTATCAATGAGGGCATCTGATCATTTTACCGATATTTTAATACCTGAATTGTGCTGTATAATGCCGACTAAGAAGAGAATAGTACTACCATATTTCTTAACGTGGTTGTCGTAACCACGACAAACCACCGTATCGGGCCCACTACTCGGGATTTTTCGAAACTATTTGTGTGGATTTGTATAATTAGCTCGGCGGTGAGGGAAAACACCGTGAAAACGTGCACATTCCGGTATTTACTGACTTTAGTTCAGCTAGATTTGATGGCAGTCGCTTCACTGTAATAACCAGACTCGCCAATCCTGGGTCTTGGTCAAAGCGGATCCCGCTAAGAAACGGGATAAACGCTAGGAAGATGATAATTCCATAAAGATATACCATTTTTCATTTAGCTATTCCGACACATACATCTAGCACTATATATCTAACACATACATAAACATCTAATAAGGGAAATCGAAGCTGCTTCCGCTAGTTTAATCATTACACTGTGCACTGGTTTTGCTCTTCTGTACTCTGTACTTACTAATATATAAAGCTGAAGAGTTTGTTTGTATGTTTGTATGTTTAAACGCGCTAATCTCAGGAAGTACTGGACCGATTCGAATAATTATTTTTGTGAAAGATAGTCCATTTGACGCGGAAGGTTTTAGGCTATTGTAAATCGAAATCCACGCGAACGGAGTCGCAGGCGGCCGCTAGTATTTAAATATTTAGGTACTCTGTCCACTCCAGTGCGTCGTCTGTTCAAGGTCTGCGCACATACATATATGTATGTATAATTTGGCTTCTCAATTCCCTCATAGAGCCAAGGCTTGTCCTTGGCTTGCGTGATTAGACCGAGCTGAATATTGTCTTGTGCCAGGTTTTGAAGCTGTTGTAGTGGAAAAGAAATACGTTTTGGAATTTCCTTTATCCATCTATGTGATGTGATGTATTGGCTGAATTTCAGTTTAGTAATATGACACGTAAAGTATAATCGGTATGACGAGCTCGTTAGTGCTTTCGGCCTGCGATTGCTAAGTTAAACTTTCGCAGAGGCTAGTCATCGGATAGGTGACTGACAAATTTCATCTCGATCTCCTCCGTGCTTCGGAAGGCTCGTTAAGCCGCTGGTCCTGCGCCTGATCTCTCTACGGTCGTGTCAGATTTCTGGCCCACCGAACGGTGAGAGTACGGGAATAGGGAGCACACCTGTGCTTGCGCACTCACTTGTGCACTCACTTGCGCACTAGAATATAAATCATGCCGCCCTGGCTGATCGTAAGATCATTTAAGAGTATTTGGTATTATTAATCGGTAGGTACAGGCTTTTTGATAAAGACAGTCTCCTGACGATAAGTATTCACCGCTGCTCGTAGACATCAGCAATCCCAAAAACATCGCCGATTGGTTCTACCTGTTAGCACTATCAGCGTAATAATTATTGCTTATCACAAAAAAAAACTATGTATGTTAAAATACTTTTTTTACCTCAATGCATTTTAGTTAACTGTACAGTTTCTTGCCATATACAGAAATACAGCAAGAAAGTCTACAGTTAATGAAATCTTTTTTACTATTCTTTTGATTACATAAATGTGAATGAACACAAAAAAATACCATCACCGTGTTCTTAATCATTTTATGTTTACCATCAGACTTGTGGTCAAATGTTGGCTAATACTTCATTAAAAACTCTGATCCCATTCAACATTACAAATCCTAAAGTTCGGCTAAACTTCTTCAACCGAGAATGTCAACATAATATGGCCGTCGATAGAATATACCTAAGGCGGAATAATATTGACATTAAGTCTAGAGGGTACGGGATGAAATCCTTTACCTACCGGATATTTACAATGTACGTGCAAATAGTCGACTATGTCCATTTCGTGTTTGCACTTTTTACGCCTGGGACTAAACTAAAATGAATGACGAGGAAATTTTGTGTAACTTGTTCGAAATGTTACTGTGGAGAACGGCAGATTCGACAGACTGATAGTTTGAAGTATTTTACTGTAAAATATCTATATCTATAGGTACTTCTATACTAATATAAAAAGGCTGAAGAGTTTGTATGTTTTAACGCGCTAATCTCAGGAACTGCGATTTCAATTAGATGTTCTTTTTGTATTGTATAGTCAATTTGCGGGGGAAGGCTTTAAGCTATTGTCTTACGCTCTATAATGCAAAAATGGAATACGTACACACACACACGAAGTAGCGGGCGGTCGCTAGTTAAAATAAAACATAGCTTCAGTACAGTTATTTGATTGAAATGGATCAACTTTTGTGTAAAACTGGTCCTTTTCATTTATTAATAAAAAAAATTGCTGACTTAAAAGACATATTCCATCGACCCTTACCTTAGGGAAAAGAGTAGAAGAAATAATGATGATCAGCAACTCATAAAACAACCCTAAATGGAAGACGATCAAGTTAAATATTCGTTACATTACACCCACGCCTAAACACGCGGTATTTTCCATCCAACCCCCCGCGAACGACATGGCAACAGAGAAATTTAATTCTCCAGCAAAATTCGTCTGTTGAACTCGACAGGACGTCTGTGGAATCCTAAAGCGTGAGTTTACAGACGTCGAGTTGCTATGGAGTCGAACATTGCGTATTTTTTTTTGTTATACCTAACTTTTATGGCTCAGCGACCAAAAGTGTGTCTGGGCCTCCGAAACGAGAGACTTCCACTTTTTAGTTATAACGAGTTCTTATTTGATTGAATGAGGGTTTCCGCGGAGCGGATTTTTCAAACGCAAACGCCCTCATTGCAAACATAGTGTAGTGTAATATCGGCCCATAATTGTAGATATTGCCTCGTCTATTCTCGTGGTCGACGTAGAAGTGTAGAGGATGGGTAGTAACGTTGCCCTGTGTTTTATTATTGAGTATTGACCATATTCGCGGTTGAGAGAGTTGGCGTACTGACCATGGGCAATTGGGCATAGGTCATAATGGTACATGCTATTACCATTAGCGTCACTTTAATTGTCTGTGTTATTTACTACTAGCTAGCGGCAGCCCGCGACTTTGTCCGCGTGGATTTTAGATCCCTTTTTTTATCGCAATAAAAGGTAGCTCTGTTCCTTTTCAGTCTCTAAAGATAGTCTGTTCCAAATTTAATCAAAATCGTTTGAGAGGTTTAAGCGGGAAAGCGTAACAGACAGACAGACAGAGTTACCTACTTTCGCATTTATAATATTAGTAGAGATTACTAGGAACTTAGGTAGTGTTAAGCCTACGGCTTTTCTGATTTTACCGTATCACAAATTTACTTGGTAACACTTGCGCCTTTCTAACACTAGAAATATCCAGAGAATACCTGCCTACAGAAACAAAATTCACCACAGAAATAACTTGATTTTTTTCTATGAAATTCTTCTATTGAACTTGACTTGGCATCTTTAGAATTCTTCCTTAATCGGACGTAGTGTTATAGTGGAGTCGACTGTGGGTTAAAATATTTGCCGGTAACACTTGCGCCTTTCTAACACTAGAAATCTCCAGAGAATACCTGCCTACAGAAACAAAATTCACCACAGAAATAACTTGATTTGTTTCTATGAAATTCTTCTATTGAACTTGACTCCGGCAATCTGGCGGCTGGAATCGGCATCTTTAGAATTTTCCCTTAATCGGACATAGTGTTATAGAGGAGTCGACTGTATGGTAAAATATTTGCCCTTACCTCTGGATTTGTAATATGAGATTTCAACTTTCGCGTTGCATTACTATATTGATATTTAATAACGGGACTTGACGCGATATTTAATTTTGTAGTACATATGTTACGGGCAACGTGATTAATCGGGAATTATGAATAAGGGCCGGCCTTTATTAATAATTCCCAAGAGCGTCGGGCAAAGTGATTAATTTATCACTTTGACCGGCCCTTATTAATAATTCCCGACGCCTCGTGGTCCATGTAATAAATCAGTGTTTGAGATGGCTTGTATTTATCACTTAGACCGGGCATTATGATAAGAAATGTTTAAGGGTCACAAAAAAAAATAACCCTAACCTATTTTAGACCACCTAAGAAGCGGAAGACTAATTTGATGGATATAGGTTAGGGTTATTTTTTTTTATGACCTTTTAAAATTCCCCTAGTCACGAACATAACACACGTTAACGACTTTTCATCTTAAGTAATATTTTTATCAAAATAAAAGTAGGACGTGATTTATATCAATAATTGCTTTTTTAAGTGTTTATTTTTAAATTGCTATGTTCAATTGATGTTTCTTTTAACTTTTCATGAAAATATGGTAAGTTTAATAAGATTTAGTTAGCAAAAACACTTCAAATAACCTTTTTTATCACTTTGCCCAATATGGGTTGGGAATTTATCATAATGGCCGGGAAAAGTGATTAATTACGCTATTTTTATCACATTGCCCAATTGAGTAGGGAATTATTAATACGGCCCGGGAATTATTAATACGGCCCGGGTTTATCACATGGCCCGTAACACATACATATACTACTTACTGCTTGACGTTTCGGTTGCGTTTCAACAACAGTGGTCGCAAGCGGTCTCTGGATTTGTGAAATCTGTTCTTGCTGCGTTTTTCGTCATTGTATTTTGTTTGAGTTGCGAAGTTATGAGAAGAGGCTGTGTAAACGTTCTTTGTCGATGCGATTACTGCGAAACCAACCAGGGTTTGAAGCAAATTGTGAAGTGGTGGATTTGGAGAAGAATCCCGTTAAGGGCAAATGTTTGTGTGTTCATCATAGAGATTTTTACTTGAGTTAACTAGTGTTTGGGTTGTTCTTCTTTTTTACCGACAATGAGTTGTCCCCAATAACACAAAATGTATATAATTATAAAACACAAACTTCAAACTATGAAAATATTCCTGATGTATGATAGATTAGGAATTATGTTATCTTGTCGTAGATACTTCTCTAAATTATTTAACTTATGAAAAAAGCCACATTGCGTGCCAGAGGTGTAAGAGGTACTATAATAATATAATAATTTAAGAAGAAATAATTTAATTAATAATAATTTATGAAGACCGTGACGGTACATTTTGATCGATATTGATTAATTTGACATCGAAAGATAGACCATATGAAAAGTGATATCTCACTCAACATTTAGGAAATATTACCAATGATTATTAATATGATGTGTAAATGTTAAATATTGATACACCTTGTGTTGTAGTATAGCTGAAACCTTCCTCAACCAATGGAATATCCAACGTAAATAGAATTCTTCAATTAGAACCAGTAGTTCCTGTAATTAGCGCGTTCAAGCAAACAAAACTCTTCAGAATATTAAGTATAGATTTAAGTATGGCCGTCCGTTCTCTAGAATCCTTAGTACAAGCTTTAAACTTAGTTTGAGTGTAGGTGTGTTGATAATTAGGGAAAACCTAATTATTAGGGAAAACCTACGTTGGATAAGGCTGAAGAATAGGTTTCTACGCCTTCACCAGATTTCATTATCAAATTAATTATTTCATCAATTTCATTATTAATTAAAATCTCTTTAGGTTTGTTTACTTGCAGTAAGACAGCAAGTAACCAAACCTAAAGAGATCAGAAGCAGGGCCAAAGGCTTTACGTACTTTCCGTGGCACAGACTTGGTTACCAAACTGATTTTATACTTCGTTTCATTCCAAAACGTATTATCTACACCTTTATTAAGAGAAAAGATTTGTATTTTAGTAGGTAACGAATAAACTCAAAAACTAATGGACCGATTTGAATAATTCTTTCACTGTTGGCTAGCTACACTATCCCAAGTGAATATAGGGTACCTACTTTTGATCCCGGAAATGTGGGGGGAAAGGGATGATATTTTAAAAAAGAAATTACGCGCGTATGAAACTGCAGGCGGAAGCCAAGTGGCTTATATTATACATTTATCAGAATTCACATTAATGTCACTGAATGATACAGTAATTGACGTAAAAAGCTAAAACATATTATTATTTTCGCCGTAAACGTAAGTGGGTGAAGTCGTGTGAATGAAAGGTATTATACCTAACGTTTAGATAATAGATAGCAGTATCTATTTATCTAAACGTTAGGTGCAGATTGCAGAATCTGAACCATAATAGTGGTAGATAAGATAAAAGGTTTACTGTCGTATCAATTATCTTGCGTACTATCTTGTAATTGAAATAGTATTTACGAGTAAAAAATAATTAGAAGTTTTTTAGGTTTATTGTTTTACATAGTATTGAAAATCAAAGGAGCGGTCCTGTTGATCTTTGCTCCGCCTAATATTCAATAAAAGACCACTTGTTTCTATCAATTAAATATAACATAATGTACATTATTTAAATAAATCTTTTCCTGCCCAATATAACACATACGTACTAAGAATAAAACCAAATGTCTTTCTAGTTAAATGGTCTACCTTACACGGATTTATTTTGTAAATAGACTAGCGGCCGCCCGCAACTCTGTTTGCGTGGATTTCAGTATCCGCACACATAGTGTAATACCATAAACCTTAAAACCTTCTTGGACAAATGTACTATCCAACACAAAAATATTGTTTAAATTTGAACCAGTAGTTACTGAGATTAGCGGGTTCATACAAACTCTTTAGCATTATAATATTAGTAATAGATATTTTTGGCTTTGTCTATTTTTACAATAACTTATGTTTTTATTCTACTCGTTATATTATACGTGCGGTAAAATACAGAAACAAAGAAGCCTTTACTTTAAGTTTAAAATAACACTTTAACTTCAGTTTAAAATTATACCGTCGATCATACTTCACTTCTGACGGCTTATGAAAATCGCTTAAAATATTGAAAACGAAGTACCACCCTACCTAGGGGGAGTAAGAAGGGGAAGGGGGAAGTCACCTTGCAAGTCTACATTTTACCTAGTGCCTCTTAATAGGCTTAATTAATTAAGTTGCAAGTGGTTTTTATTCAGTCGACGGATGTCGGATGCTTGGGTTGAAAGCAGTTTATTGGAAAAAGGCTTACTTACTTCAGTTTTTTTTTATTATAAGTTCCTTTTATCGAACTTTATTGGTACCTTATTATAAGCATGAATATTTTTTTTGATACCACACAATATTTAAATTAATAATTTATTTAATTTAAAGTACATAAAATTATGAGAAATTGTGTTTGTAGTGTAAGCTGGTTGCTTGTTTACGGCTATTCCATGTTTACCACCTGGCCATACCATCTTTTTTTCGGTCTTCCTCTGCTCGTTTTTCCATCCTAAGTCATATTTACCACTCTCTTAGTGACAAGCCATTCTTCTCTTCATGCACAAAAAATTTACAAAAGGGTCGACGGTCTCTGCTCTCGAGGTAGACCGACTTCTATTGTTTGGACCGTTTACTCAGGTCCAAATAATATAAAACATGTCATTTTATTATGTCCTAGTTATAGAATGTCTGTGCAATCTACTTCCACATATGTACCTACATTCAGTCACCAAAAATATACGGAAGGGCCCACGATCTCCGCTCTGGGAATGGGCCGACTTTTGTTTGGACCAGTTATTCAGGTCCAATCTTATTAAACCATGTTATTTTATTATGTCCGAGTTGTAAAATATCTGTGCAATCCAAAACTAGTTCTAGTGCTCGTAACCTCGACGGGGAATCAAATTGATGTCAAATCAATCTGCGCTCCTGCAATCGCCAGCTGACAGTTTTATTGACTACAATAGTTCTCAAGGAGAAAGCGTTTGGAACAATCGTCTTGCGAGGACATGCTATTAAAGATTTCTGGTTTCCTGTTTTATTTGACTAACAGCCTTCCGTCGCGGTTTCACCCTCACGTAAATTATTTTTTCAAATTTACACCCCTTCCCCCCACGTTTCCGGGATCAAAAGTAGGGGTACCCTATGTTCACCGGGGATAGTGTAGCTAGCCAACAGTGAAAGAATTATTCAAATCGGTCCAGTAGTTTTTGTATTCGTTACGTACAAAAATACAAATGCTTCCTCTTTATATTATGTCGATAGTGTAGATGTAGATGTATTGTTATCTACTTTGTAATGTCTAAGTATAGAAACACACAAGGCGGAAAAAACGCGGCAAAATTCGGCGTGACTACGCCTGCAACGTATTTTAACAGGCCCGTTGGTCGAGTGGCTAGAGGCCCTGGCTACAAAACCAAGGGTCGCGGGTTCGAATCCCGCTAGGGGCAAATGTTTGTGTGATGAACATCGGCATTTGTACTCGAGTCATGGATGTTTATAAAAAAAGTATTTAAGTATGTCTATCCGTTCCCTAGCTTCCATAGTACAAGCTTCGAGCTTAGTTTGGGGCTAGGCAATTGGTGTGTTTGTCCAAGGCATTTATTTATTATTATTTTATTTATTTATTATTTTAAATGGAAGATGACACATCATGCCGAAATTACGTCGCGGTTGAAGAGTTTGTTTGATCTCAGGAACGACTGGTTTGAATTGAAAAAAATAATATTGTATTGCATAGTCCATTTGTCGAGGAAGACTTTAAGATATACTATAACAATATTTGTGCGGAAACCGAATTCCACGCGGACGGAGTTGCGGTCGCCCGCTAGTACCTAAGTAAAATTCCTTATAGATTACATACTTTACAATCAAATGTGTGTGAAGCTGCTTACATTAAATATTTTACAAAATCCCGACTACATTTTAGTTTTCAACGTAAATCGAAACATGAATTTTGGTTTCCATCGTACATATCGACGAACCGTAGGCATTCCGCACAGTAATTAAAACATTTCTGATGAAAGCGTTCGGCCGTCGAAGTATTCCCATGTAGCTGTTCGTTAGCGATGCATATGTTATGGATTATGTTTCGAAATGTCTATCTCTGTGAGAAATGTTTCGAAATGAGTACGGCTTCGTACAATTTAAGTACAGTAGAACTCCAATTATCCGAACTCCGACTATCCGAATCGCCGATTATCCGAATCACTTTCAGACAAAAAATTGTCCAAAAAAAGTCTAAGTGCGCTATTATTTTTCCCCCGTGACGATTTTTACAATGATTTTTATTTCTAAAGTTGTGCATAAGTTCATTTTATTTATATTTAAACATGTGAAAATATCATGTTTCTTACATTTAATTCAATAAAAAAATAGTGCAATATCAAAACGTAGCTTTTTTCTCTCCAAATGCATTATTTTTTAAAAACTCCGATTATCCGAATATTTGATTATCCGAATGGGTCCTGGTCCCCATTAATTCGGATAATTGGAGTTCTACTGTATATTACTTCGTACTTCTAGCTTTTGACAGGTTTCCAAAGTTGGGTACAGATTTTAAAAAGTAGCCTATTATACTCTCCATCCGTTTAACTATCTCCACTTAAAAAATCACGTCAATTCGTCGCTCCTTTATGCCGTGGGAGAAAGACAAACAGACCAACTCAACTTTTCCATTCGAAATATTAAATCGTTATCAATAAACACGAAACTTCATCTTAATTTGTCCTTATAATCGTAGTAAGACCCTCCGGCCGTATTCGGCCATGGCGGCCGACCTTACGATCAGACAGGTACGCAGGATATACATATTATAGTGCACAAGTGAGAGCGCAAGCACAGGTGCGCTCCCTATTCCTTCACTCTCATAATTCGGTGGGACAGCAATCTGACACGACCGTAGAGAGATCAGGCGCAGGACCAACGGTTTAACGTGCCTTCCGAAGCACGGAGGAGCTCGAGATGAAATTTTTCGGTCACCCATCCGATGACTGGCATCTGCGAACGTTGCTTAACTTTGGTAACCGCAGGCCGAGAGCGCTAACCACTGCGCCAATACCTCAATGACTATTACAGTCTTTATTTCGGTAGTCCTTATGAAACTGTTCATCTATGTATGTATTAACAGCGTATCGTTCTGTTTCCAGCGCTGTGGGAGGAGCAAGAGGCGCCGGAGTACGACATCGACTCAGAGGACGAGAGGTGGCTGCGGCAGCAAAGGCACGCGGAGCTGACAGGTGCGTTCTGTTCATCTTCTATAATAAATGTAAATAATACCCTCCAGCCGTATTCGGCCATGGCGGCCGATCTTACGATCAGGCAGGTACGCAGGATATATTATAGTGCACAAGTGAGTGCGCAAGCACAGGTGCACTCCCCATTCCTTCACTCTCATAATTCGGTGGGACAGCAATCAGACACGACCGTAGAGAGATCAGGCGCAGGACCAACGGCTTAACGTGCCTTCCGAAGCACGGAGGAGCTCGAGATGAAATTTTTCGGTCACCCATCCGATGACTGGCATCTGCGAACTCGATGAGCTCGATGGCGCAGTGGCGCATTCGGCCTGATGTTGGTTGTCATCTTCTATAATATACCTAAAAAAGAATCGCAAAATGTGTTGGTAAGCGCATAACTCAACAACGCCTGGACTAATTTGGCCAATTCTTTTTTTATAAATGTTCGTTGAAGTCCAAGGATGGTTCTGAAGGAGAAAAATCGAAACCCTAAAACAGCCCTGCCAGATTACAATTTTTTTCGACAGGACGATGTCTGTCGGGTCAGCTCGTTGATTAATGAAATAGCGAACTTGCTTTTTTGTTGACGGAGGCCAAGACTCACTTTGGGTCGCTGCGCCAACCTTGTAAGTAAGTACTTACTTTCATGGCATCGACGGGGTGATCTGTAGCCATCTTTGTTAAAACCCATCTGCGAGTATCCGGAGATTGCAGATTTTTTTTTATTATCCTTGGTAAATGAATGCCTTAACGCATGCTCCGCCTTAACGGAGGTATGTGGGACTCAAAGATTTCTCACTACGGCAGGCTTGGACCAGGAAACTATACTTCAACACTTGTTTAAATTAAAGCACATTCTATTCAACCACTGAGCGTTGAGTGTGCAGAAACTGGACCAGTAGCAGAAAATATGTAACGTGCATGCATTGCACGCAACAACGTGGTTTGCACCAAAATGTGTTTATTTTTTTGTGGGGATTTTGCTGTAAGTTGCTTACGGACGTGTTGGAATAATTTAATAAATGCTATTACTCCGTTACTTGGGGGGTAGTGGGGCGCACATTAAAGCGACTACCCACGCCAGAGGTTTGTTTTAATTCCTTGGTGAAACTCCCGGACCGGACGGAGTTAGGATAACTGAAGAATCATTACGGTGTTTGGATTTTTGCGGTGTAATTACACCCTCGGAAAGCACGTGAAACACAATGGGGCAAGCTGGGATGCTTGCATCACTGGCTCTGATCTATAAGGTCCCGAATGACACAAAACACTTCTTTTTTCAATTTCCAAAAAATGTCGTGTAATGGGTGGGATAGTTTGACTGCTGCCCCACCCTGAGCTCAAGGTTGGCTGCGATAAGGTGGTCGCACCTGATCTCTCAACATTACTAGCCGGCGTAAGTTGTTCCCTTACTGTTGACTAATCCGCGTATTCCCCTCATTTCAGAATGGAAGTTCGAGCAGATGATGGACAAGCTGGAGAAGAGCTCGGGGCAGACGGTGGTGACGCTGAACGAGGCGAAGCTGCTTCTGGAGAGGCACGACGACCTCGTCACCGCCGTCTACGACTACTGGCTGAACAAGCGGCTCAACACAGTGAGTACTGAATCATTCTACCATCAGATCCAGTTCAGCAGATGATGGTCAACTGCAGAAGAGCTCGGGGCAGACGCTGGAGAGACACGACGCCTTAGTCACCGCCGTCTACGACTACTGGCTGAACAAGCGGCTCAACACAGTGAGTACTGGCTCGTACTGCCATCAGGTCCAGTTCAGCAGATGATGGTCAACTGCAGAAGAGCTCGGGACAGACGGAGGAGAGGCACGACGACCTCGTCACCGCCGTCTACGACTACTGGCCGAACAAGCGGCTCAACACAGTGAGTACTGGCTCATACTGCCATCAGGTCCAGTGCAGCAGATAATGGTCAGGCTGGAGAGCTCGAGGCAGACGGTGGAGAGGCACGACGACCTCGTCACCGCCGTCTACGACTACTGGCTGAACAAGCGGCTCAACACAGTGAGTACTGCCTCATACTGCCATCAGGTCCAGTTCAGCAGATGATGGACAATGGGAGAAGAACTCGGGGCAGACGGTGGAGAGGCACGACGACCTCGTCACCGCCGTCTACGACTACTGGCTGAACAAGCGGCTCAACACAGTGAGTACTGCCTCATACTGCCATCAGGTCCAGTTCAGCAGATGATGGACAATGGGAGAAGAACTCGGGGCAGACGGTGGAGAGGCACGACGACCTCGTCACCGCCGTCTACGACTACTGGCTGAACAAGCGGCTCAACACAGTGAGTACTGGCTCACACTGCCACAAGGTCCCGTTCAGCAGATGATGGACAACTGGAGAAGAGCTCGGGGCAGACGATGCGAAGAAGAAGAGATTAGACCATAAGGCTCTATCCTATGAGCAGCAGTAGACTGAGATAGGCTAATGATGATGTTGGTGGTGAGTCCTGCCTGCTCCTGCGATCGTGCGATGTCGCTTGAGGCTCCGGCTCGCCTAATGTGAGGCGGTTACCTCGATGCTTACGTATGTATATACTCTGCAACATCGGTGTGCCTTTCCAAAACGTGCAAATCATCCAAGTAATGTTATAATACAGTAAATGTGCGAAGAAGACGCCTGATGGTAAGTATTCACCTCCGGCCATGATTTCCCATTTGGGCCTGTATACCTAGGGCTGCCATCTCAAAAATGTGGAAAACAGGACAAGAGGCGAGATAACCCCGGATTTTAGAGTCCGAAAGCCGGACATCATAGCTTCATCTTCATAAAATCGTCGGTTGGTCGTGCGTTTTTTTTTTCTCGGTCTTGTTATGAAACCTTCCCCGTACTAGGACAAATCCGGGGAATCTTTTCGTACCAACAGTGCCGGCTTGACGTCGTAAAGACATGCGTGCCAATAGTCTTTCTACTCTGGATGCCCAAGACTGTGCGAAGTGAAGTAGAAGAAGCAGGAAAGCAGACCCTGGTCTCCAAGGCAATTGCCGAGGAAGCAACCGGGAGTCCGGGACGACTTCTAGGATGATGATCATCATCATCGATGATGACCTTGCCTACCATCAGAAACATTGCACAACAGTTATTATATGCTGCTTCACAGTTGTTCTGTAATGATGGTTAATGGGGTGCACTGCACAAGCTACCCTGGTCCCCAATCGCCATATAGACGGCGACCGTGAAAGTACTTGATGTTTAGTGGGAAGACGCATTCGGGGTCCCAAATACCTCCGCTTAATAGTTCAGGTCGGAGCATGCGTAAAAGCATTCACCAAGGTTAAGACGAGAGGCTCATTGAAAGAAAAAGACACAGTCTGAAAAAGGATAAAACATATTAATGATCTGACAGGGTTCACGTTTACTGTTGCAGCAACATCCCCTCATACTGTCGGTGAAGACGGAGAGCAGGCCGGGCCAGTCGTCGAACAACCCCTACCTCGCGTTCCGGCGGCGGACGGAGAAGATGCAGACCAGGAAAAACAGGTATGATGGAGAAGCATCAGTGACACTTTGTTTCAGGAGTGTAGAGCAACACTAGTGTACTGGCGAAGACATAGAGATGAAAGCAGCCTTTCTTATTTGGAAGCTATTCAAAATCAAATATCAATCAAAATATTATTTAGCAATACAGGCTTATTTATTTAAACTTTAGTGCACAAAATAAAATTAGTACAAAAGGCGGACTTAATGCCTCATAGTATTCTGTACCAGTCAAAGTTAGGGTTAAATAAAATAAAAAATAAAAATTACACTTATTAACAAAAATGACTCGACCACAGATTCGGAAGGCAGTTATTGGCAAGATGAAGCGGAAAGAAACTTGACAGTTGCTCTTTTCAAATGCCATAGTATGTTTTATATACAAACTTTATAGTGAAATAGTTGACAAGACAGATTTCGTCCTGTCAAAAAAAAAATTGTAATCTGGCAGGGCTGTTTTTAGGGTTTTCCCGGCAATTATTAGACTTTTTCTCGCCGTAAGAACCATCCTTGGACTTCAACGAACATTAAAAAAAAAGAATTGGCCAAATTGGTCCAGGCGTTGTTGAGTTATGCGCTTACCAACACATTTTGCGATCGATTTTTATACATAATTATTATATAAGATAAGATTATTAATGTTATATGTCTGTTTATTCCAGGAAAAACGACGAGAGCTCGTACGAGAAGATGCTGAAGCTCCGTCGCGACTTGGCGCGCGCACTCACGCTGCTAGAACTGGTCGCGCGGCGAGAGAACGCCAAGCGCGAGCTTGTTCGGCTGACCGGCGCGTTGGCTGAGCGTCGCTACGCCGCCGGAGACTTTGCGAACCATCTGCTGCCCGATCCGCCGCCCAGGTACGTACAGCAGATAATAATAAATAGATTTCTTAAACTAACACAGTGTACAGGTCCTTGGACTAACACACAATTGCCTAAGTCTCAAACTAAGCTGGAAACTTGTACCATGAATTCTAAAAGGAACGGATAGACGTACAAACATACTTTTTATTTAAAACATACTTTAACAGTAACCAGATAAATATAACACCCAGGCCAGGACCAGAACAAATAGACATGTACATGATCACAAATTGCACACTTTTGGTCTAACAGTCAACGTTATGTTATGACCATAACTCGCAATGGGTTCGCTGAATGATACGTAGCAATACTTAACCGAATTATAGGGAGCAAAACTTCAAGAATGATATGGTCCAGCTCGAAGGAACAAAATATCTGGCTCGAAGGACCACAATATCCGGCTCGAAGGACCAAAATATCTTGTCTATCTTGAAGTCTCACAATTTACACTAATATTATAAAGAGGAAAGATTTGTATTTTGTGTATTGTGTGTGAAATTAAACCGCGACGGAAGGCAAGTTTGTTATATAAGTTCAATGAGGACTGCTTTAACCTACATACATGTGTCAGCCCAACGTTAATCGCCAGAAATGTGCCACACAATCTAACCGTACACCGTTCTTCCTCAGACCGCAGTACACGTCGGTACCCATCGCGGCGAGCAGTTTCCGAGCGTACAGCGCGCCGCACTACCCGCCGCGCGCGCCGCCCACCCCCGTCGACATACCACGACAGGTACTATACTTGTTTACTACCCAGAAAACCCCCTTAATATACTAGGCATGATACTGAGAAAGACATTTTTGAGCATCTGTCGAACTTAACAAAGAAATAGAAATGTGCTAAGTTTACCGTTACTACCAGAAAATATGTGTGGTATTACCAAGACAGGTACTATGCTTATCTACTGTTAATAACCCGAGAAAACCCCCTTATTATTGAGGAAGACATTTTTGTGCTACATTTGTCGAACTCAACGAAATATTATAAAGTCTACTAAGTTAACCGTTACTTCCCATAAATATGTTGGACATACCACGACAGGTACCATACTTGCTTACTATCCAGAAAACCCTCTTGATATACTAGGCTTGATACTGAGGAAGTCATTTTTGTTTAACATCTGTCGAACTCAACAAAGAAATAGAAATGTCCTAAGTTTACCGTTACTACCAGAAAATATTTGTGGTATTACCACGACCAGGTACTATGCTTTTTTTGTTACTCCCCTTTAGGGCTTGATAATGAGGAAGACATTTTTGTGTTACATTTGTCGAAGACGCCGAAATATTTTAAAATTTACGAAGTTTACCGTTACTTCCCTAAGTTATGTGTGGACTTACCACGGCAGGTGCTACACTTGTTTATTGCAAATACCCCGAGAACCCCCTTTTATATTGCGGGCAACTGTATAATCGGGCTTGATACTGGGAAGTAAATGTTTTTGAAAGATAAATTGATAAATTAGAATGACACGTTTATATTTAGTATCCAAAAAACCTCTTATAATGTGGGTAGGGGGGTTTTTGATCTATATTAGATTATACTCGGGCTTAACATGTAGTTTGAAAGATTATGAATACCGTTACTACCCAGAGAACCCCCCGTATTTGTGGGTTAAGAGTTTTGTTTTGAGTACAATCGGGATTGATAGTGCGAAAGAAATATTCTGATTGAACATTTCTACGAAGTACCATGAGCTTACAAGTACTACCCAAACAACCCTCATTAAGATTGAGTAGGAGGTTTTGTATTTGGTTTTAATAGTGCTTGATACTGGTACATATTATAAATTGAATTTAATGGTGATAGAAATACGTATTAATGTTTATGAGTGAATTTGGTAATGATTGAGCGATTATATGGCTGAATAAAAGTTGTTTGCTTGCGAGAAAATATTGAATAAAAGCAGATGTAACGGTGTATAGAGACCTATTTATAAGTATTACGAAGCCCAGTATTATGTAGGTGATTGGTTGTATTACAGCGCGAGAAACGACCGTACAAGAGAAAGAAAATCCGGCACCCCGCCGTCGGCTCCGTACAGGGGTTGCGAGGTGAGTGCACAGACCTTTTGCGACAACCGCACCTCGGACGAGACGGACTTTCCGCCGGCTGTACATTCAGAGGAGATAGGTTTTGTATGTTGGATGGTAAAAAAAAGAAAATTGTGAAGACAGCATTTAGGGTCTGCCGACTGTACATTCAGGGGAGTATCTCCTCTATGTTGGGTGGTAAAAAAAGAAAATTTTGAAGACAGTATCTATGGTACTATGTAGTTATATTATATACATAACATTTTCATGTGGTAACATAGTGTCATTGTGTTTTTTTAAGTGCACACGTGAGCCTCGTATTATTAAGAACGGATTAGCAGATATTCTTTTAGTATGGATAATGTACAGATTTTTATAGTTACCAATTTGTTGCCAATAGGTAATAGGAAATGTTTTCAATTGTCCATGATATATGGCTATTTGATGGAAGGTAATGAAAATAAAGTGAAATAATAAAGCCAAAGGCAAATGATTTTTTACAACTGAACAAATTTATGCAATTGCACAAATTATGTAGTTGATTATTCATTTTTAACTATGATCATAACTTCATATCCATTGCAATATTCATTTTCTATTGAAGAAAAAACAAATTACTATTTACATAATATTTAACATTGGATAAATATGCTAACAAAATATACAGCAAACATTTAAAATGAAAGAAATGCTGTCTTAGTTACTTTCATCATTATCATTCAAAAGATTAGGTTTAGGATAGGACTTAAACATAAATATAATTAAAAATAAATACTCTTGCTTATTATTTTTAACTTTAAAGTCGCGAAATTAAAGTCGTCATTGTCCGGGGTGTGTTTGTCAATTCATGTTGACGGAGCGACGTTGTTATTGTACGGCATGGATACGTCACAGGTCTGTGAACTATGGGGTCCTGCGGGTTCGGAAGGGTTCAAACGGGTAGTACCACTACCCGGTAAACCCCCGTCCGTTAAATTCGTTTATCAAGATGTATTTATCTAAGGCTCGTATTAATAAATCGCACTCAACTCTGAGCTTGATCTTGAGCGCGAACTAGATATGTCATTATCATACAAAACAACACCTCAAGTTCGCGCTCAAGTTCGATCTCAGAGTTGAGTGCGATTTATCAATACGAGCCTTAGACTAGAGTTATGGATATCACTTATTAACAATATTTCATAATATATTTTTCGTATACCGAAAAAATCGTTTTCTCAAAATAAATATTTATTTTGGAATCTAATACTAATATGTACTGGCTTTAGAAGTTATAATTCATAATTAAGTTAAAAGGTAAGTGAGGATTGGATCGGATATCATTTGCGTCGATTAAAACAGTGTATTTTACATTATACTTATGACTATTCGTGACTTCACTAGAGGGCTCACGTTACGAGTAATATACAAAATTATTTTGTATAGAAATAACTTATCTCAAATATTTTACCTCTGAGGTACACATAAGCTAACTTAGTTCTGATATGAAAAGGTATTTGGATTTCATTGGGTTTGAACCTAATTATTACTGCTATAAGATAATAATTGTTTTGCTATTAGATTTATTACATTTGCAGACAATATTTTATTTTGGCTTATATACAAGGGTATCGACGAAGGCGTCGATGGCAAAAAACTAAGATTAAAAATGTAATTAAATACAATTCGAAAGTTATATATCCCTGGGCCTTTTAAATTTAATTGTAAGGCTATCTATTATATTGTTACTAACCCAAACTAGATTACATCAAAAACCGTATTCATCAAATCAGTACTTCCCATCTATAACAAAGTCTATGAACGTATAGTTTCAGAACCTGCCGTGTGTTCGTCGTCGGAGGAGGAGAGTACGCGGGTGGAGGCGCCACCGGTCGACGACGGGCCATTCGCGTTCCGAAGGAAGCCGGGGTGCTACTACGAAATGGTGAGTTATGTTAAAACTCCTTGTTTTCTTAGCAATAAGAACTATGGTTTTTTATACTGACATGTGTCTATGTACATTGTTTTACTGTCTCATAGTTTTCACCTTACGGAATAAACGTATTCAACCACCTACGCGTTAGTATTCCCTGTAAAATAACTACTTATCTATACTAATGTATAAAGCTGCAGATTTTTTTTGTTTTAAAACGCTAATCTCAGGAACAACTGGCGCGATTTGAAAAAATATTATGTTGGATAGCCCATTTAACGAGTAAGGTTATAAGGCTGTAGTATATACCTATGTGTGCGAAAACCGGGAACCACTCGGACGGAGTCGCGGGCGGGCGCTGGTGTTTACTTAGATTTATTTAGACAGGTCTGTTGGCCTAGTGGGTTCGAATCCCGCTAGGGGTTTTTTTGACGAACATCGGCATTTGTACTCGAGTCATTGATGTTTATGAAAGTATATAACTAACAGTTTCCTTAGTACAAGTTGCGAGATTAGTTTGGGGCTAGGGAATTGGTGTGTTAGTACAATGAATTCAATTTAAATTAATTTAATTTTAGTAAAATCTAATTTAATTTTAATTAACGGTATTTTTTTTCTTCTACGTCTTTCAATAAAAAAAAAATCATCAATCATCTTCCCATATAAAAAGTATAAAATTGAATATTTTTATTCCAGCCTACGTCAACACTGTGTGGAGATCCTCTCGATCCGGATAAAGCGACAAAAGATGCACTTTACGACCATGAGCTTGATGATCGGAATAGGTGAGTTACTTTATTTATTTATTTATTGTTTGTGATTCGGTTTTCAAGCAAGCATAGCGTTAGGTCAAAGGGAATAAAAGTCGTGTTAGTAGATTTTAAGAGAGGCAGAGCTCTGTGGAACTTCTGGTGTAAGATATATTTCAAACCTTGGTTATGTGTCACGCTACTTAAATTATCTGCCATAGATATAAGGCCTATGTATGTATGTATGGTCATGTGTAAAGTAAGCACGTGAAGCCGTTGGTCCTGCGCCTCATCTCTCTACGGTCGTGTCAGACTGCTGTCCCACCGAATTATGGGAGTGAGGGCATAGGGAGTGCACCTGTGCTTGCGCACTCACTTGTGCACTATAATATATCCCGCGTAAGTGGCTAATCGTAAGATTGGCCGCCGTGACCGAATTCGGCTAGGATGGTATTTTTATTATGTGTAACGATTAATGATGTATTCCCTCGCAGGTTCACGCTGACGTCGGTGTCGCATCCGTACCCGCGCTGCGTGGGGTTCGCGCGGCGGCGGCTCGGGCGCGGCGGGCGCGTGCTGCTGGACCGCGTGCGCACGCCGCTCGACGACCTCTGGCCGCGCCTGCCCTTCAGCTTCGTCGACTCGGCGCACTACCGCCGCGAGCGCGACGAGGAGGTACGACCGACTACCCCGCAGGACCCCCCACAATACCCTGCAGGACCCCCCCACAATACCCTGCAGGACCCCCCACAATACCCTGCAGGACCCCCTGCAATACCCTGCGGGACCCCCATAATACCCTGCAGGACCCCCCATAATACCCTGCAGGACCCCCCATAGTACCCTGCAGGACCGCCCATAATACCCGGGAGTACGCCGTGTAACCCGGGAGACTTGCTACTCGATAGGACCACCCAGACCAGGGCAGAACCCCCTACTACTACCCGGTAGAACCCCTAATACAACACGGCAGGACCCCTACCACGCTATCAGCTGGGACTCGCCGCTCGACGACATCTGGCCGCGCCTGCCATTCAGCTTCGTCGACTCGGCGCACTACCGCCGCGAGCGCGACGAGGAGGTACGACCGACTACCCCGCAGGACCCCCTAGCAGTGACGGGAGGACCCCGTACTACCCAGTAGACTCCCCTTCTACCCGGTAGAACCCTCTAATAACCTGGAGGACCCTCGAATACCCTGTAGGACCTCTGCTACCCGGTAGAACCCCTAGGACCTCATGCTAAATAACAGTAATTATACGCTAGAAGCCCTGTTAACATTTTATAATGCGGATTACATTGTTTAATCAGATCAGAACCAATTTAACTACATAATAATATAAGGAAGGGATGAGATTACTAGAGCTTCCTAATATGAGTATATGATGCTGGTACGTCAGAAGCTATTCGTTCTACAACTAATTTTAAAAAAGAGGAAGAATTATGACGTGAACTTATACCAACGTTATCACAGTGTATATGTACTACGTATAATGACATTAATTGTTATATTTCCAGGTGGAACTCGAGACGAAAGCGCACCGGACACCGAAGGAGATGACGCGCGACTACCACACGGGCGGGAAGTACCCGTGGCGTCACGCGTTCCGGCAGCACCTGGCTAAGAACCCCCACCTGTGGACGGACGAGGTCAAGACCGAGCCGAAGATCGAGAAGATGGACTACGAACAGTGCGTCAGTGATACGAGTGATACAGTGCGTGATATGAGTGATACGGTTAAGAGTGATACGGTCGCCGATGTTCGGACTATAGAGTGTAACGTGCAAGATAGCCTGCGGAGAGTGATGAGGAAGAGGGCGTGGAGCGGATGCAGTGATGGATCGTACGATTCGGATGATAGTCTGCAGCCGGTCGAGAGGGAGTTTGAGAAGTTTATCAACGAGGTTAATAAGAAATGGTGAGTTTTATAATTATGTTAATATTATTAAATCTAAATCAACCTTATCAGTTAGTACGAGCTACTAGCGGCCGACCACGAATTCGTCCGCGTAGATTTCAGATCCCTCTTTTTCGAATTTATAATATTAGTGGGGATGTTAATTATTAACACTTAATCCAAAAGTCTAAAAAAACTTGACTTATTTGTCAAAAAGCTGACCTAAAAATAGGTATGTAGATAAATAAATACTGCGAAGTTTAAAGGCATTTCTCAACTTTTAGGGTCTATTAGTTTTGAAGTAGGTGTTTAAAGACAACTGCAGTAATAGAAAATATATTAAGAACGGTTGTATATTACCAACATCGAATAGTACTGCCCTTTTCTCTCCGTGGGTCTTGTAAGATACGGTGAAGGTATTTGCCTGTGTTTTATTGTTCATCATACTTCGGTCATCATACTCGCCTACTCATCCTGGTGATTATGAGTGAAACCGTTTATCGGGGTAATGAAAGCTGCTGTTGATGATAATATTTATTTATTTAAAAAACCTTAAAACTATCCTTACAGGAATATGATTAAGTTGGTTGACATATCTTAACAAAAACACACCGTCCGCAGGTTACACTTTAGGCCGAAAACGCCGCCGCCGTCGCCGTCCCCCCCTCCGGCGGACGACGACGACGCCGTCCCCATAGCCCTCGACACCCCCCTAGCGGTGGAACTGAGCGCGCAACCGTCGCACGGGCTCGCAGCGTTCACGACGGACGAGTTCACGCTCGGCGCGCTGTACGACGTCGACGACGATCTCGCGTCAGGTGAGCCGCACTACCCGTAGGACGCCCCCCACTACCCGCAGGACCCCCCCCCCACTACCCGCAGGACCCCCCTACCCACAGGACCCCCCCACTACCCACTACCCGCAGGATCCCTCTACCCATAACCCTAGACAGTCCCTAGCGGTGGAACTGAGCGCGCAACCGTCGCACGGGCTCGCCGCCTT
The DNA here is from genome assembly GCA_958496325.1 of Nomophila noctuella. Taxonomy (NCBI): domain Eukaryota; kingdom Metazoa; phylum Arthropoda; class Insecta; order Lepidoptera; family Crambidae; genus Nomophila; species Nomophila noctuella. The sequence goes on from OY292508.1 coordinate 2,879,705, forward strand.
CACCACGGACGAGTTCACGCTCGGCGCGCTGTACGACGTCGACGACGACCTCGCGCGAGACAGCGCCGCGTCAGGTGAGCCGCACTACCCGCAGGACCCCCCACTACCAGCAGGACCCCCCACTACCCACAGGACCCCCACTACCCGCAGGACCCCCCACTACCCACTACCCGCAGGATCCCTCTACCCATAACCCTAGACAGTCCCTAGCGGTGGAACTGAGCGCGCAACCGTCGCACGGGCTCGCCGCGTTCACCACGGACGAGTTTACGCTCGGCGCGCTGTACGACGTCGACGACGACCTTGCGCGAGACAGCGCCGCGTCAGGTGAGCCCCACTACCCGTAGGACCCCCCACTACCCGCAGGACCCCCCACTACCCGCATGACCCCCACTACCCGCAGGAACCCCACCACTACCCGCAGGACCCCCCACTACCCACTACCCGCAGGATCCCTCTACCCATAACCCTAGACAGTCCCTAGCGGTGGAACTGAGCGCGCAACCGTCGCACGGGCTCGCCGCGTTCACCACGGACGAGTTCACGCTCGGCGCGCTGTACGACGTCGACGACGACCTCGCGCGAGACAGCGCCGCGTCAGGTGAGCCCCACTACCCGCAGGACCCCCTACTACCCACAGGACCCCCACTAACCGCAGGACCCCCACTACCAGAAGGACCCCCCAGTACCCGCAGGAACTTCCACTACCCACAGGACCCCAGTACCCATAGGACCCTCCTGTACATATAGGACCGTTCTGTACCCATAGGACCTCACTACATATGCTCCAGAAAGAGTTGCCTAAGAACCTGCAGGATTCTAGTAAGATATCAATATTTGGGTGAAGACTGCGTTCAGATTGAATACTCAAGCAATAACGAAAAAAAGTGCAACACTAACAATTGTTACTGCTACATAATTCTGAAGAATTAAGGGCTGCTTTTACTAGTGCAGGCAATGAAGCATTTTGGGTCCGAATTTTTTTACTGTGAACCGATTTGCATGAAATTTTGGAATTAGTTTCATTGCACCCTTCAATTCAAAAGTGAAAATGATTTGAACGCCGCAACTACCCCTGGAGTGGTTGCCACCCCATCTCGGGGGTGAGTATTCTTTTTTTAAGATAACTTCGGATATCGATAGGAAGACTAATTTTAAGCCAAAAATCATCTATAAAGTTTTTCGATAAATCTAATACTTTTCAAGTTATTGGCAATTGAATATTCGCAATTTTGTCACGTTTTTCATCGGTTTTTTGCAAATATCTCCAAAAATATAACTTTTATCCATAGTGTTACGAGGAACAAAATTGAGGCAGGTAAAAAACTAAACAATTTTGTTTATTATAACTTATTCTAAGTGCAATATTAAGTTAGATATTAAAGATCAAAGCCGTTTTTTATTTTGTCTGCATTTTAATCGATGTGGTCAATGTCATCTAGCGGCGAGCAGATGCATTTTATGCATTTTTATAATTAAGAGTTTTATAGTGCTTTAAATAAGCTTTCAAATGAGTACAATTAAAAGTCTTTTGCACGTAAAATAAGTGAGCCTTATAACAAATAAGAGGAGCATCCAATATTTTTTCTTTTAAAACAATGGGTTTCATAAGTGCCATTTCCACCAGAATTGAAATTATTCGTATTCCGCCAAGAATTAACTTTATTATGAAGTGTTTGATAAATTGTATCAGTTTGGCTGCTTTAGGACACATATTTTTCAAAATAGACAGGATTAAAATTAAAATATAAAATCTCATATTTTAAAAAATCCCACCTTCTTTTCATAATATCTCAAAAATTACGATAGATGCGTATAAAAGTGTAGGGATAAAAAATTTAGGTATTTTTCTGCCAAAAAATTTAGTAATCTTGTTATTTCTGTTAAACAAAAACTGACGGAGATATGATTGTTTAAAGAGCGCGTGGCAGCGGCAATCACAGCCTCTCTTAAGCCCTTTAACCCTTCACCGTTTTCGAAAAACGTTTTTAATTATATATTGCAATAAATGATGTTGTAGTTCTTCTAATTACCTTTTCAATGCTGTTTTAGAAATTGTGATAGCATGAATAGCTTGGAAATGGCACTTGTGAAACCCATTGATTTACAAGAAAAAGCATTCGATGATCCTCTTATTTGTAATACAGCCTACTTATTTTACGTGCAAAAGACTTTTAATTGTACTCATTTGAAAGCTTATTTCAAGCACTACAAAACTCTTAATTATAAGAATCCATAAAATGCATCTGCTCGCCGCTAGATGACATTGACCACATCGATTAAATTGCAGACAAAATAAAAATCTTTAATATATATCTTAGTATTGCACATAGAAAACTTTAGGATAAACAAAATTATTTAATTTTTTACCTGCTACAATTTTGTTCCTTATAAAATTTTCGATAAAACTTATATTTTTGGAGATATTTGCAAAAAACCGATGAAAAACGTGACAAAATTGCGAATTTTCAATTGCCAATAACTTGAAAAGTACTAGATTTATTGAAAAACTTTATAGATGATTTTTTGCTTAAAATTAGTAATCCAATCGATATCCGAGGTTATCTTAAAAAAAAAATACTCACCCCCGAGATGGGGTGGCAACCACTCCAGGGGTAGTTGCGGCGTTCAAATCATTTTCACTTTTGAATTTAAGGGTACAATGAATCTAATTCCAAAATTTCATGCAAATCGGTTCACAGTAAAAAAATTCGGAGGTTGGACCATATTTTTCGCTTCAATGACTGCGCTATACATAATATGACATCACTCGTTACTACTTCATATAGATTCCTAGTTTTGGAAATTAAATATAGTAAAAGTAACGTATTTCACTGGTTTCATTTTATCTAATGTGTTGTATTCTGTGTTGCAGAGACGGACCCTCCGGCGCTGTCGGATCAGCGCGAGGGTTTTTTATCCCGCGGCCAGGGCCCGCCCGCGCGCGCCGGCCCTGGCCGCCGCCCGCGCGCCGCAGACACGCACCGCCCACGCGACCCGCACTCCACCACCTCCGTGCAGGTGAGAGACAAAGTTGACGACCCGCTTGGTGTAAGCCCCTTCGTACACTACGCTACGCAAATCTCCGATACTCGACGATTTTAGTCTCCAAGCGACTACCGCCATACAAACTCATTGAGGCTCGTACACTAGTCGCGTCGCCGACATTCGTCGCGCGACTCGCGTCGCGCCAGTCGTACGCGACCTGCCTGCCGAAGTCGTCGCCACAAAAGTCGCCGCGATTTTCAAGATGGCGGAGCATTTATTGAATGTTAAATTTAATTTGTATAGCCGCTACGTCAGTAGTGGCAATTCAAGTCTTGCGATTCAGTGCCGTGTGTACGGACCGTGCGCTACTCGATACTCGCGACGCGATACTTAAGTAGTATACGACATTAGTATCGGAGATTTGCGTAGCGTAGTGTACGAAGGGCCTTATGGTCAAGATGTTGCCTATTACGCAAGAGGTCGCGGGTTCGATCCCCGCACAGGACAAACATTTGTGTGCATGAACATGTCTGTTTGTCCTGGTCTGGGTGTTATATGTATCTATTTAAGTATACATATTTGTAATACCACTGTTGATTCTGATGTCTGTAACACAAGTGCATAAGCTACTTAACACGGGGTCAGATCAATGTATGTGATGTTGTGAAAAAAAAAAAAAGTTAAGCAACGTTCGCAGATGCCAGTCATCGGATGGGTGACCGAAAAATTACATCTCGAGCTCCACCGTGCTTCGGAAGGCACGTTAAGCCGTTGGTCCTGCGCCTGATCTCTCAGCTGTTCTCGCTGTCCCACCGAATTATGAGAGTGAGGGAATAGGGAGTGCACCTGTGCTTGCGCACTCACTTGTGCACTATAATATATCCCCTGCGTACCTGGCTGATCGTAAGATCGGCCGCCATGGCCGAATACGGCCGGAGGGTATTATTATTATGGAGTCCTAAAGGACTCGCAGTCTACGAAAAACTGATTTCCTCGCCTAAATTCACCTAACCCCTTTCTCGCGATCTGCAGCGAAGCACATTGCATGGCATTTTTATTTTAAAACAAGTATTTACTTGTGTACAAGAACTTTCACTCTTCGAATTACATAATAATTTAAATTTTTAGCCATCATTTTCTGCTGAGAGAAACAGACTGAGGTGCAAAGTTAGGTGAATTTTTGACGCTTTGAGGGTACACTTAAAGTGACTTAGGAAGCATCTATGGTATTCATTAATATCAGGAATAGATAATTAAATTTAATACTGTTAATCCGACAGGTGTTGCCGCTGCCTAAAGAGACGATGTATCTGGAGACGGTGCGAGAACCGCCCAAGGTTGTCGACCCTCCGAAGATCAAAGAGGAGAAGGTTGAGGTCGCCCAACCGGTTCCCAACTCGAAGATCATCGTCGAAGAGGTCAACGAGGTTCCACAGGTGTGTGTTAGAATAATTGGGTAATTGACTGCATACGAAATTAATTATGATATTCCAACATTTATTTATTTATTTCACGATTTATTTTTTTCACGAAAAACATGTTTACATTATATACTTATATCTAGTGACTCTGCACTAAGCAAATTTTGCTTGTATCGCAGTAGCCAATATACTCTGCATACAACAAACATTAAATATGAAATCAAAGAAAATATTATACATACAGACGAATTGAGAACCTCCTCCTTTTTTGAAGTCGGTTAAAAATGAAGCCAATTTTTTAGTTACTTTTGAGCTTTTAACACACCTATTTTTATTACATCATCATCATCAGCCTATCGCAGTCCACTGCTGGACATAGGCCTCTCCTAGGGCTCTCCAATTAGCCCGATCCTCGGCGACTCGCATCCAGCTCCTGCCAGCCATCTTGCGCAAATCGTCACTCCACCTGGCCTGAGGGCGTCCTACACTACGTTTTTTGGGACTCTTGCTGAAACGCGGTATCCACTCTAGAACTCGTTTACCCCAACGGTTGTCGGTTCTGCGGCTTATATGGCCAGCCCACTGCCACTTCAGCTTGCTAATCCGGTGAGCTATGTCGATGACCTTAGTTCTCTGCCGGATCACATCATTTCGAATGCGATCCCGCAGAGAAACGCCGAGCATAGCTCTTTCCATAGCCCGCTGAGCGACTTTAAACTTGTGAACCAGCCGTGCCGTAAGTGTCCACGTTTCAGCTCCATATGTCATTACGGGTAGGACGCACTGATTGAAGACTTTTGTCTTAAGGCATTGTGGAATCGACGATAAGAAAACTCGACGTAGTTTCCCAAATGCTGCCCAACCTAGCTGTATTCTTCTATTCACCTCGCTCTCAAAGTTGTTTCTACCCAACTGCAACGTTTGCCCGAGGTAGACATATTTCTGAACAACTTCGAGAACTGCGCCGTGAATCGCGATCGGTTCCGGTAGAACATGTTCATTGAACATGACCTTGGTTTTGTCCAAGTTCATCCGTAGGCCGATGCGTGCAGAAGAGTCAGCCAGGTCATTTAGCATCTGTTGTAGGTCCTGTAGCGTCTCTGCCATTATGACGATGTCATCTGCGAATCGCAAGTGAGAGATGTATTTGCCATGTATGTCAATGCCACGACCTTTCCAGTTCAGCGTCTTGAACAAATCCTCCATTGCATTTGTGAACAATTTCGGGGAGATGACGTCCCCTTGCCTCACTCCTCGATGCAACGGTATAGGTTTTGTTTGCTGATTCTGTACTTGGACGGACATGGTGGCAGCTTTGTACAAACATCTCATCACTTGGATATATCGCCAATCTACCTGGCACCTCTGCAGGGACTCCAGAACAGACCAGATTTCAACCGAGTCGAAGGCCTTCTCATAGTCCACAAATGCTAGACACAGGGGCTTATTATACTCCTCGGTCTTCTGTATAATTTGCCGCACTGTGTGGATGTGGTCTATGGTGCCGTATCCGCTCCGAAACCCGGCCTGCTCCGGTGGTTGGAATTCGTCGAGTCTTTGCGCAAGACGGTTCGAGATTACTCTTGAGAACAGCTTGTAAACGTGGCTTAGAAGCGAAATGGGTCGATAGTTCTTCAACAGGGTTTTGTCTCCCTTTTTGAAGAACAGGACGACTACGCTTCTACTCCACGCCTCCGGAGTTCTCCCTTCAAAAAGGACAGCGTTGAAAAGCTTTTGGAGCTCCCTCAGTACGGGTCGACCCCCAGCCTTTAGCAGCTCTGTCGTAACGCCATCCTCTCCAGGGGCTTTTCCGTTTTTCAGCTGTCCAAGAGCAATCTCGATTTCGCCAACGCTGACTTCTGGCAGGTCTTCGGTGTAGTGGCGTGTTAATGTGGCTCTAGAGTCCTCATTTCCGGGATCAGGTCGAGATGCATGCGAGGCGTATAACCGGCCGTAGAAGTCTTCCACCTCCGAAAGAACAGCTGGCTTCGAAACAACGACTTCTCCACTTGCTGTGGTCAACTTCGTCAGGTGGCTTCTTCCGAGAGATTGTACGAACACTTTAGACCCCCGATTTTGCTCGATAACTTTTTCGATTGAAATAGTATTTGAGCACCGGAGGTCGTGTCGCACGAGTTTGTTGATCTCCCGGTTAAGAGCCCGTTTTTCCGACGAAGTGACGGGTGGGTTCTCACGTCTTTGTTTCATTAGCCCTAAGGTTACTTCGGAAAGTTTTGACTTTTTGCCCTTACGCCGCATGTAACAGAATCTCGAACCTTCCTCCCTGAGAACTCGAACCACATTTTCGAGGTTCTGGTTGACGTCTGTTGTGGTTTCCATGGCAGCAAACCGGTTCTCCAGATTTGACTGGAATGTTTCAGACCCTTGCATGGATTGGAGCAGAGTAGGTCGTAGACGAGACCTCATCAGGCGGACACGTTCGGCTTTAAAGTTGATATTCAGAGTGCCTCTGACCAGTCTGTGATCACTGCCGGTGTTAAACCTATTGATCACGGAGACATCTCTGAATATGTGTCGCCTGTCCGCCAGGATGAAGTCTATCTCGTTTTTTGTCATAGCGTCAGGGCTTTGCCACGTCCATTTTCTTTGGGACTGTTTCTTGAAGAAAGAGTTCATCATATAGAGTCCCTCCTTTTCGAGAAAATTGACAAGCATCTGCCCCCTATGATTCCTGACTCCAAATCCATGGGATCCTACTACCGATTCACTGCAATTTTGTACTCCCACTTTAGCGTTAAAATCACCCATGACAACGTTGTAGTGAGTCTTTGTGGTGAGGTGGAGGGCCCTCGATATATCATCGAACATTTCCTCCACCTCAGCATCCGAATGTGTCGAAGTCGGAGCGTACACTTGCACCACCTTGAGACTATATCTCTTAGTGAGCTTTATGATGAGGTACGCTACCCTGTTCGACACACTGGAGATTTCCACAACGTTGTCAGAGATCGATTTATTTACCAGAAACCCAACGCCACCTTGGGACTTTTGGTCTCCCTCGCGGAAGTACATTAGGTGGCCCGACTCCAGGGTTACGGTGTCCTCCCCCTCTCTTCGGACTTCACATAACCCTAGGATGTGCCACCTTATCTTCCCAAGTTCCACCTCAAGTTGCGCCAGATGCGAGTCAAGCCGTAGTGTGCGTCCATTATACGTAGCCAGGGTCAGTTTTTGATGGTGGCCTCCCGTAGCCCGGAGATTCTTCGCACCCCCCGTCCCGCCGTTACCATGATCGCCACCATGACCAGGAATAGCGGGACCACCGGGAACTGAGGGCCGTGCCTTCTGTGACGCCATCGGAGGATATGCCCATAGTCACCACGCTGGGCAGGCGGGTTGGTGACCGCAGTATGGTGATCGTTTATTCTCGGAGAAATGCTGCTGCCCATCTCCCCGGATTGTCCCTTAGTCGCCTCTTACGACACCCACGGGAAGAAATGGGGTAGTACTATTCTAGGCCGGCACTACACAGCACATTTTTATTACACCTAATTGAAACTAAAAGAGTATTGATTTGACAATACACAAATGTGACGTCACAATTCTCTATTCCATTCAGTGTTTCCTGCAAGTTTACGTTTTTGACATTTAATGAAAGATGGTGATTTGATGGTGACCTGTCAGTCAAATACCGGATCGAAAGGCGCGTTTTAATTTGATACTTTTTTATTTATATGTAAAAGGGAGGCAAACTATGTGATAGGTAGGCAGACGATCTAGGAGGTCTCCTAATGGTAAGTGATCACCTCTGCCCATGGACATCAACAACCGCACAAGGGTCGCAGATGTCGCCCCAACTGAACTTCGGCAGCCTTATTCATTTGTAAAATATTAACTAGCGGCCGCCCGCGACTCCGTCCGCGTGGATTTCGATTTCCAATATTCTATGTGTTATTCTGATGTATATAAGCTATATTGTGGTAAAGTTTCATTCAAATCCATTCAGTAGTTTTTACGTGAAAGAGTAACAAACATCCATACATCGTAGTAGGATAGTCAAACGCAGTGTTTTGCAAGCCTATTTAAATTTACAATCAAAACTCCTCTCCCCAGGTCAAACTGGAGAAGAAGAGAAAAGAGGACACCGTGGAGGAGGTCCAACTCGCCCATGGCGTCCAGCTGAAGACAGTCCAGAGCGTCCAGTCGCCGCTGAAGAAGCACATCATCACGGCGCAGCGCCGGCCCGACGCGCCGCTGCTCGCGCACGACGCCGCGCCGCAGATACTCACCGTCGCCGTGTCCGACAGCCTCAAGGTACGTTGCGCTACTAAAGAATATCTGGCTCGAAGGACCAATGTGTCTGGCTCGAAGGACCAACGTATCCGGCTCGAAGGACCAAAAAGTCTGGCTCGAAGAACCAAAAAGTCCGCCACGAAGGACCGAAATCCGAGTAGAACCTCAAATTATTGCCCAGTGTTTGGCACTTGAAAAGAGCAACTGTCGAGTTTCTTGCCGATTCTTCTCGCCAGTTACTGCCTTCCGTATCGGTGGTCGAGTCTTTTTTTTTTTCAATTTTGACCATTTATAAGTATTTCAGTGAAGCTTATATTAATGAAGAATATTTTGATTTTGATTTTGTTAAACATGTTTTGTTATTTAACAGGTGCGATTGCAGAATCACCTGCTGTCGAGCCAGGCGGGAGTGTTGGTGCAGAACGGTCCGTTCCCGCCGGTCGCGGTGGCCGTGCCCGTGCAGCAGGCGAGAGAATCCGGTCAGTTGATTGTTTATTATGATTGTTATTATGATATTATTATAGTTCATGTTTATCTAGCCAAACCATGGAGAACTTAAGCAATTAATTATTAATACGGGCAATAATAATTGAAATTCTAATCATTGAAACCAGCAAGGTAACATTTTACTCTGTAAATGGAAGAATGGAACTCAAAAATATAAATTAACTAGCGGCCGCCCGCGACTCCGTCCGCGTAGATTTCGATTTCCAATAGCCTAAAGCCTTCCTCGTCAAATGGATATCTATCCAACACAATTTTTTTTTTTCAAGTCGGACCAATAGTTCCTGAGATTAGCGCGTTCAAACAAACATACAGACAAACTCGTCAGCTTTATATATTCAGTATAGAAGTATTGATAGTTCATGCATATCGAGCCACAACTAAAGTTATTTTTAGGTTTTTAAAATATGTACACAGAAAAAATTATCTGATCTCAGATTGCTCAGACGGGTCTCCAACCCAGTATTTATAATTTTAAAAATTATAGACAAAGGTATAGTTAAACTAAGCATGTAAAAAAATGCTTGGAATTAATATAAAAAAGTTAAAGCTGTTTCTGTTCTTGAATTATATACTTTACTTATAAAAAAACTATCGGTCTATGTGGATTTCGGTTTCCGCATGATCAGCGCGTTCAACCTTACAAACAAACTCTTCAGCTTCATTTCATAAGTCAAAGTCAAAGTGGTTTATTTTGCAATTTGATTTACAGATAAATTCTTTTGCATGTCATATCTTTTTTTACCTACTAGCAATTCGACGTGAATGGCCTGCTGAGAAGAAGTGCGTATAGATAGGACACTGTATTCGGTATATTGTAACATATTCGTTATCCCACAGGTGTCTCAGGCGTGAGCGTATCCGGGGTCAACGTGTCAGCCGTGTCCGGCGTGTCCGGCGTGTCGGGCGTAGTGTCCGGCGCGACGATGTCCCCCCGGCGCGTGGGGACCCCCCTGGTGCAGCTGGGCGGGGCCCTGGCCCACACCAAGCTGGCCATACACCACGCGCACGCGCCCGCCGGGCACGGGACGCACGGGACGCATGTGTCACACGCTACGCACGCTACACATGCTACGTCGGGCAGCGGCCACGTGCAACACGCTCAGGTGAGTCTATTATACGTAGGCGTGCATTGTATAGGTTACTCATGCCAAATTCCTGAGACATCCCCCTCAGGCGCCCCTCTCCGACCTGATCACTTAAGTCAGGGAGTGCCCGGGAACGGACTAGGCATAGGCCAGGCACCCGCCAGCCACGAGAATCCACCACACGAGAGGGAAATTGCAGGGTCATAGTTGGCAGTGGGGCATGGAAGAAGGAAGGCGTAGATAGGGGGTTATACCCATAGTCACCACGCTAGGCTGTTTTGTGACCCCTGCATGGTGATTGATGGAGGACGGTGGTACGCTAATGCGCCCGCCGGCCACGTGCAACACGCTCAGGCGTCCATTAGACGTAGGCCTAAGAGGGGTGTTATACCCATAGACCTCCCCCCGGCGCGTGGGGACCCCCCTCGTGCAGCTGGGCGGGGCCCTGGCCCACACCAAGCTGGCCATACACCACGCGCACGCGCCCGCCGGGCACGGGACGCACGCGACGCACGCCACGCACGCCACGCACGGGACGCACGGGACGCACGCTACGTCGGGCAGCGGGCATGTGCAGCACGCTCAGGTGGGTCCATCGTAGTAGATAGCGCTCCGAGTCACCACGCTAGGCTGTTTGGTGACCGCTCTATGGTGAACAATGGAGTACGAAGTAGGCCTGCGTAGATAGCTCTCCTGCGTGCATTGTAAAGGCTGCCCATGCCACGTGGTATCCGGCGCGACGATGTCCCCCCGGCGCGTGGGGACCCCCCTGGTCCAGCTGGGCGGGGCCCTGGCCCACACCAAGCTGGCCATACACCACGCGCACGCGCCCGCCGGGCACGGGACGCACGCGACGCGCGGGACGCATGTGTCACACGCTACGCACGCTACGTCGGGCAGCGGGCACGTGCAGCACGCTCAGGTGAGTCTATTATACGTAGGCGTGCATTGTATAGGTTACTCATGCCATTTTCCTGAGACATCCCCCTCAGGCTCCCCCCCTTGACCTAATCACTTAAGTCAGGGAGTGGCATTCGACAGGCACCCGCCAGCCACGAGAATCCACCACACGAGAGGGAAATTGCAGGGTCATAGTTGGCAGTGGGGCATGGAAGGAGGAAGGCGTAGATAGGGGGTTATACCCATAGTCACCACGCTAGGCTGTTTTGTGACCCCTGCATGGTGATTGATGGAGGACGGTGGTACGCTAATGCGCCCGCCGGCCATGTGCAGCACGCTCAGGTGAGTCCATCGTAGTATATAGCGCTCCGAGTCCATTATATCGTATAGGCTGCTCATGCTATGTCTAGAGATGACGCCGTTTCCCGAGTGATTCCCTCAGGAGCTAGTCACCTAGGTCAGAGAGCGCCCGGGAACGGACTGGGCATGCTCTAGAACCAATCCGGCTTACCACACGGGTGAGAAGGAAATTGCAGGGTTTAGTAGGTAGTGGGGCATGGAATAAGGAAGGCCTTCGTAGAAAGGGGGTTATACCCATAGTCACCACGCTAGGCTGTTTGGTGACCGCTGCATGGTGATTGATGGAGGACGGTGGTACGCTAATGCGCCCGCCGGCCACGTGCAACACGCTCAGGCGACCATTAGACGTAGGCCTAAGAGGGGTGTTATACCCATAGACCTCCCCCCGGCGCGTGGGGACCCCCCTGGTCCAGCTGGGCGGGGCCCTGGCCCACACCAAGCTGGCCATACACCACGCGCACGCGCCCGCCGGGCACGGGACGCACGCGACGCACGGGACGCACGCGACGCACGCAGCGCACGCTACGTCGGGCAGCGGGCATGTGCAGCACGCTCAGGTGGGTCCATCGTAGCAGATAGCGCTCCGAGTCCATTATATCGTATAGGCTGCTCATGCTATGTCTAGGGATGACGCCGTTTCCTGAGTGATTCCCTCAGGAGCTAGTCACCTAGGTCAGAGAGCGCCCGGGAACGGACTGGGCATGCTCTAGAACCAATCCGTCCCACCACACGGATGAGAAGGAAATTGCAGGGTTTAAGTAGGTAGTGGAGTAAGTAAGAAGAAAGGCCTGCGACTGCCCATGCCACGTGGTATCCAGCGCGACGATGTCCCCCCGGCGCGTGGGGACCCCCCTGGTGCAGCTGGGCGGGGCCCTGGCCCACACCAAGCTGGCCATACACCACGCGCACGCGCCCGCCGGGCACGGGACGCACGCGACGCACGCGACGCATGTGTCACACGCTACGCACGCTACACATGCTACGTCGGGCAGCGGCCACGTGCAACACGCTCAGGTGAGTCTATTATACGTAGGCGTGCATTGTATAGGTTACTCATGCCAAATTCCTGAGACATCCCCCTCAGGCGCCCCTCTCCGACCTGATCACTTAAGTCAGGGAGTGCCCGGGAACGGACTAGGCATAGGCCAGGCACCCGCCAGCCACGAGAATCCACCACACGAGAGGGAAATTGCAGGGTCATAGTTGGCAGTGGGGCATGGAAGAAGGAAGGCGTAGATAGGGGGTTATACCCATAGTCACCACGCTAGGCTGTTTTGTGACCCCTGCATGGTGATTGATGGAGGACGGTGGTACGCTAATGCGCCCGCCGGCCACGTGCAACACGCTCAGGCGTCCATTAGACGTAGGCCTAAGAGGGGTGTTATACCCATAGACCTCCCCCCGGCGCGTGGGGACCCCCCTCGTGCAGCTGGGCGGGGCCCTGGCCCACACCAAGCTGGCCATACACCACGCGCACGCGCCCGCCGGGCACGGGACGCACGCGACGCACGCCACGCACGGGACGCACGGGACGCACGCTACGTCGGGCAGCGGGCATGTGCAGCACGCTCAGGTGGGTCCATCGTAGTAGATAGCGCTCCGAGTCACCACGCTAGGCTGTTTGGTGACCGCTCTATGGTGAACAATGGAGTACGAAGTAGGCCTGCGTAGATAGCTCTCCTGCGTGCATTGTAAAGGCTGCCCATGCCACGTAGTCTCCGGCGCGACGATGTCCCCCCGGCGCGTGGGGACGCCCCTGGTGCAGCTGGGGGGCGCCCTGGCCCACACCAAGCTGGCCATACACCACGCGCACGCGCCCGCCGGGCACGGGACGCACGCGACGCACGGGACGCATGTGTCACACGCTACGCACGCTACGTCGGGCAGCGGGCACGTGCAGCACGCTCAGGTGAGTCTATTATACGTAGGCGTGCATTGTATAGGTTACTCATGCCATTTTCCTGAGACATCCCCCTCAGGCTCCCCCCCTTGACCTAATCACTTAAGTCAGGGAGTGGCATTCGACAGGCACCCGCCAGCCACGAGAATCCACCACACGAGAGGGAAATTGCAGGGTCATAGTTGGCAGTGGGGCATGGAAGGAGGAAGGCGTAGATAGGGGGTTATACCCATAGTCACCACGCTAGGCTGTTTTGTGACCCCTGCATGGTGATTGATGGAGGACGGTGGTACGCTAATGCGCCCGCCGGCCATGTGCAGCACGCTCAGGTGAGTCCATCGTAGTATATAGCGCTCCGAGTCCATTATATCGTATAGGCTGCTCATGCTATGTCTAGAGATGACGCCGTTTCCCGAGTGATTCCCTCAGGAGCTAGTCACCTAGGTCAGAGAGCGCCCGGGAACGGACTGGGCATGCTCTAGAACCAATCCGGCTTACCACACGGGTGAGAAGGAAATTGCAGGGTTTAGTAGGTAGTGGGGCATGGAATAAGGAAGGCCTTCGTAGAAAGGGGGTTATACCCATAGTCACCACGCTAGGCTGTTTGGTGACCGCTGCATGGTGATTGATGGAGGACGGTGGTACGCTAATGCGCCCGCCGGCCACGTGCAACACGCTCAGGCGACCATTAGACGTAGGCCTAAGAGGGGTGTTATACCCATAGACCTCCCCCCGGCGCGTGGGGACCCCCCTGGTCCAGCTGGGCGGGGCCCTGGCCCACACCAAGCTGGCCATACACCACGCGCACGCGCCCGCCGGGCACGGGACGCACGCGACGCACGGGACGCACGCGACGCACGCAGCGCACGCTACGTCGGGCAGCGGGCATGTGCAGCACGCTCAGGTGGGTCCATCGTAGCAGATAGCGCTCCGAGTCCATTATATCGTATAGGCTGCTCATGCTATGTCTAGGGATGACGCCGTTTCCTGAGTGATTCCCTCAGGAGCTAGTCACCTAGGTCAGAGAGCGCCCGGGAACGGACTGGGCATGCTCTAGAACCAATCCGTCCCACCACACGGATGAGAAGGAAATTGCAGGGTTTAAGTAGGTAGTGGAGTAAGTAAGAAGAAAGGCCTGCGACTGCCCATGCCACGTGGTATCCAGCGCGACGATGTCCCCCCGGCGCGTGGGGACCCCCCTGGTGCAGCTGGGCGGGGCCCTGGCCCACACCAAGCTGGCCATACACCACGCGCACGCGCCCGCCGGGCACGGGACGCACGCGACGCACGCGACGCATGTGTCACACGCTACGCACGCTACACATGCTACGTCGGGCAGCGGCCACGTGCAACACGCTCAGGTGAGTCTATTATACGTAGGCGTGCATTGTATAGGTTACTCATGCCAAATTCCTGAGACATCCCCCTCAGGCGCCCCTCTCCGACCTGATCACTTAAGTCAGGGAGTGCCCGGGAACGGACTAGGCATAGGCCAGGCACCCGCCAGCCACGAGAATCCACCACACGAGAGGGAAATTGCAGGGTCATAGTTGGCAGTGGGGCATGGAAGAAGGAAGGCGTAGATAGGGGGTTATACCCATAGTCACCACGCTAGGCTGTTTTGTGACCCCTGCATGGTGATTGATGGAGGACGGTGGTACGCTAATGCGCCCGCCGGCCACGTGCAACACGCTCAGGCGTCCATTAGACGTAGGCCTAAGAGGGGTGTTATACCCATAGACCTCCCCCCGGCGCGTGGGGACCCCCCTCGTGCAGCTGGGCGGGGCCCTGGCCCACACCAAGCTGGCCATACACCACGCGCACGCGCCCGCCGGGCACGGGACGCACGCGACGCACGCCACGCACGCCACGCACGGGACGCACGGGACGCACGCTACGTCGGGCAGCGGGCATGTGCAGCACGCTCAGGTGGGTCCATCGTAGTAGATAGCGCTCCGAGTCACCACGCTAGGCTGTTTGGTGACCGCTCTATGGTGAACAATGGAGTACGAAGTAGGCCTGCGTAGATAGCTCTCCTGCGTGCATTGTAAAGGCTGCCCATGCCACGTAGTCTCCGGCGCGACGATGTCCCCCCGGCGCGTGGGGACGCCCCTGGTGCAGCTGGGGGGCGCCCTGGCCCACACCAAGCTGGCCATACACCACGCGCACGCGCCCGCCGGGCACGGGACGCACGCGACGCACGCCACGCACGCCACGCACGGGACGCACGGGACGCACGCTACGTCGGGCAGCGGGCATGTGCAGCACGCTCAGGTGAGTCTATTATACGTAGGCGTACATTGTATAGGTTGCTCATGCCAAATTCCTGAGACATCCCCCTCAGGCTCCCCTCTCTGACCTGATCACTTAAGTCAGGGAGTGCCCGGGAACGGACTAGGCATTCGCCAGGCACCCGCCAGCCACGAGAATCCACCACACGAGAGGGAAATTGCAGGGTCATAGTTGGCAGTGGGGCATGGAAGAAGGAAGGCCTTCGTAGAAAGGGGGTTATACCCATAGTCACCAAGCTAAACTGTCTAAAGCTAAAGCTATGGTGAACGACAGAATTCGGAATGTACGCTGCTGCGCCCGCCGGCCACGTGCAACACGCTCAGGTGGGTCCATCGTAGTAGATAGCTGCTCCGAGTCCATTATATCGTATACGCTGCTCATGCCATTTCTAGGGGTGACGCCGTTTCCCGAGTGATTCCCTCAGGAGCTAGTCACCTAGGCCAGCGAGCGCCCGGGAACGGACTGGGCATGCTCTAGAACCAATCCGGCCTACCACACGGGTGAGAAGGAAATTGCAGGGTTTTAGTAGGTAGTGGGGCATGAAAGAAGGAAGGCCTTCGTAGAAAGGGGTTTATATCCATAGTCACCACGCTAGGCTGTTTTGTGACCCCTGCATGGTGATTGATGGAGGACGGTGGTACGCTAATGCGCCCGCCGGCCACGTGCAACACGCTCAGGTGAGTCCATCGTAGTAGATAGCGCTCCGAGTCCATTATATCGTATACGCTGCTCATGCCATGTCTAGGGATGACGCCGTTTCCTGAGTGATTCCCTCAGGAGCTAGTCACCTAGGTCAGAGAGCGCCCGGGAACGGACTGGGCATGCTCTAGAACCAATCCGGCCTACCACACGGGTGAGAAGGAAATTGCAGGGTTTTAGTAGGTAGTGGGGCATGGAAGAAGGAAGGCGTAGATAGGGGGTTATACCCATAGTCACCACGCTAGGTTGTTTGGTGACCGCTCTATGGTGAACAATGGAGTACGAAGTAGGCCTGCGTAGATAGCTCTCCTGCGTGCATTGTAAAGGCTGCTAATGCCATCCAGTCTGGGGATGACGCCGTTTCCTGAGAAATCCCCCTCAAGCGCCCCTCCCTGGCCTGATCACTTAGGTCCTGCGTAGAAAGGGGGTTATAGACAAGTCACCACGCTAGACTGTTTGGAGACCCAGCATGGTGATTGATTGACACACGCTTAGGAGAGTCCACTGCTGGAGGTAGGCTTAAGGGGGGTGTTATGCACGCGCCCGCCGGGCACGGGACGCACGCGACGCACGTGTCGCACGCAGCGCACGCGACGCACGCTACGTCGGGCAGCGGGCATGTGCAGCACGCTCAGGTGGGTCTAGCGGACGTAGGCCTGCCGAAGATGGAGGCAGACCCATCTCTCCCACTGGCACTGGGTCACGTGCCCAGGGGCCCCGCGATTGATTGGGCCCCACGTTCCCCCAGGGGAGTCATTTGGGCTCAATTTTCTATTTAGTTTTTCAACAATTATAGCAAAATTTAAATTTTTTAATACTTGACATAAAACTACTTTTACGGATGTGACACGGCTCCTGAAGGGGAGCCGAAACATAGGGTTTTCCTGTAAATATGTAATTTGCAAGAATATACCGCGATTATATCCGTTTAAAAGTAGTTTTGTTTCATGAGTAACAGTCGCGTAAACCTAAGAAAACATTAATTTTATATACTTTTTTTACTGCTAAAAAAGACCTTTACTTACAAATTTTTAACGCATTAAATCATTAAAATCCATTTTTACACAGTATTCACATTACTAATAGCTCCTCCATTATTTTTCCACAGAGCCACACGCCAGTGGTAGTCGCAGCGTCCCACACGATCCACCACGTCGCGCCGAACAAACTAAAAGTCGTCCACGCGCACCCGCTGACTCAAAGCCAACGGACGCAACTACTCGCCCAGAGCCGAGGCTTAGCGCAACTACCGGCCGTCGTCTCCCTGCAGCCGCTGCAGCCGCTGCAACCGCTGCAGCCGATGCAGACCGCGCCCGATGCGAAAGCGCCGGCAGCGGCTAGCGTGGCCTCTGCAGCGCTGCTCAAAGCGGCCCCGGCGGCTGTGACGCAGTTCTTCGAGATCAAGGGTGGACAGCTTGGCAAAGGTCAGTGTGTATATACAGCCGCTGCAGCTGTTGTTACTTAAGCGCTGTCAGCCGCTAGTGTGGCTAGCCACGAGTGACCAGCTAGGCAAGGTACAGGAGTCCTTGCAGCCGCTGCAACCGCTGCAGCCGATGCAGACCACGCCCGACGCGAAAGCGCCGGCAGCGGCTAGCGTGGCGTCTGCAGCGCTGCTCAAAGCGGCCCCGGCGGCTGTGACGCAGTTCTTCGAGATCAAGGGCGGTCAGCTTGGCAAGGGTGAGTGTGTATATACAGCCGCTGCAGCTGTTGTGGCTAAAGCGCTGTCAGCCGCTAGTGTGGCCAACGCTACGGGCAACCAGCTAGGCTGTGTGCAAGTGTCCCTGCAGCCGCTGCAACCGCTGCAGCGTCCGCAGCGCTGCTTAAAGCGACCCCGGCGGCTGTGACGCAGTTCTTCGAGATCAAGGGCGGCCACCTGGGCAAGGGTGAGTGTTCTGCTGTAGTGAAGGTGTCTATGTAGCCGCTGCAGCCGCTGCAACCGCTGCAGCCAATGCAGACGGCGCCCGACGCGAAAGCGCCGGCAGCGGCTAGCGTGGCGTCTGCAGCGCTGCTCAAAACGGCCCCGGCGGCTGTGACGCAGTTCTTCGAGATCAAGGGCGGCCAGCTGGGCAAGGGTGAGTGTATAAACACAGATGTTGTAACTAAAGCGCTGTCAGCCGCTAGTGTGACCAACGCCACGAGCAACCAGCTAGGCTGTGTGCAAGTGTCCCTGCAGCCGCTGCAACCGCTGCAGCGTCCGCAGCGCTGCTCAAAACGGCCCCGGCGGCTGTGACGCAGTTCTTCGAGATCAAGGGCGGCCAGCTGGGCAAGGGTGAGTGTATAAACACAGATGTTGTAACTAAAGCGCTGTCAGCCGCTAGTGTGACCAACGCCACGAGCAACCAGCTAGGCTGTGTGCAAGTGTCCCTGCAGCCGCTGCAACCGCTGCAGCGTCCGCAGCGCTGCTTAAAGCGACCCCGGCGGCTGTGACGCAGTTCTTCGAGATCAAGGGCGGCCACCTGGGCAAGGGTGAGTGTTCTGCTGTAGTGAAGGTGTCTATGTAGCCGCTGCAGCCGCTGCAACCGCTGCAGCCGATGCAGACCGCGCCCGACGCGAAAGCGCCGGCAGCGGCTATTCTGGTGTAGAACGCAGTACGCAGCAATATTGTAATGCCCATCCTCCTAAATGTATCTTTGTCGCTTCCTATGACACCCCTTAATAGAACCAACCAAAAGTTGCAAAATGTTCAAGTCGCATATGGTCAAAATCTCAAAAGTAATTAATTTCGTAAATGATTTGTCTGTTTGTTTATCGGTCTGAGACTTGACCATTTGTGACTTGGACATTTTGAAACTAGGACTTAGGTTTTGGGACTTGGACGTGGTGATACCAATTGAAATTCTGCAACTTAATTATTCTGCGGGGAAAGGCCAAAAATGTGTGATACTGACGTTTATTTATGTATTTCTACAGGTCCACTCTGTTCCACATTAATGTGGAACAGAGTGGCCCTAGAAAGAACTGAATGGAAAAGGTTGGAGGAGGCCTTTGCCGATTGGCAAACAGATCTGCAGAAAATAAAAAAGCAGCAAATACTAGAATAAGTTTTTATTTTTACTGAAAGTTTTATGTTTGCCCTAAAGTATTGTCATTAGAGTAAGTTACAGATCTGAAATAAAGGCTATTATTATTATTTACAGGTCCACACTTGGTAAACGTGGTTCGGCAACCTCAACCGGGCAAGACGACCGTTTCTCGGCTCGAGCTCAAAGAACTTAAAGAGTTGAAAGAACTCAAAGAGTTGAAAGAGCTGAACGAGGCGAAGAAGCGTCAGGTCGTGGCGTTGGATGGGGCGGCGCTGAAGACTGGCCTGGGGCATCGGGTCAGCTTGAGCTTGGACGGGAGGCAGCTGGTGAGGGCGGCGCTACCGGCGGTGAGGGGACCGCATCTGAGACATCAGGTGAGTTGGCACGCTGGTTAACAAACACACATACACACAATCTACATACACACACACACACAAAACTTACTCAAAGAACAAAAAGAAAGGACTCAAAGAGTTGAAAGAGCTGAACGAGGCGAAGAAGCGTCAGGTCGTCGCGTTGGACGGGGCGGCGCTGAAGACTGGCCTGGGGCATCGAGTCAGCTTGAGCTTGGACGGGAGGCAGCTGGTGAGGGCGGCGCTACCCGCGGTGAGGGGACCGCATCTGAGGCATCAGGTTAGTTGGCACGCTGGTTAACACACACACGCACACGCACACGCACACACATACACACACAAAGAACTCAAGGAGTTGAAAGAGCTGAACGAGGCGAAGAAGCGTCAGGTCGTCGCGTTGGACGGGCCGGCGCTGAAGACTGGCCTGGGGCATCGGGTCAGCTTGAGCTTGGACGGGAGGCAGCTGGTGAGGGCGGCGCTACCGGCGGTGAGGGGACCGCATCTGAGACATCAGGTTAGTTGGCGCGCTGGTTAACACACACATTCATACTCGTAAGCAACGTACTGAGACAGCAGGTTAGTTGGCGCGCTGGTTAACACACACATTCATACTCGTAAGCAACGTACTGAGACAGCAGGTTAGTTGGCACGCTGGTTAACACACACATTCATACTCGCAAGCCACGTACTGAGACACACACAAAACTTACTCAAAGAACTTAAAGAAAGAACTCAAAGAGTTGAAAGAGCTGAACGAGGCGAAGAAGCGTCAGGTCGTCGCGTTGGACGGAGCGGCGTTGAAGACTGGCCTGGGGCATCGAGTCAGCTTGAGCTTGGACGGGAGGCAGCTGGTGAGGGCGGCGCTGCCGGCGGTGAGGGGACCGCATCTGAGACACCAGGTTAGTTGGCACGCTGGTTAACACACACACACACACACACACAGACACACACACACACACACACACACACACACACACACACACACACACACACACACACACACACACAAAACTTACTCAAAGAACAAAAAGAAAGAACTCAAAGAGTTGAAAGAGCTGAACGAGGCGAAGAAGCGTCAGGTCGTCGCGTTGGACGGGGCGGCGCTGAAGACTGGTCTGGGGCATCGAGTCAGCTTGAGCTTGGACGGGAGGCAGCTGGTGAGGGCGGCGCTACCGGCGGTGAGGGGACCGCATCTGAGACATCAGGTTAGTTGGCGCGCTGGTTAACACACACATTCATACTCGCAAGCAACGTACTGAGACATCAGGTTAGTTGGCACGCTGGTTAACACACTCACGCATACTCGTAAGCAACGTACTGAGACATCAGGTTAGTTGGCACGCTGGTTAACAGACACACGCATAAGCAACGCACACACAATCTACACACACACACACACACACACACACACACACACACACACACACAACTTACTCAAAGAACTTAAAGAAAGAACTCAAGGAGTTGAAGGAGCTGAACGAGGCGAAGAAGCGTCAGGTCGTCGCGTTGGACGGGGCGGCGCTGAAGACTGGCCTGGGGCATCGGGTCAGCTTGAGCTTGGACGGGAGGCAGCTGGTGAGGGCGGCGCTGCCGGCGGTGAGGGGACCGCATCTGAGACATCAGGTTAGTTGGCGCGCTGGTTAACACACACACGCATACACACAATCTACATACACACACACACATGAGATTGTCTGTGCCAATTTCATCAAAATCGATTGAGAAGTTTACTTTTGCACTTATAATATTAGTAAGCATTACCAAGAAATTCAAATATTTTTTTTCATTGAACATATACGTTTGGGTTATCTATGAATTGGTCTTTAAAATTATATTAAGGGTTCTAAAATATTTTTTTTCTAAAGTGAATACTTTGCGTGAGAGACCCTTCCAAAGTGGAAAAATGTGTGACCCCCCTCCCCGGATGATAAAACTCAAATAAATATATATTGTACTTAACTACATATAAAAACTACCAACGAAAATTGGTTTGAAAACGAAATCTAGTAAGTAGTTTTTTAATACGTCAAAAATATAATTTGTAGTTACGGAACCCTCACTGCGTGAGTCCGACTCGCACTTGGCCAATTTTTTTTGCCAAATCAATCGTTCTTCATTTACGGTATCTTCTGACATACAAAAAAAATAATGTATCCTTCTTCACGTTTCCAGATCCAACTCAAAAACCGAACGTTACAAGTGACGACGCCGCTGAACCGAACCTCGGAAGCGTCCACATCCTCAACCTCGGCTACAGCCAAAACGGGCATCCCGTCCGCAGTGGTCGCCAACCTTCTCCACAAGAACGTGGCTCTACCCAAGGGCGGTCCGAAGATCGCGATATCGTCCGCCGGGCACGCGCTGTCGGCCAACGTGCAGGCGATAGCGTTTAGTGCTGCTCAGCTGCGCGCGAGGCAGGCGCGGCTCGTGCCCGACCAGAGGCATGTGGCAGGCACGCCAAGGCCGTGAGTAGCGCTTATACTGTTATATAGAGCTTTTAAAGGTACATAGGTGCATGGGGCCCCGGGCACATGGGTCTTTAGGTGCGGCCCCGGGCTCATGGCCTAAAGTGGGGCCCCGGGCACGTGGATCTTTAGTGGGGCCCCGGGCACATCGGCTTTAGGGGGTCCCCGGGCACATCGGCTTTAGTGGGGCCCCGGGCACATGGGCCCTTAGTGGGGCCCCAATCGATTACAGGGCCCTAGTCACGTGCCCACTGTGTCTAATAGGAAAGACGGAGCTAAGAGCGCGGCTCGTGCCCGACCAGAGACATGTGAGTACATTGTTATAGAGCTTTTAGTGGTATACAGGTGTATGGGGCTCTGATCACATACACAAGAACGTGGCTCTACCCAAGGGCGGTCCGAAGATCGCGATATCGTCCGCCGGGCATGCCTTGTCGGCCAACGTGCAGGCGATAGCGTTTAGTGCTGCTCAGCTGCGCGCGAGGCAGGCCCGGCTCGTGCCCGACCAGAGGCATGTGACAGGCACGCCAAGGCCGTGAGTAGCGCTTATACTGTTATATAGAGCTTTTAGAGGTACATAGGTACATGGGGCCCCGGGCACATGGGTCTTTAGTGGGGCCCCGGGAACATGGGCCTTAAGTGGGGCCCCGGGCACATGTTTAGTGGGGCCCCGGGCTCATGTTTAGTGGGGCCCCAATCGATGATAGGGCCCTAGTCACGTGCCCTTGTGCCTAATAGGAAAGACGGAGCTGCGAGCGCGGCAAGCTTGGTACACAGGTGCCTAGAGCCCTGGGCACATACACAAGAACGTGGCCCTGCCCAAGGGCGGTCCGAAGATCGCGATATCGTCCGCCGGGCACGCGCTGTCGGCCAACGTGCAGGCGATAGCGGTCTCTGCCGCCCAGCTGCGCGCGAGGCAGGCGCGGCTCGTGCCCGACCAGAGGCATGTGGCAGGCGCGCCAAGGCCGTGAGTAGCGCTTATACTGTTATATAGAGCTTTAAAAGGTACATAGGTACATGGGGCCCCGGGCACATGGGCCTATAGTGGGGCCCGGGCACATGGCCTAAAGTGGGGCCCCTAGCACATGGGCCTTTAGTGGGGCCCTGGTCTGTTTAGTGGGGCCCCAGGCACATGGGCCTTTAGTGGGGCCCCTGGCACATGGGCCTTTAGTGGAGCCCCTGGCACATGTTTAGAGCCCCGGGCACATGAACCTTAAGTGGGGCCCCGGGAACATGGGCCTTTAGTGGGGCCCCAATCTATTACAGGGCCCAGTCACGTGCCCATTGTGCCTAATAGGAAAGACGGAGCTAAGAGCGCGGCTCGTGCCCGACCAGAGACATGTGAGTACATTGTTATAGAGCTTTTAGTGGTATACAAGACATGGGGCCTTGGCCACATACACAAGAACGTGGCTTTACCCAAGGGCGGTCCGAAGATCGCGATATCGTCCGCCGGGCACGCTCTGTCCGCCAACGTGCAGGCGATAGCGTTCTCTGCCGCCCAGCTGCGCGCGAGGCAGGCGCGGCTCGTGCCCGACCAGAGGCACGTGACAGGCACGCCTAGACCGTGAGTACATTGTTATAGAGTTTTTAGTGGTACGCAGGTGCATGGGGCCTCGGGCACATGGGCCTTTAGTGGGGCCTCGGGCACATGGGCCTTTAGTGGGGCCCCGGGCACATGTTTAGTGGGGCACGTGGGCATTTAGTGGGGCCCCGGGCACGTGGGCCTTAGTGGGGCCCCGGGTACACGGGCCTTAAGTGGGGCCCCAATCGATTACAGGGCCCTAGTCACGTGCCCACTGTGTCTAATAGGAAAGACGGAGCTAAGATCGCGGCTCGTGCCCGACCAGAGACATGTGAGTACATTGTTATAGAGCTTTTAGTGGTATACAGGAGCATGGTGGCCACTTACACAAGAACGTGGCCCTGCCCAAGGGCGGTCCGAAGATCGCGATATCGTCCGCCGGGCATGCCTTGTCAGCCAACGTGCAGGCGATAGCGTTTAGTGCTGCCCAGCTGCGAGCGAGGCAGGCGCGGCTCGTGCCCGACCAGAGGCACGTGACAGGAGCGCCTAGGCCGTGAGTAGTGCTTTAAGTTATACGCAGGTGCATGGGGCCCCGGGCACATGTGCCTTCATTGGGGCCCCGAGCACGTGGGCCTTTAGTGGGGCCCCGGGCACGTTGATCTTTAGTGGGGCCCCGGGCCATGGGCCTTTAGTGGGGCCCCAATCGATTACAGGGCCCTAGTCACGTGCCCATTGTGCCTAATAGAAAAGACGGAGCTGCGAGCGAGGCAGGCGCGGCTTGTGCCCGACCAGGGACGTGTGAGTACATTGTTACTTTTAGTGCTTTTAGTGGTATACAGGTGTATGGGGCTCGGATCACATACACAAGAACGTGGCTCTGCCCAAGGGCGGTCCCGGGCATATGAGACTTTAGTAGGGCCCCGGGCACATGGGCCTATAGTGGGGCCCCAATCGATAACAGGGCCCTTGTCACGTGCCCTTGTCACGTGCCCTTGTGCCTCATAGGAAAGATGGAGCTGCAAGCGCGGCAAGCTTGGTGTACACAAGTGCGTGGGGCCCTGGCCACATACACAAGAACGTGGCCCTGCCCAAGGGCGGTCCGAAGATCGCGATATCGTCCGCCGGGCACGCGCTGTCCGCCAACGTGCAGGCGATAGCGGTCTCTGCCGCCCAGCTGCGCGCGAGGCAGGCGCGGCTCGTGCCCGACCAGAGGCACGTGACAGGCACTCCAAGGCCGTGAGTACATTGTTATAGAGCTTTAAGTGGAGGGTCTATCTGGAATGTGATGGATGGTTTGATATTATGACATTGACGGATATGTCAAAATTCACCAATGACACGGCAGGTAGCTCCTGTCGAAAATTATTAGCGGTTTTTGTTGCGAGTCAATAGACATGTGTGAATGATAGCTATCTATAAGTAAACATTTGTGCATCAATACAGTCCACTATATTATGTCTCAGTTACGAATAAACCAGAAAGTACACGTTGTTTCTATCAAAAAAATCCCAGGAAACGAAAATCAACCTTAGTTTAAAAGTAGTTTTATTTCGTGAGTAACAGTCGCGTAAACTTAAGAAAACATTATGTCAACCTTAGTAGTTCAATAGCTCCCGCGCCCCCCACGTATTGCCATCTAGCGGATTTTTCAATCGCAATCATCATCTATACAAATATTATAAAGAGGAAAGGTTTGATTTTTTGTTTGTTTGTATGAATTGAATAGGCTTCGAAACTACTTGGCAGATTTGAAAAATTCTTTCACTGTTGGAAAGCTACATTCACCCAGAGTAACATAGGCTATATTTTATCCCGGTACGGGAAGTAGTTCCCCCGGGACGCGGGTGAAACCGCGTGACGGGCCGCTAGGCGTTGATATTAATCGTGTGCAATAATTTCCAGGGAGCCAGCGGAGGCGAGTCAGGCGTCCCCTGCGAACAACTCGAGCAGCGGCGGCGAGGGCGAGGCGGGCGCGGTGCGGCGGCGCGGCGGCGACTCGCTGCCCGTGCTCACGTGACGCCACGGCCCGACCCCGCCCCGCCGCTGCCTGCGGGAACACTGGGCGACGTCGCGCGACACTGCGGCGGCCTGCTGACGTGCCACACCAGCTGCCTCCAAGGCGCTGTCGGAACAATGAAGCCTCGTCTGTACTGTAGGGGCCCCGTCGATCGTCGTCGTGATGAAGCCACAGCGGCACCCCGCCCCGCCGCTGCTGCCAGGCACACTGAGCGTCGTCGCCGGCGACATTGACGGCCTGCTTGACGTGCTTCACCAGCTGCATCCGAGGCACTGCCGGAACAGTGTGAAGCCTCGTCTTCGTAGGGAGCGTCGTCAATCCACTAGCAGCCACTGGGCGACGTCGGTGGTGACAATGGTTGCGGCCTGCTGTCGTGTGCCTATAGTTACACCGGAGTCGCTAACTGTCGGAACAAAGTGAAGCCTCGTCTGTGCCGTAGGAAGCATCGTCGATCCACTATCCGCTAGTGGGCGACGTCACCGGCGACAGTGGTGGCATGCTGACGTGCCAGTACAGCTGCCTCCGAGTCGCTGTCGGAACAGAGTGAAGCCTCGTCTTCGTAGGGAGCGTCGTCAACTCACTTTGCGTGCACCACCATCAAGTAAACGGCTTGGTGACGCCGCGGCCCGACCCCGCCCCGCGCGCCCTGGCGGCCTGATGACGTGCGCCACCTGCGAAGCGCAGTAATACCTCGTCTGTGCCGTGGGAAGCGTCGTCGACCCGCTATGCGGTTAACCAACGTGCACCATGGTGAAATGCGCCTGCTGTGGCTACTGCTGCATCCAAGTCTCTAACCGTCGAAACAAAGTGAAGCCTCCCCTGTGCCATAAGGAGGCACCTGCAAGCCCCATCGACCCGCTATGACCCGTGCACTATGACCACACGAAACACGGTCCAGTTAACAAATGCCATAGACAAAAACGGCGAGACACACCTTCCGTCCGTCAAGCTTGAAATACGCACGGGCCTAGCAACTCACCGTAAAATGAATCCTGAATAGTAGAAGAAATTCATTGAATGGGACGACGATATATGCAGTAATATTGAAACTACAGTGCAATACGACGACGGTGAAAGAGCCATGCCTGCCAAGACCCGTTTTCTCACTAAGCACAATGGGCACGTGCCCAGGGCCCCACGATCGATTGGGGGCCCCAAACCTGGTACTGAGGGCCCCACATTTACCAAACAAGAGGAATAAAGGCATACATATGTGCCCCCAAATACGGCCCAGTGCCTGCCCATAAACTTTTACTCATGCAAAAATCGGCAGAATGATGAGACACCATCGGATGATGCTTTGACAATCAAGTCAATCCATGCAATGACGGGGCATACGGTATAGCGGAGCAAGGTTTTATCTGGCAGTGACGGAGCGTACAGTATGGAGGCGTCGACAGTGCGACATCAGTGCGACAACAGGGCGACAACAGTGCGACAACAGTGCGACAACAGTGCGACGATAGTGCGACATCAGTGCGACATCAGTGCGACAACAGTGCGACAACAGTGCGACAACAGTGCGACAACAGTGCGACGACAATGTAATGACAATGTGGTAGACTGGTGTAATGGTAATGATAGGATTCCTCAATAGAACATTTGTAACTCGTTAATATTGCTCATAAGTAGGGATAATGACTTATATCACTATTAATTATACATACAATTCTACAAAAAGAAGATGCTTCTAACTATCCAATGTGTTTGTTTGTAATTCTGTTATTCATAAGATTTGTATTTTTAAATCACTTAAAAACAGTTATGAGTTGCGCAATTGTCTTCAAAAATAGTGACGTCATAATTACGTATTTCCATACAAGCTTCATGGTTAGAAATCGTTTGACAGAAAGTCAAATGACTAGTGGTGTCATTATCCCTATTATACATTTGTAATGTTGTGTGTTGATGGATGTATAATATCAGACCAGCATTATGCATGTGTATAATGTTATTCACATAATATTTTGGGATACATTTAGCATGAGTGGCAATTAGATGACTTGAAAACAGCTTCATCCGCTGATATTACCCATAAGAAATCACTTGCTTGATTACAATTAGAAAAATAAATAGAACTTCATATAAACAATTACATTGCTTCTTAAATAATCATTTAAATATATGCTATTCGAATGTGTGAAGGTAAATACGAAATTTAGTATGTTGAATGTTGCATAAAACACATTTAAATCCCAACTAATATTATAAATGCGAAAGTAACTCTGTCTGTCTGTCTGTCTGTTACGCTTTCCCGCTTAAACCTCGCAACCGATTTTGATGAAATTTGGTACAGACAATCTTTAGACCCTGAGACAGAACATAGGCTACTTTTTATTTCGAAAAAAAGAAATCCACGCGGACGGAGTCGCGGGCGGCCGCTAGTAATATTATACATCCATCATCAACACAACGAAATAATATTGTTAAAAAAACCACCTAAATATAAACCTATCATATCATTACACTACGGTATCTTATAAACAGTTGTTGTGTATTCATACGATACAGTCGCGAGTGAAAGGGACAAAAAACGGACATGATTTAGGTGTGTTCCGCGGAAGCTTAGTAATTAGAAGATGGTGGTACTTGGTGTTCGATTACCAGCCTTGTATGTATGTGAGATTGTACTCGTTGTTTCTAGCGATGTTTTAGTTAGTCGATGAATCGACATTATCGATGTCGATAGAATCTATTTATATTACCTGTCGATTTATGTAGTCCATCGATAGTCTTAACTTCACTATTGGCACATTTTATTTTCAATTATGATTTAATACAACTGCTTTCTTGTAAAGGTTTAGGAGGTTCGGTGGCAGTCGCTCCAATGTAATAACCAGGCCGGTCAAATCAGGATCATAGTCGCAGAGTACCCTGGGGTCTACAATTAGATTTAACCAGGATCAATTCTTAAGATTAGAGATAGAGACTCAAAGAGATTGGGTCAGCTTATATATCAATATACCATAATTTTAACCATATTATGAACTTTGTGTCATTGGATATACTATTGTTAATATCCTTTATGTGTAAATATCTGTATACGCGTTGATTAGTCCAATCCGTACACTATCTATTTGTAATTATCAACTTTATACTATCCAGGTTAAGGTCTATAATCAAACACCAAGCGCCCTCATTAGGTTATGTTACGTTTGTATGGATAAATGTAATCGAAAGGAAATAAGTTGCTTGAATTGCAAAATGTGATATTAAAGAAATTGAAAACCATATATGATTTTACTTTTAATTATTTTCACACGCGTTTTCCTTTACTACTAGACGCCATTTTGTGTTACAAACCCAAAATGGCCGACTTCCGTGGAAACACCGCCATATTAGTGGAATATAACAAAATGGACGATACATACAGATTATAATCGAGTTTTTTTGTTATTTAGTTTAAAACACCAATATCTGTTCGATCTTAAATTAATATTTTAATTTAATAAAGAAATGAAATTACAAGGAATTACTGTAAGCTATGTTTATTTGTAGTGTTTAGTTTTTTAACGAATTCTGTACATAATTGTAAGGGCCGGAATATTAGATTCACATTTTAGCACCAATTCATAACTTACTTACTGAACTAAACTAATTTCAAACTATATGGTGAGTTTCTGAACAGCTTAATATCAATAAGTCACAGTGCTTATATTTTTTTTAATTCTATCGTATTCATTTAAATTTATGAGATTTCACTCAAAATATTTCGGGTTAGAATCCCACTTATAAAAAAAATATCCAACAGTCAGGGACCTACTTGTTTTGTAGTCAAGTTGACAGATTACACGCATAATTTTATCAGCCAATCGTCAGTGTATTATCTGAAACTTAACCAGGAGTTAAACTGGGCCTTAATTTATTCTGTTTATGCATATCGATGCCTAACGGCCAAAATGGCCTAAGCGACATTTTTTGCGAAATCGACTTATATACATCATTGGAATCGCCTTTTTTTTCTGCGTCGTTCTATCTAGGTTTCGTCTCTCTAGGGCGTTATTTTTGTCGCTTAAGCGGTTGGTAAATTAAGGCTCGAAGCCTTAATTTTACGTCCTAAGCGCCCAATATTTAGTGTTTTTTTTCATTCTGGTGGTTAGGAAATATAATATTTTGAAAAAGTTACTTAGACAATTTTGCTTGAAAACAATAAATAACAAAAATGTCGCTTAATACTTTCGGGCTGCAATTTTCAAATATAAGATATGGCGCTTAGGATTATTTGCCCTATCACATATTACTATGCATTGTGGCGCTTATCCCATTTTTTTCTCAAAATAAATGATTCAATCTATGGGTATTGGTGTCCCTGGTCGCAGATTTTCGCTGGTACAGGTTATCTGCGACACCCTGTATATTTAGTATTTCGCTAACACTAAGACTTTTTCGTCAATCACTTCTTATGTTGGCTTAATGTCGGTTAAGCAATTTTAATAAAAATACAGATGCAATTAAGTCGCTTAGGCTAACATGATTTTTTTTGGTAAATGCAGTTACGACATTTTTGCTGTAAAAAAATTAATCCATTTGAGCATAAGCGACTAAAAACACCCTTAGATGAATGATTTGTAATACTTTAATAAATCCATTTTGAAGAGAAGTATCTTTTATATTTACACCTAAAATTTGGAATCTTAGGAAGCAAAACCCAACGACTTATGATTTTTTTTCGTAATTTTTCGTCTTTAATCCTCTCTCCTGTAAAGTTTGTGAAGTGGCGGTTAGGCCTTTTTGGCCGTTAGGTATCGATATATTTAACCATTTTCCTAGCCTACCAACTAAGCAACACTTATCTGTAATAATTTTTACTAAAGTAAAGAATCAGCCTATTAATTTCCCACTGCAGGGCAAAGGCCTCCATCATTTGATATCATGTTTTCGTTACAAAGATGGGTTTTGGCTTAATCACCACGCTTGCCAAATGCGGGTTGGTGATCACATACCCAGGCTGTGTTCAGAAAAATCAACACAAAGTTTGCTAATTTTAATGCTTTCATGAAAAACAGAGTTTCTTAGGTTTATAAGACGCACCAGTCGCGTCATATAAGCATTTGTTACATAGACAAAGCTACTTCATTGTATAGCAAAGGTATTGCGATATCTGTCACACTTATAGCTCTCCTCCTAGTAAGACAGAGATAGCGCTACTGTTGTCTTTTGAAACAATATTCCGGGTCCCTCAGAGTTTGGCCCATTTAGAGTTAACATGCTTCATTGAAGATTTATTTATGTGGCTGTGACATAGTTAAATAAAACCTTGAAGGCGTATGTCAGATGTAGTAAGGAATAAACTATTGTTAAAACCTATTTAGTTTGGATTAATTATATTTTTAAATAAAGGAATCAGGTGTCTGTTTTTTAAAGGGCTTCCCATTTCCACCCCATAGAAAAAGTATTGAAATGAAAGAATTTGTTAATACACACTTTATTTTGATTCTTTTGTCAAATGAAAAATATCCGCTTGACAGATTGTAACGATTTTGAGATTTACTTCAACAAAATAAAGCGCAATTTTGCTCGCCTTCAACATTTGTATTGAAACCATGGTTTTAACTCTTGTACCTCTGACATTTGCTACAAGGTTCACCTAGCAAACATTTTTCTAGTTTTTATCACCCAGGTTTAATGGAAAAATACTATTGGATGTGTATCTATGAAAGGAAGTGTAACATATAACCGTTTTAATTGTATTATATAGTTTTATGTGTATATTAATTGTTTATTTACTTAATTTTGTAAACTTAGAATGCGATATTGATAACTTTATGAATCATACTTTTGAAATGAGCATGCTAGAAGACAGAAGCATGCTATTACTAGGTATGCTTTGAAACAAGCATGCTTTATTTCTGAAAGCATGATTTTAGGTTTTAAATATCGATATTTCCAAGCACCAAATACCTGGCAGGACCAGTGAATGAATATTGTAAGTAATACAAAAACGAAATGGACTAAAATTTTAACGTTACGTCTCATAGTGTTTAAACGCGAAATGCAACCTTGTTCCTTATTCCGTAAGGTCTAATATCACGCATGTAATTCTGTGTTATTTATTTGTACCCTATTGCTACGGTTTTCATTCAAATTAATGTGTAAAAGTGAGGAAAAAAAATGTATGCCTCTGAAGTAATATCATTTGTTGCAACAAATATTCCATAAATATGTATAATATAATTAATCCTTATGTTAATCACCATGTACACAATATTATACATATCTATGATATATAATGTATAATGTCAAATAACCTATTCTGGCCTTGTCTTCGTCGCGCTACTAAAAACATACTATGTATTAGACAAAAAACCTGAAAAATGAAACTGAAAACTAAACGATCCATTTACAGTACGTGCTGTATAAATTGGTCGGCCTGAGGTACATGTTTGCACTGGTTCTTTAAAGATATGATGTTTCATTGTACTCTTAGTTTTTAATAATAAATGAACGAAATTAGGCATGTGTCAAAATTTCAGCTGATCAAAATCCATCTACGTTGTCACTAGTGACAAACTTCAGTGAGGCCATTCTATATCGTGCGTACTGTAAAATATTGATGATTGATTGATGTTTCGATGTCTTATAGAATTAAATGTTTAAAATGTAAGACGGTACCTACTTGTTAATAATGACATGAAGTGAGAGATATATTAATACTGAAAATATTTTTAGAAACTTTTTGTAATTATGTTCCGATCTTAATTCTAGTTGACGTTATTATGTTACCTATAATAGTGCGAAGCTTGGTCAGGAAAATTGAGAAATATCAAACTAACAATTTGTACGGGTGACGGCGATTTGTTATACTAACTGTCAAATCAATATACCTACATAAAAAAAATCATCAGAAAATGTATCACTGTTAGGACGCATTAATTATATTTTCTAGTAAATCATCCCTAAAATAGGCTGCAAAAACCGCTTACCATCATATTGGGATGTTCTTATGCCTGTCTGAATTCTAAAGCACTTTGGTATAAAAATTAAGAAAAAAAACAATTATATGTTATACATTTGTGGGAGTTTGACAGTTTTATAATAAGATGCCGATTGCTTTTTAAAAAGACATAAAATAATATGATCGATGGTTTTTATATCGCTAAAGCAAAAAAATACTCAAATTCAAAAGCTAGTAAAGTCATTTGAAACATATTTTTTCATAATTCCAATGCTAACTTCATGTATCAACGCTAAATGGCTAAAAAATCAAAGTGATATTTTTCTTCTCAATCCTTTCTTACTTTTTCTGGCGAGGCATAATCTTTCCCGAATTCCAAGCAAATACCCGCAAAATGAAAAGAAACTAATTTATAATGTAATTGGTATATACCTAACACGTAGCGATTAGGGAGTGTGTCCATAAAATAGCGTAGACACCATTTAGGTAGTTAAATAATTATTTATGTAATAATTTCATAATTGTATGGGACTGGCCGAATGTAGGGATTGTCTTTTAAAATGATTATATAAGCAAAATCATTACAACCATTTTATTATTTTAAAGCAAACATGTAATATAAATTTTATAACCTATATATAACTCTTTTAAATGGACAATTCCTATCAGGGCCGACTGAAACAGTATGTAGTTTCTTTTTCGAGTTCCAATCCAAACGATTTGTCCGTTCAACTCACTTATTAATTAGAATCTTTGCAGATAAAAAAAACAAAAAAAAATGTTTAAAAATATCGTGATTATGTATTTTAAATGTAACTAAATCATCGGGGTTTGCGACTGAAAGCCGAATTGCGGTTATATAAATGGACTTCATACCATAAGTGTAATTTGGCGTTTCTACTAATTGCGTTATTGTAGAAACTTCGAAGTGTAATGGTTGAAGTGTGGATTCCCTAGGATCCTATAGCAGTCGCGACCCAGCTATGCGAATTATATCGAGTCGTGTTTACGCAAATGTCCTGTTGTTTCAACGTTAAAAAAACCCTGAGAGTTATTTTTCACAGAAGGCGCTCAGTCTCCTGTGAAAAATAATTCGCAACAAAAAAATGTAACGGTTTTAACTATGTCTATACATATTATAATTAGTAAGTATCATATACTGTACAAAAAGGCTGCAAATTTGGGAAAAAAATGTAAAAAAAAATTGGCCTCATTTTTTTGGGGTCGTTAACATACGCTTAGTAAAGTGAATAGGATGTGTACCTCATAAGTTTCTGATTTGTAGATTAGGCTGGCGCGAGTATTTTGAACGCACCCCCGGTTATAACGCGGCATGTTTATTTTTTCTTAGCTTACACTAGGGCTATTTGTAACGCGTTGGCAAATGTACCTTTATTTTCCTTGTAAATATTTTTTTTATCATTTAGTTTTTTTACGGCGTCGGTCGACAAATCACGCTTCTTCAGGTACGTGGGGGAACGTTCAAAATATACGCTAATTAATAAATAAATCGCTGTAAATTGTTTGTAAAAATAGTCATGTTCGGGATTTCAAGTGTAGTTTTGTTGATTATTTTTTTTCAACCGGAAATTGCTGAATAAAGCGACAATTCTGTTTCAAACATTTGTATCATTTCTATCCAATATAAAATTTTTAGACATCCCCGTTTGCTATAATGTAGGATAGTGGGTAAGTAGATGCATCAACAACGGGTACTTGTTTTACTTTAACTCCGTGCACCGTCTACTTAAAACCAAAGATATTGGAAGTACCATAGATCATCCCTATGTCAGGTTTGAGTGTAGAGCCATCAAACCTTTAAAAAAATACCTAACTTTACACCTATAGTGTTGTGCCTGTCGATAAAGTACTCAAGTCAACAAAAAAAAATTCTACTAAGAGATTTCTTATTTATTTATTTATATATGAAAATAAATACTCATCTTATTTCTTATTAATTAATATTATAAATGTGAACGTTTGTTTGTTAGGATGTTTGCGTCAATCACGCTGATACTACCGATCGGATTTGGATGAATTTGGTATACAGACAGGATATAGTCTGACTTAGGTGATAGGATACTTTTTATTCCGATTAAATGTTCCCATGGGAAAAACCAAAATCCTCGCGAACGACGTCGCGCGCGGCCGCTAGTCTAAACTAATATATAAAGCTAAAGTATTTGTTTGTATGTTTGTTTGTTTGAACGCGCTAATCTCAGGAACTATTGGACCAATTTGAAAAAATATTTTTGTGTTGTATAGTCCATATGACGAGGAAGGCTATAATATCACCGAAATCCACGAGGACGGAGTCGGGCGCGGCCTCTAGTAAATAAATAAGAATAAAGCTAGATACTCTATGGGTGCTTAAAAACTCAAGTTTATGAAGAAGACGACATGGCTATAGTTAGGGGAGGCCTATATCCAGCAGTGGCGATAGGCTGATTATGAGATTCATGAGTGCCTAACAGAAAAACCCAAAATAACAACAGTTTCGCAAAGAGCACCAATTTTGTTTGGGAATATTTAATCAAATAAAATTTTATAAAACTGCAAATATCTCGAAAACTATGCGTCGTACGTAAAATCTGATGACATTTTTGATCCCCTTTTAAGAAAACCCATTACATATTTTAGACCTATCCGATGACCTCACCCAAAAAGGTCAAGGACGAGGTTGACTTTTTAACTGCATTAAAAATCAATTCAGTTTCGGTGACAACTTTACATTAAAATTCGCTAGTAATGCCATGACGGCTGCTAGAAAACTAGCATATTATTTTGTTTGACGTAGCGTACGTTTCAACATGCGTGTGGATGACATTATTGATGAACAGGTGTGTCGAACATGGTAAACTCTAGCTATAGGTAGCTATAGCTTTGATGCACACATATGTCTGTGATATAGTTGTAAAAAACCCGTTAGCTACCGTTAAATAACCAAATTTTTGGTTAGCTACCGATAAAATGCAGTTGTTAACGGTTAGTTATCTGACAGTTACAGCTAAAAAGGGTATAGTTTTTTTCCTTTGTGAAGAGAAAATCGATATTCAAAAGATAAATAAAATTCATTTTAGATGTTATCCTACTACCTAATCCTACTAAGATTATAAATGCGAAAGTTTGTAAGAATAGATGGATGGATAGATGTCTGTTACTCTTTCACGCAAATACTACGAAACGTAAATGTTAAATTATATTTCGCTTTAATTTATAATTGCGTCTAATATACAATCTATTACTATTATTATTATACAAACACTTATTTACATCTAGCGGAATCTAGTGGAATTTAACCGTAAAATGCATAAAATGCGGGTTATTAACCGTTTCTAACGAAAAATGCATATTTACCCGCACGGTTAAAATCGTTAATAACCGGCGTCGCATCTATATCTGTGACTCGGTTCGCCTTCGAGATGAAGGGTGAAAAATTCAACCTCGACCTCGACCCTTTTCGATGACCTCATCGGAAAGGTCAAAAATATCTAAGGCGGTTTCCTAAAAGGGGAACAAAATTGTCATCAGATTTTACGTACGACGCACCGTTTTCGAGATATCATCAATTTTATAAAAAAAAAATTGTAATATTTTTTTCATTTGAAATAATATGTTCGTTATCATCTTCTGACTAACAATTTGTTGGGAATAGAAAACATAAGTGCTGAAGGATAAGATTTTATTTTTAATGAAAACATTCTTTAAAAAAATTCAAAAAATATTTTATAAAATAGATATTGAATTGGTATTTTGTGCCAAAGGGATTTTTAAAAGGCGATCAAAAATATAATTACATTCATTATACACCTGGGCATAAGGAGTGCCAAACATTTCGACCGATTTTGTATAGGAACAGACGTTAAGTTCGTAAATCTGATGAAATTTTGATCCACCCAATTTTTGACCTTTCCGATGAGGTCACCCAAAAGTGTCAAGGTAGTACCACACTAACACATTACTAAGAGAAGGGAGGTACCAATTTTACTTAACTAATAAATATTTCACAACATCACATACATTGATCTGACCCCGTGTTAAGTAGCTTAAGCACTTGTGTCACAGACATCAGAATCAACAGTGGTATTACAAATATACTTAAATAGATACTTACCCAGAGCAGGA
Source organism: Nomophila noctuella (assembly GCA_958496325.1). Lineage (NCBI taxonomy): Eukaryota > Metazoa > Arthropoda > Insecta > Lepidoptera > Crambidae > Nomophila > Nomophila noctuella. Next base: position 2,916,514 of record OY292508.1, read on the forward strand.
CAAACAGACATGTTCGTACACACAACTGTTTGTCCTGTGCGGGGATCGAACCCGCGACCTCTTGCGTATTGCGTAACATCTTTCTTGACCATTACACCAAAGGGGTCGTCAAGATACTAACTTTTACTCGTAAGATTGGTACATTTTTCATACACGTATACATACAAAAAAAAGTACATGGCCTCGCGGTCCTGACTTCCACATTGTTTTTGTGAGGTTTTCTTACAATATCTGCGCCCTTTTTATGGACAGTATTTGGCGAAATTCAAGCAACTTTAAATATCCATATTGTTATAGGTAGGTAGGAGAATGGAATTCCTCTTTTAGCTTCTAAAAGCTTTTGATAAACTTAAGCTATAGCTATAGCTTTGATGTACACTATGTCTGTGACTCGGTTCGCCTTCGAGATGAAGGGTGAAAAATTCAACCTCGACCTCGACCCTTTTCGATGACCTCATCGGAAAGGTCAAAAATATCTAAGGGGGGTTTCCTAAAGGGGCATCAAAATTGCCATCAGATTTTACGTACGACGCACCGTTTTCGAGATATCATCAATTTTATAAAAAAATTTTTGAGATTTTTTAATATTTTTTATCATTTGAAATAATATGTTCGTTATCATCTTCTGACTAACAATTTGTTGGCAATTGAAAACATAAGTGCTGAAGGATAAGAACATATTATTTTTAAAGAAAACATTCTTCAAAAAATATTTTATAAAATTGATGATATCTCGAAAACGGTGCGTCGTACGTAAAATCTGATGACAATTTTGATCCCCCTTTAGGAAACCCCCTTAGATATTTTTGACCTTTCCGATGAGGTCATCGAAAAGGGTCGAGGTCGAGGTTGACTTTTTCACCCTTCATCTCAAAGGCGAACCGAGTCACAGACATATGTACACATCAAAGCTATAGCTATAGCTAAAGTTTATCATAAGCTTTTAGAAGCTAAAGCGAAAGCGAGGAAACGGTTCTAGGGCTTTTAAGAATATCAGTGCCCAAAAAGTACTTTCCAAAATTCATCAAGTTGGTATTTTGTGCCAAAGGGATTTTTTAAAAGGCGATCAAAAATATAATTACGGACAGTATTTGGCGAAATTCAAGCAACTTTAAATATCCATATTGTTATAGGTAGGTAGAAGAATGGAATTCTAGCTATAGCTTTGATGCACACATATGTCTGTGACTCGGTTCGCCTTCGAGATGAAGGGTGAAAAATTCAACCTCGACCCTTTTCGATGACCTCATCGGAAAGGTCAAAAATATCTAAGGGGGTTTCCTAAAGGGGGATCAAAATTGTCATCAGATTTTACGTACGACGCACCGTTTTCGAGATATCATCAATTTTATGAAATATTTTTTGAGATTTTTTAATTAATGTTTTCATTAAAAATAATAATGTTCTAATCTTTCAGCACGTAGGGTTTCTATTGCAAATAAATATTTTTTGAGATTTTTTAATGAAAACATTCATTAAAAAATCTCAAAAAATCCTACTACTATTATAAAGGCGAAAGTTTGTAAGTATGGATATATGGATGTATCTTTCACGTAAAAACTACTGAATGGATTTGAATGAAACTTTACCACAATATAGCTTATACATCAGAATAACACATAGGATATTAGAAATCAAAATCCACGCGGACGGAGTCGCGGGCGGCCGCTAGTAAATAATAATCATTGAAAATGTTCATCAATAAGTGAAAAATTGTAAAAAAGAGATGCAGTATTACATAATTCAGTTTAACAAACTTAATATATATTAATTCCTGTTAGCCAGACCGGCTAACATATTCATTATTAAAATAGCCCCTTTTATAAGTGATGTCGTCATGACAGCTATTTTAAAACTAACTCTAGTACCAATAAAATACTCATCTAATCTACGTGCAGTCGATATCGATTAAAATTAGTACGCATGTACTGGAATCCCTAGTTCCATCCACGTCATAATGACATTTAGACAACTACAGTCGGGTGTCTGGTATCTTGCTCTAACACACATGATTCATAATAAGAAGAAAAAGGACAGAAAATCTGTCAAATTATTCCCTTCATCTAGTACTTTCAAAATCTTTGCTTAAAAAACATTAGGTAGTTCTTTTAAGTAACACATAAAACACATTTCACTACAAATTTTGCAACACTCCTCAAAATAAGGCGCTTTTAAGTATCAAAACGTATTGATTAGAAACTGTTTCATTAAAAAAAAATATTTTTAATATCCGAAAAGAAAGCAAATTACTCTGAACTTCTGGTGATTTCCAAAAATGCTTCATACTTACGATGGCACACATAATTTTGCCTCGATGGCGTTGTCCTAGTCCCTACATCTTGTTTCATGACAATTACATTTTCTTTTGTAATATTGTTTTTAGTTCCATCATCAAACATCCTTCTCCTATATAACGTTTAGCAAGAGGTGGACCACGAGGACAACGATGTCCTCGTGGTCCACCCAAAGGGACAAAATAGTAGGACGACGAGGAAACACCCGTTAAGTTAATACACTGAAACTACTACTAAGACCAATGGTACTAATGTTTGACAGGCCCGTTGGTCGAGTGGATAGAGACCCTGGCTACAAAGTTCGTGGGTTCGAATCCAGCTAGGGGCAAATGCCTTTGTGATAAACATCGGCATTTGTGCTCGAGTCATGGATCTTTATAAATGTATTTATGTATGTCTATCGGTTCCCTAGCATCCATAGTACAAGCTTCGAGCTTAATTTGCAATGTATTTATATAATGAGCATTTATTTAACAGTAGTTTCATCACCTACATGCATTAAACTCTTGAGAAACGGTAAACAAGGACAGAGGAAGTCAAGGAAGAGAATTATAATAAAAAGCATAATTCCAGAAAGAATGCCTTTATTTCAGTTACAGCTATATTTACAATCAATTCAAGCATCCCTCCAGAAGTTTTCCTAAAAAAATAAATTCAGAAAGTACATCTTTGGAAAAACGAACAATTTTCAAGTGAATTTTCGTGTACGAAGTCGTTGGACGAGCGGGCAGCGGCGACTCCCAGCTGGGTTTCACGTTCAACATCTATTTATTTCGGAATAACAACTATTACTATGTATAGGCACAGATAATCGTGAGTATATTTACTGCACGGAATACCATTGTTGTCTCTTCGTTTTTACCTTCCTATTTGAGGAACGCAGAATACAAATAAAAAAAAAGCTTTTAATTTACTAGGAATTCGTTTTGTCTATCAATGTAATGCGTTCCGAACTTTTAAATACGGTAAATAAATCCTGTACCATTATTGAGCTATCTTCAGCTACATAAAAAAAAAAATAACCTGGAATTGCATACCTAACTTTATATAAATCAACATTAATTACCTGAATGCCATTTTTTCGTGTAATTCCGTGAAAATAATAAAGAAAATTGTATTTCTCTTCTATCTATCGCAGAATCGCGTGGCAGTTTACATCCATAAGTATTTGTGAATATCTTAATTTGTGAATTCAAAATATTGTATTATACAAGGCAGTTCAGAAATATTCAATATTCAAATTAGAATTTTTTTTTGGAACTCTTTAATAATAATTTCGTAATTGACTGATGAAAGACCGATAACTTTCATAATTTCAGCTGTCATAAATGAATTTAGAAAAATGTGTGATAAAAAACAGTATTTTGTTAAAACGTATATATTTATATAACTATGTATTTGCATTTTAATCACCATATCGAGACCAAAAATTGATTTCATAAATGGCAGCACAGGATGAGCTTATTTTGCCCAATTTTGACTGTCGTTTACTTTCAACCAAGTATTTTCTTGTAAAGATCATATAAATCAAAGACATTGTACACACAATATATAAATATATAGGCATAATCTATAATGATGTTCAAAAAATAATTAAAACTAAAAACAAAAGGCGTGAGATTTTAATAATGTTTATAATAAAAACAACACAATATCTTATTGTTCTTAATAAGTTTATTAATCAGTCTTTCATAAGCCAATGTTACAATTGAAATAACAGCATATAAGCATTGTTGTTTGGTACAATATAATTGTAAACATTTCTTGAATACATACAACATTTCTGTAAGAAACTCAGTGTTAAGGCGAGGAATAAGTTTTCATGGTAATAATTGTATAGAGGGCGAATACGAAATTGCACAATATCTTTATCGATTCGATGTTATTATTTTGGTACATTACAAGTTTTATGCAATTTTGCATTGACCCTTGAATATTCTCTAAGACTTTACAACCGTTTGAAGATACGACGTAAGAAAATCTCCTACTGGTATATCCTTCAAATCGTAACAACTTCGATATATTTTGGGTACTATAATTTAGTGAATACTACCAGATTTTTCCAAAAAAAAAAATATCGATTATTCAATACAAACACTTTTATATTAGGAATAATGTGATCGATAATACAAAAAGTAGTATATTATTAAAAGATTAATCCATATTCCGACCTACAGCTACTTTAAGATAGAAAAAGGACCTAATCCTATTTGAATCTTTAGATTTAGGTAGTCCCATATGAAGATGGACACCCTATATCAAAGTGGCTGTATTAGAATGGAGAAATTATAGTTGGGAGAGGCCCGTGGCCGCTTTAGGACAGACATTGACAGGTTTATAAATTACCAATCGATATACGAATGGGCTAATGAGGTAATAACTTTTATTTTCTATCTACTATATGTGAAACATAGTCCACTATGGATGTATAGGGGCAAAATTACAAAACAAATCCGCTACAAATGTTATAGGAGCATAACTCATTTTCAAATGGTGCCCCCAGTGCAAAATCCAAAAAAAGAGCAAAATGGCAGGACGAACACGACAAACCTAATTAATGCATATATTGTTATTATTTTTATAGTGTTTATAATTTCGTTTAAATATTTATAAAACGATCTACTAAGTCACTTCACTTGCACACATTAGACTAACGATAGCTAAATACCATTCACTGCCACCCACTAACTTTGTTTCTAGAAATTCTTTAGGAATCCATGTTTGCAGTCATACAGTATAAGTTATACTATGTGACCTCATGAAGTAACGATTATCAAGATTTGTCAAGTGATAAACAATTTTGCGATAAGTGACGAGACAAACAGGTTCTTTAGAATACAAAAAACAACTATTCCATTAAGTGGCAGTGAATGCATTAATGATAAACAACTATTTAACGTTACATATCCATCAACACAAAGTTTATCATTAAGCGCTGGCATTCGTTATAATAACCTTCGTTAGCTAACATATTACACGGCGAACTCAATGGCAAGTTTCAATTTAAGCTAAATTAAACCCTTTCATAACTGATCTAACTTAGAAATGAATAACTACCTAAAATGATCTTAATTAAATTGACTAAACTCTTAAAATATAAACGGGTTCGCGTAAATACGATTGATAAATCGAATTAGCAAAGTTAAAATATAGTTTAGATTTTCCAAAACCTTCGTGTGTTTTGGAAAATCTAAACTATATTCCCAACTAAATGAAAATCAAAACAACTAGTAATCAAGATGGGCCATTAAACAAATATGTAATTGAATATTCTGGATCTCTAGATTCTACTTTCAGAACTAACCTTCCTTTTCGAGTGACAATCATTGGAAATTATATAAATGCTTCAACTCACAATAAATGGAGGCAGTATATATTTTTCATCGCTGTAGATGAATAAAACTAATATAATTAGTTTATTACACTCCACTCTAGTTTCGAAACTATACCACGAGTTCGCCATCACGCTCAAAAACCACACAATCGTCTAGATAGATTAACCGAGGTATTGAAAAACGGTGTGGGGCGTGATAAAATATGAAATATCGAGTTCAAAGCAAATGGAAATACAAAAGATGTAGTCACTAACTAACTCGATCGATAAGTTATCAAGTATTCCGACTTATAAGCCGTATTATACAATATTTCCATTTGCACGAAACCCATTACTAAAATCCAACTAGTATTTTCCATAATTTTATCCACAGATAAGATCAATCTTTTTAATATCATTTCAGTAACTTATATTTTATAATCAGTGTCTAACTATCTTTTTATGTATTTATAATTTTTCTACCTACATATTGCATTGTCAAGAGTTATAACTACTATATCAGAATATCTCACTGTGGACAAAATTATGGTATGAATCATCGGGTTAAGACTTTATGCATTGCAGTATATCTTTATAACCGTTCTTACGTGATCATTGAAAGCTTTTAGTTTCAGTGATATCTTGCAACGCCAAGTCTCGGGTTAAATTGTTTGCATTTAGCTTACTTCCAAAATTAAATATTACGTATACACATATACAACAACATTAGTTTACAACCGTTACATACCTGAGTCGCAATATTATATCACAATTTTTTTTTTTCATTAAGAAACCTGGCCGTCTATTAGTTTAATAGTATCATACAAAGTTTCTTCATCAATAAATACATTATACATTGACTAATAATTTTACATTTTTGTTTGTTCGGCGGCGGATGCTGAAATGGAGTGATTTAGTGAAACGTCCATTTCAGACGTAACGGTGCTTGAACGCTAGCGGACGAAATGCAATGACCGAACCCCATTTATACAAAATATATACAGCACTATCTTAAAATGAACATAACAGACTTTCATTAACGAAAAAAAAACCTACATCTAACATTAAAAATAACTTCTTAACCGTTACGTTTCCGTGAAATTAAATCACTGCACTAAATACCTACTCATCGTTAATTTATTTCATTTTCTCTTTTCCTTTCATCGTCAATCCTACATTTAAACAACTAAATCGGCGTCGAATAGAGTAGAAACATTAAATTTTAACGTACAAAAATAACTGTCTTAACATATCATAAATCGTTTAGAAACTTAGTTTATAGTATAAGTCCTAATGTTAATGATATTTCGGACTTTATGATCCCTATTCTACCATATAATATGATAAATTAAAAGAGGACTTTAAGCATTAGCTTTAAAAGTTGAAACAAAATCCTATCTAGTTTCTATATTTACGCCATTATCCTGGCTAGTCAGCATGATGAGAGAAAAAATACTATAAAATCTATGCTGACTCAACTTACTTAGTAATAACTTAAAAAAATCTCCCCACCAGCATCAATCATTTAATTGACAGTGGATCAAAAAAAGTAAAACATTTTATATTTTCAACTATTTCCTAGAATCATTTTTTTTGTAAATTTTCTCTCGATGGTCCACTGTCAATCGTGGAAGGAAAATATACCAATGATATTTCATTGCTTCGTTGTTCAAAATTAGTTACATGTGTCTGTTTGATCTAAAAATACTTTACATCTTATAGATTTTGTTTATATATAAATTTTAATTTGTATAAAGGATTATTTATATTGAGTTTCTGTCTTTCTGATCTGGCAAATAATTATCTAGGTAAACGGCTAGGTTTTTTTAGTATCCTGTTAGATCAACTATAATATCACTTAATACTTATAGAGTCGTGTGGTTAAAGGATTGATTATGCAAGCAATATTGTTATAATCGAAGTAATAGTAGACATTTCAACCATTATTAAATGTTAAAGAAATACCAGTGAAAATTATTTTACGTAGAAAAAAATCTTACTTAAATATTTATCAATTTACTTAATGTTAACCCGTATGATAATGATTAATTAATAAAATGAAGAATAAAGGTTCGTGGTATTAAATATATCATTGATATACACGACATATTAGAAAAGCACCCATAAAGGGCTCTTATAGACTTAGCCGTTCCGCATCGCAAATTTAAAGATAATACAATATTACTGACAGTATCTATTATCATTTAGAAACACTATAATTCCAAATATGCAGTAAATATCCAATATACACTATAATTGAAATTACAAATATGTTGCGGAATTAGGTATTTTAGACGAAAAGTTAGAAAATTACTTAATCCCCACCGAATTCTTTAATCCCTTCCTGATAAAACTACAAGTTGGTAGAAAAAAATGATCTCTGTCGTTTTCCTTAATCCCTTTCTGATAAGATTACAAGTTGCTCAAAATTAAGATGTTATCTCTTTCTGATAAATCTACTAAGTTAATCTTTTCCCGATAACAAATAAAAATAGGATGCGATGATAAAATATGTCCGACTAAGTATATAAGCTAAGTTCTGGGCGTCCGTAGCCGTTAAGTAAGAGCTAGCTAGCGTCCTGCACCTCGCCATTTATCCATTCAATACATCTGGCACGGTTTTGGCTCTTAATCTCTCGTGTATTTACACACCAATTGGGCAGTTGACTGACCAGTTTAATAATCAAAGTTCAATGTCAAAAACGTAAGGTTAAATAGAAATCGTTCGCTTAACTCTCGACCGCATCATCACTTTCCATCAGGTGAGATTGAGATCAAATACCCACTCGTACTATAAACATGGGCGTAGCCAGCTATGGGCTCAGGATGGGGCAGCAGTAAACCTTTACCCCACCGCTTTACCGATATTGTTTTTGTAACATGAAAAAAAAAATGTTTTGATTTATTAGGCTCTTTATGCTCGGAGCAGGGTGGGGCAAGCTACCATGACATTAATAGAAAAAAATGTCACCTCAAAATTTTGCTAAAACATTCTATTAATCTAATCCGGGGTACACCAATTCTAGACCCCTTGTACGCTACGACAATCCTGACTTGACACATTGTTTTTCAAATCAATTAAGATTCTGGAAACAGTCAACCACCCAATTACTTTCAAACAATGATAAGACCGTTTTGCAAGTTTAATAAAAAGTTTCAACAACAAAAAAGCGTCCACTACATTCCGCATCAATCTTCAGTAACAAAACTTAAGGTTATTTAAGTGAAACTTATTAAATTTTGCGTACCGTCTCATCACACTGAATATCTGTAAAGAGCTAAATTTTCATAATTCGTGAAATATCTAATGCTTGCACCACGATATTCATAAAACTATGCCTAAAAATTCGGAAGGCGTCCTATGTACAAGATTCACATATTAATTTCCAAAATATTCATACTCATTGCACTTACAATTCAGTCGAAAGCACTCCTTAAAATACATTTATAAGTTTTTAAAATGTCCATAACATCTAAATTTTTATTTATTGCTTATTAGATTTTTGTATTTTTTTGAAAGCGAATAGCAACTTTTATTTATACATTATCAATAAACACATTTTGGAATTATTGCACGTAACTAAATAGTGATTAAACATTTTTTTATCATTTTTATTTATTAAACAGCAACTTTTGATATTCCATTAAATTGTCAATTCGCTAAAATATACGTCAATTATACGCCTACTATAAATATATACAACATTTTTTTCAAAATATATAATTTTCTCACCAAACATCGATTTAGTAATTGAAAAAACATATTTTTTTATTTACATAGTGTGCCTCGGCTAGAGTGGTGCAACCATAGAGCCAAAACCGCCCAGATGCGAAAAACATAGACAAGAGGTCTTCCCCATTAGATCTATTGGCATTCATTTAGTACATGGGACCGTTACATCAAGGAATCTAAGGGTTGTCAAAATATGCAATTCAGGCTCTAAAATGTTTCTTTCTAAATAGGAAAATGGCGCTAGAATAAACCCAACTTGAAAAAGACTCCCAGTCCAATAGTTCTAGTGGGTCGGGCCAAAAATTAAAAACAGAAAAAAGTGAAAATAAAAAGTTTCCGGTATATACCGGTTATTACACTACGCTAGTGAGGTCCGTATGTGGAGGAACGTCGACACACCTGGCGCTTAGCCGGCCGCTGTTGTGACGTCACTTCTCCGATGTTTGCTCGGCCACCTGCAAAGCGAGCGACTCGTGAGCGCGCGCGCAGTGTGTCGTCGTTCCTATGACGCTGCAAGGGCTGGCGCGGGGCGGTGATTTGATTTTAAGATGAAAAAAAAATGATCTGGTTCGAAGGACCAAAAAAGTTATTTAATTTTGAACACCACCGCCTCACGTTAAATGCGTTTGCTATTCAGATCGTCTATTCAACCAATTAAATCACAATCCCTACTAGAACAATTTACTTTTTTTTTACTTAGTTCATCAACGATTTCATTATATTTTTTTTAACATTCATAAAATTTACGTTACACGATCGGATTAGCAAACATACCCACCCGCCACCAGGGTTTTGTAAGCGAGATAGACCCAGCATTTTTTTTTATGTAGTGCGTCCCGTTCCAAATGGTATAATGTAAGGCAGTTAGTACTATTTGGAACAACTGAGCCCCACAGGTAACGATATACACAGCTGCGCGCAAGCTTTGTTTAGCTGTTACATTCAAGTACACGTCAACACATGAAAAAAAAACAATTGACAGCCATAAAGGATAAAAAAAACTACTAGTCTTGTTCAAAAAGGAGGTCCTTTTAAATATTTGTTAATTTATTTCATTGTTGAAACAAAACGTACACAAAAAATCATTTTATCCCTTATTGATAAATTAATAAATTATTGCCGTAGCTTTAATTAATTTAATTAATCAAAAACGGATAAACGATAGTATCATTATGAAAAACAAGACGAGTAGGTCAAATTCAGGGTTTACAAAAAAAAATATCTGAAAAAAAGGGGGAACAACTTAAATATAACAGCCAAATATAAGGTGAAATTAAAACAGTGCTAAGACTTATATTTGTGTCTAAAGCATAAATCGACATGCATGGTTTAATCCACATCTAATGGTACACATGAAATCATAAGATAGTTGAAGATGTATTATAAATAAATAATAAAAATAATAAATATTATCAAAACGAAATAAGGAATCATAAATAAAACTTATGTCATTTAATTTAAGGTTAAAAAAAGACTATGATTTATCTCATGATCACATGTTTTCACATTAAAAAATCATGTATAAAACATATGGGACTTGTAAAAACAGGACCCATACAAAAATAATGAAAAATGTGTTAAGAATCAAAAACAATCAATTATTATAACCGCCGCCGCTCTTAATATGTATAAAAAATTGAAGCACATGTGTATACGACAAACAATTAAAATCATTAAAATGAAAAAATAAAGAAATAAAAATAAAATTCAAACTCTGATAAAATACGTAATCGATCTGTTTAATCAACACAGAAACTATGTCATAGTAAGAAAAACAATAAAATAATAACTAAATATAGAAGACACAAACTATGCGTAAAACTTAAAATATATGAAATTCGTAACAATAATCTCAAAACTTATTCATTTAAAATGTACAGACTTTTCGATGTTAGTTTTGTAACATTTGTGACATAAAAATAAATTATATTATTTTTTCTTTTGCTCACGATAACAAAAAAATTACGGAAATGTTACATAACTTACACCAAATATAACATATTCATAACAATATAGATAATTTATTTATAAAATTAATTTGATTTAAAAAGTTTTTTTTTTATTCATACACTTATTTATTTTTAAGTACATCATTACAAAGAAAAAATATCAAAAAATAACTTTTAGCTAAAATATTTATAATAACTTTTTTAATAATATTTTTTTAGAACAAAATGGTAACAACAATGGCACCACTATATAACATGATTATCTTAATTTATAATATGTACAAAAATTATTTACAAAAAATATTTACAACTGCTTTTATAAAGACCATTTCTTTGAAATAGTGTAAAACTTTGAACGAAAGAAATAAAATTATTAAAAGCAGTCTAGTGATGTTGTCAATTAGTTTTATCCAAAAAAGGATTCACACTACACAAAAGACACAGTTATTTTTATTTACAAAAACAGTTGCAATAAGAATATATTCTATCCTTAAAACTATAAGATTGGACTTAAAAAGCTCCGAAATTAAGGAACATGTATGTATAAAAACCCTGTAAATATATTTTTTATATTTTTTTTTATACTTTTTTGAGCAAGCCTTATATTTATTCTAGGGTTCAAAAAGATAAATTTTATCATTTATAATTATTTGGATAAAAAATATCCTTTGCTGGGAAATAGCCTCCTTCAATGAGACGAAAGCTACCGTACCGTTACAAATTTAGGTACTGATTTAGTCACCACTGTTACCAAAAGCGGTTCGGTGATCAAACAGTAATAGGGCAAACCCTAAGAATTTAATTTATTATCTATTCCAAAAAGCTAGCCTAAAGTCAATAATTTTAAATATTAATATTCATAAAAATATATATTAAAGATAAGTATACCACAAATGATATTGATAAATGTGTACTTAAAAAAGTAAATTTAACATTTGTAAAGAAGTCTGCGACTCCATATAATGACATATAAATAGTTTTATTATTACAATAAAAGTTAAAGCTGAAATGGTAATGTATTTGAACAACACTAGACAATACCCAACATACACAATAAAGCCATTCTAATCAATAAATAGTTAGAATTGTGGTAATGTAAATTTTTTTTTTTTACTTAATTCATAAAATATGATTCGCTATTTATATGTATAAAGCAAGCTCAAATTGAAAATGCTTTTGCACATCCGTCATAACTATGTTGGACATCTATTTTGATAAAAACTTATGAGTTATATAACAGTTCATGAAATGGAATGTGAATTTAAATTAAAAATATATTATATGTATTATATTATACAAATAAAAATGATTATATGTGTGATACATGTATAGATATAGGAGAGAAATGTAAATGTATACCTACTAGAAATATTATATAGAATTTATATTAAATATTGTATAACAGTGTGATTATCAAATTGCAAGCATTAATCTAAATATGGGTCTGATAATTAATCTGTTAAATAGTTAATTCGGCCCATTTTTGTATATTATTTCTCAATATGTTACATGTTTTGGCACTTATATCGTTAAAATTTTATATGTAAACGAGCTTTATATATTTTTATGTATATTGAAATATGTAAATTTTCACGTCATTATATAAAGAATAAGCATTGTAAATTGTAAAATTTTGCAATCTTTTTAAAGCGTTATGAATATGTAAATATGTCATGTCATGAAATATATTAGAATATCTAAATGTGATAAACATGTATGCCGATTATAAATAATTGTATAATTATTCATTATTTACGACTATATAAAATATACGGTGATGTATGTTGAGTATAAATATATTTATGTGATACAGGCTTGTGTATTAGTAAAATTTGTACATAACAAACATGAAATGTAAATATATAACTTGATTATGTCAAGATTACAACAGCGTAAATATAAGAGTTATTATAGCAAAGCAATATTTATTATTAATTGGAAGGTCAAGACATCTTTGATTGAGTCTCGATATACATATTACATAGGTTATCCCTATATGGGAGTTTAAATGGCTACAACATGATCTTATAGGGTATAACTTGTTAATGTAATTTTGTAAATATGTATATTAAACTTGTAAGAATGTTTGAGTTATCACTGCTAGCTATCATACCTATTGTTTGTAAATGAAGCTTTTTAGATTAAGCTCTTATATATGCATATGACCGACTTAGGTAACTAGTGTATATTTTCTGCGTAAATATAAATTTTAACATTATTTCAATGGATCGAGACAAAAAAATTGTATTTTTCGAAGTCCTTGTGATGTACAGTTGACATCAAAAATCTTTTTATATTTAGCGATTTGGAATAAACAACTGTTGTCTGAAGTATATCACTGATACATAGATTTTACTTTCACTAATTTCAGTACAAATCACTAAATAAAAAATATCTTTACTGTAGAACCTTGAAATTTAAATTAGGGAAACGGTTTTCTTTCAAATAAAATCAAAAGTCCAGAACAAAAGTGTAAGGGGAACTAAAATTGAGTTAGCAAAATACTTTTTTAATAAATTTATATAAATTTAAAAGAATTTTCCCAAATGGAAAATCCGCTAGATGGCAATAGGTAGGCGTAGGGTCTAACTGGTATATGATTGGTGAATTTTGACATGACATTGACAGAAATGTCAAAATCCACCAATGACATAGCAGTTAGACCTCACGTCTACGTATTGCCATCTAGCGGATTATTCAATGCAAACATTTTCATTACAGTCTTTACTGTTCTAAATAGGTTAATTTAACAGTTAAAGATAGAAGTTTAAAAAGTTTGATAAACACTTGAACTGATTTAAATTGATGCCAAGAAGAAAAACCATGCAAGAATATTAATAGAAATTTTTTTCATGAACATATTAATCTTTTTATAGATATAAGTTTGTTTTGAAGACTTAAATAATTTTTAAGTGAATATGAAAACCGTTTCCCTAACTACTGTAGATAAGGCACAATTCTATCCTTATAACAAATATATTCACTTAAAAGAAATTGCCACAATATAAAATTTCAGGCGCAGAAAATCGCTCAAACAATCAATTAACTATTTCAATCAAATTAGTCTTCTTCGGAGGTTAAAATTTTTAATCTACATTTTGTTGGTCTCTTAATCGTTCGCCCAGGGTTGTGACCATGGGCATAGTTCCGTTTCTATGAGAAGCTTTTATTAAGTTTAGCGATGGACTGTAATTAAATGTCTTCTTCCTAGCGTTTATCCCGTTTCTATGCGGGGTCCGCTTTAACCATGATGCAGGATTTGGCAAGTCTGGTTATTACAGTGAAGCGACTGCCATCAGACCTTCGTAACCCATGGAGGGGAACCAGACAGATTGGATCATGGTTGTGGCACTGTAATTAAATGTCTGATTATGATAAATACAGTTTATAAATACGATATTCTGCGCCTTAACAATAATTTATGGCTGCCTTCCTAGTGGTACTTGGATAAATAAAAAAATATCTAAGATATGACGATCGAATTTAGTATCAATTCCACTTATTTGTATTTAAATGTAACAATTACTAATTTTTTTCAAAAATTCAATCCAGGATTCATTTTGCTGATAAAATTGTGTGGTTTGATAGTTAATCCTATCATCTTTAAAAACGGCTGTAAAAACATTGTATAATCCTCGTAGGATAAAAATGATGCCTTATTTATTTTAATTCCACTCTGGTACAAAATATGTAGTTACCAATTCGATTATAAAATTTTAAAACATTTCTGATATTCGTAGTAAACTTAATAAATATTTATACATGTATAACATCATTTTATCTTACGAAATATAAAAAAAATATCTATCATTTGATAACATTGTATAAATTATACTATTTATATAAAATTAAAGGAAATGGTTTACCAGTGGCAAAGAAAAAAGTATTTTCTAGTTGTTTGAACCTTTTTTAGTTATTTAGATTTTAAGACAATTTTGCATGTAAATTAATAACTGAATATGAATATGCATATTTTTTTGTGTAACAATAGTCACATCACAAAACAAAGGTAAATTAATAAACAAAGGTAAAGGCAAAGGTAAATAAATAGGCTAAAAAAATTATGAATTGTGATAAACAAAAATAAATAAATGTATCTTAATAACAAAAATAAAATTTCATATTGAATGTCTAGCTTTCTGCTAAGATTTTATATGTGCTTTAAAAGTCATAATAATAAGTGATGTGTGTTTTATGAGTACAAATGTACAGTACTATAAAAATTATAAAAAAATATCTCTAGGCCTTTTAAATTGACTGTTTCAACCTCTGGGTCAGAGATATTAATAGTTATGTCAGTTTGACAGCTAAATCTTTTTTGAAGTCAATGTTTATATTAATTTAAAACAGTTAAAAAATATTTATACTTGTTTACTCTACTGAAGTCAGATTGTTTCTCACCCTGTTCTAGTTTTAATAAATGATTTTAACTTTATATGTATTTTAAATTCTCACCTCCTAGGCTCGTATTAATAAATCGCACTCAACTCTGAGATCGAACTTGAGCGCGAACTTGATGTGCTGTATATGAGAATGACGTAGTTCGGACTCAATAGATCTCAGAAGTGAGTGCTATTTATTAAAACGAACCTTAGGACTCCATAACTAAACTAAAGGCTCGTATTAACAAATCGCACTCAACTCTGAGATCGAACTTGAGCGCGAACTTGATGTGCTGTATTTGAGAATGACGTAGTTCGGACTCAATCGATCTCAGAGTTGAGTGCTATTTATTAAAACGAACCTTAGGACTCCATAACTAAACTAAAGGCTCGTATTAACAAATCGCACTCAACTCTGAGATCGAGCTTAAGCGCGAACCTGATGTGCTGTTTTATATGACACAAGTTGTTTTATTAACACAAGTGCTTAAGCTACTTAACACGGGGTCAGATCAATGCATGTGCTGTTGTGAAATATTTATTACTAGCGGCCGCCCGCGACTCCGTCCGCGTGGATTTCTTTTTTTCGAAATAAAAAGTAGCCTATGTTCTGTCTCAGGGTCTAAAGATTGTCTGTACCAAATTTCATCAAAATCAGTTGCGAGGTTTAAGCAGGAAAGCGTAACAGACAGACAGACAGACAGAGTTACTTTCGCATTTATAATATTAGTTGGGATTATTTATTCCCTAGTTCTGACTCAACATCGATTTTAGACTTGAGTGCTATTAATTAATACGAGCTTCAGGACTCCATAACTAAACTTAGATAGCACTGTAAGTAAACCAATTCCTTTCATCACTCCGGGGGCGGCGGCGGGACGGGCGGGGGCGGCATGGCCGGCAGCGGGGGCTGGCCGTGCTGGCTCGGGGGCTGTCCGGGGGGCTGCCCGGGGGGAGGGGGGAACATCA
This sequence comes from Nomophila noctuella, assembly GCA_958496325.1. Lineage (NCBI taxonomy): Eukaryota > Metazoa > Arthropoda > Insecta > Lepidoptera > Crambidae > Nomophila > Nomophila noctuella. Next base: position 2,933,154 of record OY292508.1, read on the forward strand.
CCCCCACCCCCCGGCCGTAGAAGAACCCGTCCATCCCGTAGTACAGCGGCGGCGGCGGCTGCACCATGAAGAACGGCAACGGCGGCCTATAGGGAGGGGGTACATTCCATGCGCCTACCTTGGGGGGCGGCCCGCCGTTCTGGCGCGCCATCTTGGGCGGCGGGCCTGGCGCGTCGAGCCCGCTCCTCTTCCTCGACGTCTCGAGCACTTCTTTTGATATCTTGATCTTGAGTCCCGAGGAGTGCGGCGGCGGCGGAGGAGCTGCCAGACGCTCCTTCGGGATCTTGATCTTGAGTCCGGGGCTGGCCGAGAGTTTATCCCTCGGAATGGTGATTCGGAGAGTCCCGTCGGAGGGCGGCTCGGGAGGCGGCGGACTCGCCCGCTTCCTCTCCTTATCTTTGTCTTTCTTGTGTTTCTTTCTCTCCTCCTTCGACTTGTCCTTGTCTTTGTGTTTGTGTTTGTCCTTCTTCTTCTTCTCCTTTTTATGCTTGTGCTCGACTTCGACGTTTTGCGGGGGTGCGGGGGTCGGGTCGGGCGGGGGGGGCGCCGGGGCGGGCGCGGGAGGTTCGACGGCGCCCGCCTCCTTCTTGACTTCGGGAGACTTCCGCTCCGTCGCAACCGTGATCGGAGCCGGTTTAGCCAGACTCTCCTTGAGAAGATTCGACACTAGAGTGGGGTCGGTCTCTATTCCGTTCATCGCTCGGCCGGGCTCGGGCTTCCGCTCGGGCTGCTTCGTCCGGATAGAGGAGCCGCGCTGCGAGTCCCGGATGACATTCTCGTAGCCGGGCGTCTCGTCGAGTTTCTTCACGACCGGGACGAGCTCGGGTTCGGAATTGGACTGGTTGCGGACGCGGGGCTTGATATCCTTGACTTCCTTCGCCGGGGGCGGGGGCGAGGAGAACGGGGAGAGGATGGCGGGGGGTTGCAGGTCGCGGAGAGCGGGCGCTAGTGTTGGTGCTGGAGTGGGGCGGGGCTCGGGCGTGGGCGCGGGCGGGGGAGCGGGGGCGGGCCTCGCGTCGGGCTTGGGTCGGTGCGAGGGGGGCGGGGCCGGCGGGCGGCGGGGCGCGGCCGTGGCTGCCGCGATGGGCGTCGTCGCGTTCTCTGGCGAGAAGAGCGAGGGCGGGCGCGTCCGCTGCGGCGGTGGTATCTCCGGCTGCGGTTGCGGTTGCGGTTGCTGCGGTTGTGGTTGCGGCGGGTGGGCGGCGCCGGCTTGGGGCGGAGCTTGCGGTTGCGGCTGCCGATGGTGGCGGTGGTCGTGCGGCTTGTGGTGCGGCTTGTGCGCGTGCTGCGGCCAGGCGTGGTGCTTGTGGTGATGGGGCGCGTGTCTCGCCGGCGGCTGCGTGGGTTGCGGCGGCCGGCTCGCACTGGGCGGAGGCGCAGCCGTGGCAGCAGCCGAGGGCGCAGGTCGCGGCTGCGGCGGCCGCTGCTGCAGCGCCAGCGCGCGTCTCTCCCTCTCCTCTCTCCGTTCTCTCTCCTCTCTCTCCCGCTTCTCGCGGTAGACGTTGTAGTCGATCTTCTGCGGCTGGGAAGGCGCGGGTTGAGGCGCGGTGGCGGGCACGTACCCGCCCGGCGCCGGCTGACGACGCCTCTCGCGCTCGTATTCTGCCGGAGGAGACATTTGATTATTTTCTAGTAATAGTTAAATAATAATAATAAATAAATGCTCACGCATGTGAAGCGGCGCTCTTAACATAAGGCTACGGAGCTCTTGGCAAGATAACTTTTGACGAGCCCGTTGGTCACATACCCTCAGTGATGGATTAACCGTTAATCAAATTAAGCAATTGCCTAGGACATCACGTCCAGATGGGCACCAGAAGAAGCACAACAATTCTTGACATAGGGATAGAGCCCACACGCGTGGATTGCTCAGGGCATCAAGAAATCTTAATCCGTCAATGCATACCCTGGCTACAAAACCAGAGGTCGTGGGTTCGAAATCGAATTCCGCTAGAGCAACATTTTTATTTGATGCTCATTGGCATTTGTACTCGAGTCACGGATGTTTATGAAAGTATTTAAGCCCTATCCTGTAGTGTCAGCCACATATGGCTGACAAATACCAATGAACTCATATACCTCTCTAGGCATTATATTTATTTATTTATTTCAATCATCTTAAAAGCTAACAAAAAAAGTTCCAAAGCGCTTAAAAGACTATCTAAACCTATTGGTGAGAACAATTAATTAATAGATACATTAAATCAAATTTAAAAAGAACACTATCACAACAATAATACAAATTATATGTGTGTAAGTTCCCTAGCTTCCATAGTATAAGCTTCGAGCTTAGTTTGGGACTAGGCAATTGGTGTGTCAGTCTTAGTAATTTAAACTAACCTTTGTCGAAGGAGGACTTGTCAAACTCATCCCCTGGAGGCGGCGCGTGCTTCTTGTCCGAACTACTCGACGACGACGACGGGTGCACTGCGCTCGAATGCGGCGAACTACCGCCTGGCAGACAGACAGACAGACATAATTAATATAAGTAAAAACATAACTATGTACATCTGTAAATAGGTATGTTGACATATGTGACTAATAATTACACTACACTTTGAAGACGCTCTTTAGTAATTGATCATTGATATACAAAAATCCAAGATACACATTCAACGTCTCAAAAACGTCCACAAAAAATAAGTGCAAAATGCACTTATTTCAAACAGTCTTGCGTCACCCGCGTCATCAAAATTTTGAACACTCCCTTGTGAAAACAATCTTAACTAATCTGCATAAGGTTTAATTTGTAAATAATAATGTTCATAGTTTGACTTTGAGTTTTTGGTGACAGTATTGACTGTTACTTTTGTTCGAGACTGTGCATCTTGTGGTTTTGTATATCAATGTATTTGATGTATTGATTAGTTTTCGATATTTAAAATTTATAAATTTATATTATATAGGGTGTAACAAAATATACAGCAAATATTTTAAGGAAGAATTATACAGTGGATATTGAAATAAATTCAGAAAGAAAAAAGTCAATGTTGTTAATACGCTAGTTTTTGAGAAAATCATCAAAATCGGTTGAGTCTAAAATTGAAAAAAGTACAAATTGTGTCTTATGCAAGATCTCAAACTCAAACTCGAAATATACTTTATTTATGTTGGCCTCTGCAAGGCACTTATAAATCGTCATACATTTTTAGCACAAAGGAATGACTCGACCAACAACTTCGTAAAGCAGTCATCTACCGAGAAGAAGCGGCATACGGCAGCGGATAGCTAGCGATTTTCTCGAAAACTAGCTTATTAGGATTGACTTTTTACTTTCTGAATCTATGCTTGCTAATGTTATAAGAAGGAAAGATTTATATTTTCGTATGTAACGAATAAACTCATAAGTACTGGACCAATTTGAATAATTCTAAAAACAAAATTTCTTTCTCTGTTTGCTAGCTACACTATCTCCGGTGAACAGAGAGTACTTTGATTCTCGAAATGTGTGGGGAAGGAGGGATATTTGAAAAAAGAAATAACGCGCGGATGAAACCGCGACGGAAGGCTAGTTAATTATTTATCCAGTGAATAATTCGCCCTTAAAATATTTGCAGTATATTTTGTTACACTTTATATAAATGCTTGCAAGTAAGTTCGGAGTTAACTGACTGATTTGTAACATCAATTAATGTATTTATTTTACTGATCTATATACTCACTAGTATTAGTCATAGACATCATTTTCCTCTTCAATCTCGACGGGCATTTGTCGAATATGTGCAAGAATTCCGCTGTCAACTTTTCAAGCAGTTCAGTGGTGACGCTCCGATCAACGTAGGAAAACCAGTGCCGTCCCTCGTTCGATTGTGGTATCTGTGGGGATAATAAAATAATAAATTGCAGTTTTCTATAGAGAAAATGTAAATAATTAAACAATATTTGAAATAAGGGTGTTAATGATTGAAAAATCCGCTAGATGGCATTACGAAGGCGTGAGGTCTAATTGCTATGTCATTGCTGAATTTTGTCATACCTTTCTGTCAATGTCATGTCATAAATTGAAAATCACATACTAGTTAGACCTTACGCCTACCTGCTGCCATCTAGCGGATTTTGCATTCGCGCAAACCCTCACTGTCCACAAGACAGGGTAAATCGTTTATGGTGTTGATTGGGCCACTATGAGTTATTTCATTTTTTTCGTTCGATACCACGTGCTGTCTTACCAGCTCATCACGCAAGCTTAGTTCTCAAACCCGACTCACCTTCCACTTCTTTCGATTTCTAATTGCCTGGTACCTGGTGTCTTCAATCAACAATCTCATTTCCAAATCAAGATGGTCAAACCCAACTGTCTACTTCCTCCAATATCTTATTCCCTAGTACCTTTATGTCATGTGCATCTGTGGTCATCACCAGTTTGGTGAATGTGGTACTCATTGAGGAGTCGGACCTGCTTACTCCTCACCTCAGTATGGCATATGTGAGACTTTAGTCACCACAGAAGTTTGGTAAGCGTGGTCATTACCTAAGTCATCCAAATACTAACGTTTGCACAGGTTTGTGGCCATTTACGTCAAGGTACAAGTGTCTTGAGGGTTTTTGGTCACCACAACAGTTTGGCAAGCGTGGTCATCACCTAACTCATCCAAATACTATCGTTTGCACAGGTTTGTGGCCATTTACATCACGATACAAGTGTCTAGTACGATTTTGGTCACCACAACAGTTTGGCAAGCGTGGTACTCACCGCCCAGTTGCTCCATTTGGACGCGAGGTGTATGCAGAAGCAGGCAACCACCGTCGGCCGGTACTGGAGGCACATCGTCGTCAGATGGAGGCTGTTCGATGCCTTGAAGTACCAGGTGCTGTCTCACCAGCAACGTTTAAGAAACAAAGACGAATTCATCTGATCTTAGGTGGCTCAGGCGGGAATCGAACCCAGCGCCTCTCGCAATCCGGGCAAGCACTCTGACCATTAAGCTACCGAGACCGCTAGTGGCCTGACGAATTTCTCTTCAATGTTGTAGTACCTACTAGAAGCGTAGTTATCAAACTTGACTCACATTCCACTTCTTTCGGTTTCTAATTGCCTGGTACTTGGTGTCTTCAATCACCAGTCTCATTTCAAAATCGAGATGGTCAAACCCAACTATCTACTACCTCCAATACCTTATTCCCTGGTACTTTTATGTCATGTGCATCTGTAGTCATCACCAGTTTGGTAAGTGTGCTACTCACTGAAGAGTCGGACCTGCTTACTCCCCACCTCAGTATGATATAATGTGAGTATTTAGTCACCACAGAAGTTTGGTAAGCGTGGTCATCACCTAACTCATCCGATTACTAACGTTTGCACAGGTTTGTGGCCACTTACATAAAGGTATATGTGTCCAGTAGGTTTTTGGTCACCACAACCGTTTGGCAAGCGTGGTCATCACCTAAGTCATCCAAATACTAACGTTTGCACAGGATTGTGGCCATTTACGTCAAGATACTAGTGTCTAGAGGGTTTTTGGTCACCACAACAGTTTGTCAAGCGTGGTACTCACCGCCCAGTTGCTCCATTTGGACGCGAGGTGTATGCAGAAGCAGGCAACCACCGTCGGCTGGTACTGGAGGCACATCGTCGTCAGATGGAGGCTGTTCGATGCCATGAAGTACCAGCCTCGTTAGGCAAGCTAAGATATCAAAGCGACCCACCTTCCACTTCTTTCGATTTCTAATTGCCTGGTACCTGGTGTCTTCAATCACCAGTCTCATTTCCAAATCGAGATGGTCAAACAAACCCAACTGTCTACTTCCTCCAATATCTTATTCCCTGGTACTTTTATGTCATGTGCATCTGTAGTCATCACCAGTTTGATAAGTGTGGTACTCATTGAGGAGTCGGACCTGGTTACTGCTTACCTCAGTATGTTATATGTGAGTCTTTGGACACCACAGAAGTTTGGTAAGCGTGGTCATCACCTAACTCATCCGATTACTAACGTTTTCACAGGTTTGTGGCCATTTACGTCACGGTACAAGTGTCTAGTACGTTTTTGGTCACCACAACAGTTTGGTAAGCGTGGTACTCACCGCCCAGTTGCTCCATTTGGACGCGAGGTGTATGCAGAAGCAGGCAACCACCGTCGGCTGGTACTGGAGGCACATCGTCGTCAGGTGGAGGCTGTTCGATGCCATGAAGTACCAGCCTCATTAGGCAAGCTAAGATATCAAAGCGACCCACTTTCCACTTCTTTCGATTTCTAATTGCCTGGTACCTTGTCTGTGCCTGGTACCTGGTGTCTTCAATCACCAGTCTAATTTCTGAAGGTGATCAAATCCAACTGTCTACTTCCTCCAATATCTTATTCCCTGGTACTTTTATGCCATGTGCATCTGTAGTCAACACCAGTTTGGTAAGTGTGGTACTCACTGAGGAGTCGGACCTGCTTACTCCTTACCTCAGTATGATATATGTGAGTATTTGGTCACCACAGAAGTTTGGTAAGCGTGGTCATCACCTAACTCATCCGATTACTAACGTTTTCACAGGTTTGTGGCCATTTACGTCAAGATACTAGTGTCTAGAGGGTTTTTGGTCACCACAAAAGTTTGGTAAGCGTGGTACTCACCGCCCAGTTGCTCCATTTGGACGCGAGGTGTATGCAGAAGCAGGCAACCACCGTCGGCTGGTACTGGAGGCACATCGTCGTCAGGTGGAGGCTGTTCGATGCCATGAAGTACCAGCCTCATTAGGCAAGCTAAGATATCAAAGCGACCCACTTTCCACTTCTTTCGATTTCTAATTGCCTGGTACCTTGTCTGTGCCTGGTACCTGGTGTCTTCAATCACCAGTCTAATTTCTGAAGGTGATCAAATCCAACTGTCTACTTCCTCCAATATCTTATTCCCTGGTACTTTTATGCCATGTGCATCTGTAGTCAACACCAGTTTGGTAAGTGTGGTACTCACTGAGGAGTCGGACCTGCTTACTCCTTACCTCAGTATGATATATGTGAGTATTTGGTCACCACAGAAGTTTGGTAAGCGTGGTCATCACCTAACTCATCCGATTACTAACGTTTGCTCAGATTTGTGACCATTCACTTTAAGGTATATGTGTCTAATAGGTTTTTGGTCACCACAACAGTTTGGTAAGCGTGGTACTCACCGCCCAGTTGCTCCATTTGGACGCGAGGTGTATGCAGAAGCAGGCAACCACCGTCGGCCGATACTGGAGGCACATCGTCGTCAGATGGAGGCTGTTCGATGCCATGAAGTACGAGGTGCTATCTTACCAGCCACGTTTACAAAACGACGGGAATCGAACCCAGCACCTCTCGCAATCCGGGCAAGCGCTCTGTCCATTAAGCTACCGAGACCGTGAGTGGACCTGACGAATTTCTCTTCAATGATGTAGTACCTACTACAAGCGTAGTTATCAAAATTGACTCACATTCCACTTCTTTCGATTTCTAATTCCCTGGTACCTAGTGTCTTCAATCACCAATCTCATTTCTAAATTGAGGTGATCAAATCCGATTATCTACTTCCTCCAATAGCTTATTCCCTGGTACCTTTATGACTTGTGCATCTGTAGTCATCACCAGTTTGGTGAGTGTGGTACTCACTGAGGAGTCGGACCTGCTTACTCCTCACCTCAGTATGACATATGTGAGACTTTGGTCACCACAGAAGTTTGTTAAGCGTGGTCATCACCTAAGTCATCCAAATACTAACTGTCGCACAGTGTTGTGGCCATTTACGTCAAGGTACAAGTGTCTAAAGGGTTTTTGGTCACCACTATAGTTGTAAAAAACCCGTTAGCTACCGTTAAATAACCAAATTTTTGGTTAGCTACCGATAAAATGCAGTTGTTAACGGTTAGTTATCTGACAGTGACAGCTAAAAAGGGTATAGTTTTTTTCCTTTGTGAAGAGAAAATCGATATTTAAAAGATAAATAAAATTCATTTTAGATGTTATTCTACTACCTAATCCTACTAAGATTATAAATGCGAAAGTTTGTAAGAATAGATGTGGATGGATAGATGTCTGTTACTCTTTACCGCAAATACTACGAAACGTAAATGTTAAATTATATGTCGCTTTAATTTATAATTGCGTGTAATATACAATCTATTACTATTATTATTATACAAACACTTATTTACATCTAGCGGAATCTAGTGGAATTTAACCGTAAAATGCATAAAATGCGGGTTATTAACCGTTTCTAACGAAAAATGCATATTTACCCGCACGGTTAAAATCGTTAATAACCGGCGTCGCATCTTTAGTCACCACAACAGTTTGGCAAGCGTGGTCATCACCTAACTCATCCGATTACTAACGTTTGCACAGGTTTGTGGCCATTTCCTTCAAGGTACAAGTGTCTAGAGGGTTTTTGGTCACCACAAAAGTTTGGTAAGCGTGGTACTCACCGCCCAGTTGCTCCATTTGGACGCGAGGTGTATGCAGAAGCAGGCTACTACCGTCGGCCGGTACTGGAGGCACATCGTCGTCAGATGGAGGCTGTTCGATGCCATGAAGTACCAGCCTCGTTAGGCAAGCTAAGATATCAAAGCGACCCACATTCCACTTCTTTCGATTTCTAATTGCCTGGTACCTGAAGTCTTCAATCACCAATCTCATTTCTAAATTGAGGCGATCTAATCCGACTATCTACTTCCTCCAACAGCTTATTCCCTGGTACTTTTAAGCCATGTGCATCTGTAGTCATCACCAGTTTGGTAAGTGTGGTACTCACTGAAGAGTTGGACCTGCTTACTGCTTACTTCAACATGACATATTGGTCACCACAGAAGTTTGGTAAGCGTGGTCATTACCTAACACATCTGATTACTAACGTTTGCACAGGTTTGTGGCCATTTCCTTGAAGGTACAAGTGTCTAGAGGGTTTTTGGTCACCACAAAAGTTTGGTAAGCGTGGTACTCACCGCCCAGTTGCTCCATTTGGACGCGAGGTGTATGCAGAAGCAGGCAACCACCGTCGGCCGGTACTGGAGGCACATCGTCGTCAGATGGAGGCTGTTCGATGCCATGAAGTACGAGGTCTGAGCGAGGTCCTTCGGGGCTGGAACCAAGGTTGTGACCTTTAGACACGTGGGAGAAAGATGGTGTGGTGTAAGAGTGAGAAAGAGCGATGCGAGGTAGGGGAAAGTTATATTAAATGGAGTGGTATCATACGTTTTTAGCTTGTAATGATAACATTAAGGTGGTTTAAAAAAAAAAAAAAAAAATAATTATTGGAATGTAAACAAATATTTGTATCTAATAAATTATGTAAATCAATTTTAATTGAATAAAGGCTGAATTTATTTCCCGTGTTCCTTAAAGATATATTGGGCATTTTAGTTATGATATGACTAATTAATTTTTGCTTTAGATTATAAAAGATTATAAACTTGCATTCATTATTATTTATCGTACAAAAGTAGTTTTTAGGCTAAAACATATTAAGATAACGTTTTCACTAACAATAAGTGCTTCATTTATGCCTAGTGCATAGATATTATCGATTAAGTTCATGTATAATGCCAAATTACATCTAAAAAGCATGAAAATCTAGAAATGATGGAAAACAACGGAATATCGCTATTTTCTGTTTTCCTTGACACTGTGATTTGTTATATAACTACTAGTTCATACTAATAACATATTTATCGCAGGATGGAAAGGTTGTAGCGTGAATTAACCGGATTTATGAGAAGGGATCTATATATTTTTGGTGCGAATGCAGTTAAGGAGAAAGTCTATTATATTTCTAAATATCAAATGAGTACAAAAATTCACTACACTTTCATTATGAGCATAGATACTCACATTTTAAAAAGTATTAACACAACAATAAAAAACTATTTAAAACACATTATTTAAGAGGCAATATCGCTTTGATGCGAAATACATGATGGCTATTGAATTACAATATTTAAGAATAGATTGGAGCTAGGTAAGCTAGTCCAAAGAATATAATATTTTCTCCACAATATTTTGGACATTCTAAGCCTTATGAATTTATTAATACATTTTTGTAGTATCTGGAGAATTAGATCGATATATGTGAATATGTGATCAGTATATGTGATCACCTCAAACATTTATTTTAGATTTACCTTAATATTTAGAAATGTAGTATAAAAGACTTTCAACCTCAACAAAACGAAGCAATACATGGATATGACAGTGAATGGGTCACACTTATCCGGGTAAATATTGAACATACCTTATACATCAGCGTATACATTGCCTGTTGAGACCAGCTAGCGACCAAACATATTTTTTTTTCTTTTATGGCATGTTCTATGCAGATTAGAAAATGGCTGTGGTTTTTAACTTTTTACTTTTTTAAAAACAAGTCAAAAATCTAAAGAGTTTGGTTATCGAAAATGGCGGTGGGATTAAATTTATTTACAAATACCAGTATTAAAAAATAATGCCGAATAAAATAATAATGGCAATTTAAGTGTGTAACCATGATCCAATATGTTCGAATTTTTTTTTTGGAATAGACAAAATCTGGATAATGGTTCAACCTTAATCTGTCCAGATCGGAAAAGTATTTAGAATATACAACCATCACCAGATTGAATATAATATAGATTTAGCATATCATGCAAGCGTGTCTTTATCTTTGAATAAATATGCTACCTACTGAAGTATCAGCTACCTATGATATAAGTATTTTATCTAATTGTCTGGTTGCCCAAATCAATTATTTATACATGTAAACTTCATAGTTCTAATATTAATGTTTTTTAAAAGAACATAAAATTTGAGCAGTATGTTTTTCTGATCTTAAACATAAGATTTCCTAGACACCACAGGATGACATAATTTTCTCACTTAATATTTTTTTTTAAATTAAACCCCTATGTCTCTCTAATCTTAACATACACACGATTAAAACGATTTTGAACATCCTATCAAAAAGCCCGCCAAAAAAACCAAACGCCATCTTGACAGCCAACTTTTTAAAACCACAGACCACCTTCAAACCAACGCCTGCATTCGAAAATCGAACAGCCAGCGCCAGGGCCGCGCCGCGCGTCACGCGTATCGTCACTGCTCCAGTCACGTTATCACGCAGTCACGCTACATATATCACGTTACGTACGCATCCCTCACCTTTTACAAGGTGACATGTGCGTACAACGTGGGTGTGAGGGTGGTCTATCGCGACATCGAAACCTAATGTTTGTAGTAGGACATTCTCGTTGAACACTAGGTCTTGGGCCTGGAAAGAAAAGGGTTTACATTAGATTTTGTTGCACGTTGTAAATATAAATTATATTTTGAACTAAAAAAATCTTTATTTTTTTACAATGTTACCCTTAGTTAAACGTACGATGTTAAGTGATCACCGCTGCCCATGGACATCAACAACCGTACAAACCATAACAGAAAACGAGTACTTTTAAGAGTTCGAAGATCAGATGAGTCTACTGCCTAACTAAAGGCTTCAAATATGATACTACCTCACTGTTTTGCAATCATACAATATGTTATAGTCATCCTGATTATGATAATAATAATCTTGTTTTTTAATGTTACAGGGAGGTTGTTATCATAGCGACTATCTATTTTGTTTATGTTCTAGAGATGCGAAGGAATAAGAGAGCCACCTGATGGGAAGTGATCAACGCTTCCCTTGGACATCCACAACCGTACAAGGATTGCAGATGTGTTGCCTGCTTCAAAACCCCATACCCTCCACGACTGAGCCCTAGCGACCTTACTCACGACTCACCCACAGAAACAACCCTGAGCGGAGACCATTTTGTTTATGTTTTTGTCTCTTTTTGTGTTGTGTTTGTTTATATTTTAAAAAATCCTGTGTTTGTATGTCTTATTTAATTGTTAAATTTTTTTGTAATTCTATTCTATTCTAATATTAATCAAACATTTCTCACCTGTTCTTGATACTGTTCCGGGGTAAGCTGATTGACCCCCTCACCTCGATGGAGGCAGACGTGGGCCACTTTTATAACATATTCTAATTTCCTGGGCTGTTCCTCCACCTGGAATATAAATATATATATTATTAGATACAGTGAGGAGCTCGATGGCGCAGTGGTTAGCGCACTCGGCCTGCGGTTGCTAAAGTTAAGCAACGTTCGCAGATGCCAGTCATCGGATGGGTGACCGAAAAATTTCATCTCGAGCTCCTCCGTGCTTCGGAAGGCACGTTAAGTCGTTGGTCCTGCGCCTGATCTCTCTACAGTCGTGTCAGATTGCTGTCCCACCGAATTATGAGAGTGAAGGAATAGGGAGTGCACCTGTGCTTGCGCACTCACTTGTGCACTATAATATATCCTGCGTACCTGGCTGATCGTAAGATCGGCCGCCATGGCCGAATACGGCCGGAGGGTATTATTAGATACAGTTTATGATTATGTAGCATCTGTTATCAACAAATTGAAATAACATAATAAATGCATAATTTTGCTATTGTGTATGATGAAATTTGAATCGATTTGATTGAAAAACCATTCTGAAGCTAGTTAATGATGGATTAAGTAACTTTTAATTTTTAATAATATATATTTATGCAGCAACAATGAAATGAAATCTTTTTTTATGGAATAAATGCTTAAGTCATAACTTTTTTAAACACTTATAAACCATTAACTTCACTCATAGGTACTTACACTCATTCAAATATTCCATCTCTTTTAAACGGCCGGGATCGAACCCAGCCTCTTTATTTTGTTTTTGGTGGTAAATTGTTTTGAAAGTCGCAACTTTTATCATCCTACTAGCATAGGCCTAGATGTTAATGGCCTGCTGAATTGTGCATTCTTCTTCTTCCTAGCGTTTATCCCGCTTCTATACGGGGTCCGCTTTTGACGATGATCCAGGATTTGGCATGTCTGGTTATTACAGTGAAGCTACTGCCATCAGACCTTCGCAACCCATAGAGGGGAACCAGACAGATTGGATCATGGTTACACATTTAGATCTAACTGAACTAAAGTCAGAAATCACTGAAAGTGCAGGTTACCTCACGGTGTTTTTTCCTCACCGCCGAGCTGATGGCACAAATCCACACATAGATTTCGAAAAATCTAGAGGTGTGTGCCCGGATTCGAACCGCGGACCTCACGCATGTGAGGCGCCGTCCGTACCACTAGGCCACCATCGCTTCCCTGCTGAATTGTGCATTCTGCAGGGAAGCGATGATCGACGACGATGAGGGGAAGATCTTATTTTTTGTGGACGTTTTTGAGACGTTGACTATGTTCCTTGAGTTTTTTTGTATATCAATGCCTCCCCACCAAAAAAGTCAAATCCCCCTTACCTTCGCGGCGAGGAACAGCGCAGCAGCAGCTATCGCATTCCTGTGGAACTGCGTGAACGAATGGAACGCGTAGAACCGATGCATGTACACTATCGCCGTGTTGATGCATAATTGAGACCTGCGGTGCTGGAGTTAAGGAATATTTTTGCTTGTACAATAAATTGTTACATATAACATGTATGTATAATATAATTCATAATAAATATTTTATTGTGAGTCACGTGTTCGAAAACGCATTTTAACGTAATATTATAAATCTGAAAGTATGTCCGACGATCCCGCTGAAAATGATGAACAGATTATGTATTACTAGCGGCCGCCCGCGACTCCGTCCGCGTGGATTTCGATTTCCAATATCCTATGTGTTATTCTGATGTATAAGCTATATTGTGGTAAAGTTTCATTCAAATCCATTCAGTACTTTTTACGTGAAAGAGTAACAAACATCCATACATCCACACATACAAACTTTCGCCTTTATAATAGTAGTAGGATCAGACAAGGATGAACCGCTTGGTGTAGTGGTAAAGAAGTTGACTATATTAGACAGCTTGGGCAGCAGCGTCCCCGTCAACACAGGGGACGCTGCTGCCCATCACCTTGAATGTCCCTTAGTCGCTTGTTGCTACAACATCCAGGGCAAAAAACTTATTTATTTATTTCCACCAAAACTACATCTATTCTTACAGGGTTTAACCCTAATGCGATAGTGTATATAAATGTGCTTAATATCTAATATGTACTTCATCATCATCATCCTAGCGCCTCTCCTGGTTGCATCCTCGACCATTGCCTTGGAGCCCAGAGTACGCTTGGTAATATCTAATACTTATTTAAATAAATTTTATATAATAATACTTATGACTTTATGATATAAAGAGGACCACAATGGAGTAGTGACACGTCAGGGAACAATAAATAGTATATAATTTAATTTTATAAACATTAAACATATATAGGTAAGTCACGTGTTCAAAAACGCATTAACATACTACAATAATAAGGAAATGCTAAAGCAGCTTATTATTTATGCTGTTTTAATAACTGCATGCTGTAGGTAACACATAAGTGCATGGATATTATTCATACAATGCCAACTAAGCAATTTGTGGTATGGAGTAATAAATGCCTTAAAATAAATAAATGCCTTGGACTGACACTCCAATTGCCTAGCCCCAAACTAAGCTCGAAGCTTGTACTATGGAAGCTAAGGAACGGATAGACATAGGTACGTAAATACTTTTATAAACATTCATGACTCAATTACAAATGCCAAATCCATCACACAAACAATTGCCCCTAGCGGGATTTGAACGCGAGACTTGGTTTTGTAGCCAGGGTCAATACCTACTTTATTTTGAACCATAATTAATCTGAGTTCTTATTTACAGATATCGTCAAATTATCGTTTAATTAAACTTTAGACTAGCTTGTGAAACAATTCTTACGTTATCAATCCAAAACTCAGATACCACACGTTTTGTGCATCAGTTTAAAACTAATGATGATGCAATAATGAAAATATATCAACAAGAAATGCATCAAAACGTGCTAAGATAAATCTCGATAGCGAATAACAATTCTCAATAATACTTAATCTAATACTACTCACGTTTCTCAATAAGATTAGTGTAGGAAGGAACATACTAGACTGAAATGACGCGACCGACGTTCGACGGCAATGCGTTTTCTATTAAAAAATTAGGCGTCCTAACTTCGGTATACCTAGTGTGTCTACTACCATTTACTACTATTACTACCATTTACTACTATTACTACCATTTACTACTATTACTACCATTTACTACTATTACTACCATTTACTACTATTACTACCATTTACTACTATTACTACCATTTAAACAACTATAACTACCATTTAAAACACATTGCAGGCGTAGTGACGCCGAACTTCGGTCGCGTAATTTCCTGCATCTTGAAAGCAAAGTTTTTGTTTTGCAAAAAAACCATTGTTGTGATTATTCTATACCAACATAATAAAGTCGAAGAGTTTGTTTGTTTAAAAGCCCTAATCTCAGGAACTACTGGTGCGATTGGAAAAAATAATTTTGTATTGAATAGTCTATTTGACGAGGAAGGCTTAGGGTCTAGCGGCTAGACCCTAAGCCTTCCTCGTCTAGCCAGGCTAGACTCTAGCCACAGCTACGGCGGCGAGCGGCGCGGCGAGCGGCGCGCGAGGCCGGCGACGGCCGCCCTAGTCGTGGGTATGGCCGCCGCGCGTTCGCCCCGCGCATCTCGCCGCCGTAGCTGTGGCATGCTTCATACAATTTCCTTTATTTGATTTTTTCGCTCGCCACTTTCGCTGACGCAAGACGCATCGCAAGTCGCACCGCTGTGGGCTGTGGCCAGGGTGTTAAGGCTATTGGAAGCCGAAATCCACGCGGGCAGAGTCGTGAGCGGCCGCTAGATATTTAATAAATAATATTTGATTTGCAATTAATGGTATTTGAACAAAATAAATTACGCGCGGGTGAAACCGCGACGGAAGGCTATGGCTCATAGAGAGAAGATACAATTTATTCATATTAGTTATCTTGTATTACTGGCTTACAATGGCCTTGAACCGCGAAAACTTAAAAACCTTGTAAGTCTCTCTACCACTAGGTATTTTAGAGTTATTTTTAGCCAATGTAGTTACCCACTAGTTTTCCTGTTCATCTAACTAATTGTATGGTTATAAGATAGGGATTTTTCCACCGGCTTGTCCAAGTAATTACCACCTCTTATGTAAAGATAGATGTGTGAATATTTATACTAATATAATAAAGCTGAAGAGTTTGTGTGTTTGAACGCGCTAAGCTGAGGAACTACTGGTTCATTTTAAAAAATCTTAAACCGAAATCCACGCAGACGGAGTCGCGGGTGGCTGCTAGTAGTAATGATACACATCCGGTCTTTAGTGAAACCACGTGAATATCTTATAAATAAAAATCGATCGCAAAATGTGTTGGTAAGCGCAAAACTCATTAACGCCTGGATCAATTTAGTCATTTTTTTTAAAATTGTTAAATTATGTCCAGGGATGGTTTTTAGACAAGAAAAATATAGGCACTAAGGGACGGGACGGGACGCAGACGAAGTCGCGGGCGGAAAGCTGGTTTAAAATAAAAACGTGCTATTCCTACAGAAGGCTATCCCAACTAATCCCAACTAATATTTATAAATGCGAAAGTAACTCTGTCTGTCTGTCTGTTACGCTTTCCCGCTTAAACCTCGCAACCGATTTTGATGAAATTTGGTACAGACAATCTTTAGACCCTGAGACAGAACATAGGCTACTTTTTATTTCGAAAAAAAGAAATCCACGCGGACGGAGTTGCGGGCGGCCGCTAGTATCCTATAAAATGTAGCAGACATGATTATCTAAACCAGTAATAAGAAATAGGCAAAGGTATAACTGGTCAAGGGCGTATTTTAAAATGTGTAGTTCAGATAAAACTATTTGCTTGTGTTAAATTATATGTAAACGCCTCGAAGGCTAGTAGTTTAAGTACCGAGCCGTGATCTCGAGGTCCTGGGTTCGATTACCGGATCGAGAAAAAATTATGTTGATTTTTCTGAACACAGACAGGGTTTGTGATCACCAACCCGCATTTGGCAAGGATGGTGATTAAGAGGGCGCATCGATTTCGACACCCATCGGATCGCACCCGCGCGCTTCCTCGGCCCCCTCTCATCCCATGACTTCAACGCAATGAGACAGAGGTCGCCACTTCAATTTGTTTCGGGCGATTCCGCACAGTATTCAAAGTAAATCAGATAAAAATTGTCACAATATAGAGTTCCGTTACTACACCAACACAGTGTGGTTAGGAGCTCGGTACCCGAGCTGGATCGACTGCTTGGCAGAACTATTTCTTACTTTTAGGGAATGGGTAGTACTCCTAAATTTCTTAATTCTACAAAATTATTATACTAGTTTAAAAAACGTAGGTAAACATAATATTTGTGAAATACAAAATTTTTGATTTTAAAATACAGTGTAATTTTTTTGCAGTTGCTTGGAATTAACGTCTCCCTTACCTATAATATCATTTACTATGAGTTGCATGATTCCCACACACACAGACACACTACTGATTCCCGTCAACCAAACCAAAATCGAAATATACTTTATTTATGTAGATCTCGGTGTGGCACTTTTAAATCGTCAATAATAATAGCACAATACTGAAAAATTCTACTACCGACTTTAGGAAGCAGTAATCTATAGGCAAGAAAGTTGAAAGTTGCTTTTTGAAACACCATTTTTTTGAACGGGTTTAATTTATCTTGCCTCGTTGTAACATTATTTTTCAATACATTTTCTTTCGTACTCTCACTATGTCATACAGTTACTCTTGCACAGTTTAAATATTAAAATATTTTATGTATAGATTGTCACGTTTCAAAGGAGCAAAACAAAAACTTCTAAATCGTAAATCTCTTATCTAGTAACAGTAATACACAAAATAAATTATTTACACATTATATTGCCGCAACACCTAATTTATTCGTCCATTTATTGTACACAGTAAAAGACTGATTATGAAAAATAAGTTTTAATAGTTTAGGCTGGAATTGTAAACTTTCAATTTCAAATTGCTACTAAGTCTTCCAACAAGCGACTATTTGAAAGCATCGTTCTTTCTTGCATATACTGTTCTCGGCCGATCCGTCATTCACGTCAATCCTTATAATAATTTTACGAAATATTTTTTCGAGCCGGGAGAGTACTGAATCATAGTCTTCTCGTCTCAACGGAGAGGTTGCGACTAACCGATGAAACAAAACATGCCTGTGAGCACGCGCCAGGTGCGACAGACGATAGCTTACTGCGCGGAATATGAACGTAGTAAGCGCCAAACTAGTTTTCTTTGAATTACTCGTAAAATATGATATTTTTTCAAAATGTTCTGTGATAAATATTTAGATAATATAATTTGATATTATATGCCAAAATATTGGTTCACCAAAATGCATCGTCTCGGAAATAAATGTAACCAAAAATCAAGTCAGACGCAACTTCAAGATTTTTTTTATCAATGAAAATTGCAATTTTTTCAATATTTTCTGTGATAACTATTTAGGAACGATGCTTGAATATCTACGATTTTTTTTTCGGGTCATTTGAAGTTCATTTTCAAGGTTTAAAATGTGTTTGAAAATACGCGATATTTTTTACACCCCCTCTTAAGCCAAAAACCATCTTTGTAACGAAAACATGATTTCAAATGATGGAGGCCGCTGCCCAGCAGTGGGACATTAATAAGCTGATACTTTACTTTTTTTACTTAGTATTATGTAAGTAAGCATTTTTATTCGACTAAGGACCTATTTTTGACACGTTACCGACCCTGTAATTACCATGACCTTCCAAGAACTCTTGTGACCTAAATCACTCTTATAAACCTTATAAATAGTTGGCCCCCAAAGTAATCTTTTAATCCTCTTGAATCACTATCTGATAAAAATACGCATGAATGAAGGTTGCATAGTTTTAAAGATTTATGTAAGGAAGCATACATACTGACATATTGAAGAAAGCAAGTAACTTCCTAAGATTCAGACCCCTCAATATTGTTTTCTTATGTTATAAGGTGACAAACGAAAAAGAGGGTCACCAGATGGTAAGTGATCACCGGTGACCATGGACATCAACAACAGCACAAGGGGCGTAATGCGTTGTCTTCATTTAAGACCCATACTCGCTCCAACTGTGCTCTGGCGACCTTACTCACCAGCAGAAAAATAGCACAACAGTTACGAGTGCAACTTAACTGTGGTCTTCTGTATGGTGGAGGTATTTCCCCAGACGAGCGGCTCATTTGAGTGGAAGTTCCACTAAGCTCTACATCTCTTAAAAATATCCTATTGATCAAAAAGGTAACCATTTCGAAAGGGAAAAAATTACTTATTAAGCAAAAACAATGACCCACAATAAAAATTCTTTCGCAAGTTTCGAATTTCGCAAGTTTCGAATTTCGCAACGAAAGAATCCTTTCAGATGAATATAGGTCGCGCATACTCGACAAAGTACTAAAAAACTTTTTGCAACTTTCGCACAGGCCGAATGCACGTAGGGTTATCAACTTCTTATTACATTACAATAAATCAATATAAGTCTAAGAAGCAAATTAAAGAAGACTTAAAAAATGAGTAATTGGATTTTTGTTCATCATTGGTTTATTGTAAAACTAGCGACCGCCCGCGACTCCTTCCGTGTGGATTTCGGTTTCCGCACACAAAGTGTTGTATGTACTATAGACTAAAACCTTCCTTGACAAATTGACTGTCCAACTAAAGAATATTGTTTAATTCTAATCATTAGTTCCTGATATAAGCGCGTTCAAACAAAGAAACTCTTCAGCTTTATTTTATTGAATAAATGTATAAATGTAGTGATCATCATCACAACAGCCATCAAATTGACGAGCCCAATTATATACCATCAATTGCATAGCCTAAAACTAAAATCAAAGCTTATACTATAGAATCTAGGGAACGGATAGATACTTAAATACTTTTATAAACATCCATGAATCGAGTACAAATGCCAATGTTCATCACACTTACATTTGCCCCTAGCAAAATTCGATCTCCTCGGTTTAGAAGCCAGGATCTCTGGCCACTCGACCAACGGGGCCGTCAATATTTTTAAAAGTACAGTTGGCAGCCCTGCTAAGCTACGGTTTCGGGCCTCACGTTTCCGGCTTGACGCTGAAGAGAAAGTAATTCGTAACCGACAAAGATTTACCGATACCTACATGCTCTTACGCACAGTTTTTTGTTGTACGCAATGAATCATCTAGTCATTAAAGGCGATTATTCGATACATACGAGTTTTTGTTCATGCTAGAGCCGGCAAACGAGCAAGCTGGTCATCTGATGGTAAGTAATCATCACCGCCCATACACACCGGAGATTCTAGAGAGGTCACTCACTAACTGATTGCCGGCCTTAAAGTACAGTAATACCCCGCTTTACGCGACCCCGTTATGCGCGGGTTTCACTATAACGCGAATTTCAAATTTCGCGCTCAAATGCCTCGCATTACGCGAAAAAGTGCGTATAAACATAATGTAGTCATCAACGTCTCTATCGTCGCGGAATTCCCGCTTCCTCTGAGCATTCTGTTTGAAGAATAGGGAATTCCCCGTCCTTCGACTTTGTTCTATGGGGATTCCCTCGTTCGTTTCGTTTGTTCCGTCATGTTTAGTTCGGCTGGCAGTCGTGTTTTAACATTTATTGGAGATACATAGATGTATTTTTCCGTAAAAAATAATTAATAGTAACTATGTAATGCATAAAGTGTTCTTAGAATTAAAGTGATTGATTAAAATGATTCGTGTTTTTTGTATTAAATTTTGGCTATGTTTTATCATAAACCTCGATATACGCGAATTTCAGTTAACGCGATTTTTTCTGGAACGCATCTCTCGCGTAAAGCGGGGTATTACTGTAGTACATAAAGTATAAAAGGTTCTTTATAGGAATCAAAATGAATTAATATAATCCAAAAATCCCAAAAATCTTCTAGAATAAAACTCTAGGATTTGAAGACCAGTGGCAAGAAAGTATGTTAAAGCGCTATTTTGTTTTCGTTCTATAATAGACTATTATAATGTCCTTGAATCGGACCTTCTTGAATTAAATTATGGATAGGTACCTATTTGAATCTGAACTAAAATACATAAGACTAAATAGTTTAGGATTAAAAGCAGCCTTTGACTTATGAGTAGAGCCTACAGTCACTTTAGGTATGTCATCTGAAATCTATATACTACCTAGATGATAATTTCAACTTAAAGTTTAGAGAAGTAGCAACTTGCCTCAATGTTGGGCAAAGACCTCCATAATTAGAAATGATGTTAACGTTACAAAGATGGGTTTCAGCCTAATCACCATGATTGCCAAATCCTAAGCTGAAAACTATTCCAATTTTCACAAATTCGATCTGTGCTCGAAAAAACAGAAAAATTTTGCCCGACTCGGGAATCGAACCCAGGATCTCGAGACCACGACTGATACCTAATCACTAAGTCATCATACCAACGAGGCGTGATTTAGAAGTATTTTCTACTTCACGCAAATTCCTATATACCATTTCGCAAGAACATGTCATTTAATTTATTAATCATCATAATAATATTATTTATAGCATAAATTCGATGCGTATGACGCATTGTTTGCAAGCAAACCGCGGATTAACAGCGGAGTGCAAAAATAAAACCGTTATCAATGCATGAGGAAAATATTGCGCCTTAGCTACATAATAATAGGGTAGGGTTGACGACATATAGCACTAGTGTTAGCTTTCAGTTCTCTTCAATTTTCATTATGAAGTTATAAGTTAAAATGTACCTAGGTACAAACAAGTACGGATTATTATACTATGTCGAGGCCCCTTAAACCTACACGCTGGGTCTGTAGTCCCAGGCGCCGACTGACATTCCTCTCTGTTCCACGCGATGGACCCGGCACCCGCACGGAGAATCCATGGATAGCTAAGAAGTTCGTCTCATATCGATTCGAATTAATATTGAGAGATAGGTATGTTAAATCTTTTTAGGTAAAAATACCTATTTTTAAGCTCTTTTACATGCTAAATGTTGTTAACCTTTAATAAAAAAAACAGAAAGTTCCATCAAGAGATCAGATAATTTTTTCTTTTACCGCTTTGGATGGTGTCGTTACCACATCCACCAACAAAATTATATGTTTATCGAACAAAAATACGAATTGCGTTTTACAAAAATGGCGTCAAATAGCAGACACGAACCTTAACAGAAATACCATTGTCAAAGCCGGTACGCATGGATTATTTTGACAGTTATTGCAAAGTTTTTTTTCCATGTCTACGTCAACAAAGAAGGTCTGACATTTTTCAACCTGTGATATTGTTATATTTACAGTGCATTGTATAGTAAACTTGCAAGGGTCCACCTTCGGACTTGTATCGTTAACCTGATAATTTTGACAATGCAAGAGGACCCAAATAAAAAATGGCAGGTAATTTTTTTGTTTTTTTTTTTTTATTTGGCCACTTGTGTAATAAAAGTATTGCCTGATATAGATTAGTTTGGACGAAATTTCTTGGATGTGTGTTTGATTAGGTATCATAAGATAAATATTCACATAAGTACCATCTGTCTTTAAATATTTTGCATTTTTTGTGATTTTGCGGCAATCTTATTGGATATCAGACAAGGATGAACCGCTTGGTGTAGTGGTCAAGAAGTTTACTATTAGTCCAAGAGGTCGAGGGTTCGATCCCCGCACAGGACAAACATTTGTGTGCATGAACATGTGTTTTTCCCTGTCTGGGTGTTAATCTAACAATTAACGTCATATTTGTAATACCTCTGTTGATTCTGATATCACAAGTGCTTTAGCTGCTTAACACGGAGCCAGATCAACGTTGGTATGTGATGTTGTGAGATATTGATTATATTTTTAGGGAAACATGAATTTAAATTTATTAGAAAAAAGTATGTTAGAACAACCCTATATAATCTACAAGCTACCGGCTATCTATGTGTTCTCTGAATGGGTGAGTCATAGGTGAACAAAACACTGCTTGTACCTACCTACCGAGGAAATTGGGAACAATTGGGTATTTGACTGCAAACGAAATAAATTATGAGTTGTGAAAGACTAGTTTTTGACTCTGCCAGCGCCTTGGGCGTCATTTCTACGGCGGGCGCCCTCTACGACCTAGTAAACTTCGAACTACATATAAGGAGCCTATCTTTATATCCTTCTAACCGGAGCCCGGGGGCGTCGCCCAATCGCGCCCTACACTAAAACCACTAGTGTGAAAGAGAAACTATTTAACATCAAAGATAGAAAATTTGGTGCAAAAACTACACAGAATTTATAATACCAAAGTAATTTCTACTGTCCACCTTAAATGAATGTTTATGTGTAATAGGTACATGCATTATATACCTAGCAGATGAATGTTAAGGTGACATTTGGACCAATTAAATTAGGTTTGTTGAATTTGGAAGGGCAGAGTTGCACAACTTTATGAGTAATAGAGAAATGACATGAATTTTATCTTGAAGGTTCCATAAGACAATAAGTGATCTTTCCCATCATCAAAATCAATCATTACAATTGATTATTCGTCTAATATCAAACTTATCTATTCTGTAATCAAGTAAAATAGGTTAAATTAGACCTATCACTTTCTTGATACCCATTTAGTAGGAACCCTGCTTCTTCTGAATTCCTACCTATGGGTCCGGACGACCAGACCTATAATCAGACCTATAATAAGTGCAGGAGATGATTGCAATGGTGTGATAAATCATAAAAAAAATCACAACCTATTTGTTAACTTGTTGAAACAATCATCTTTAGGGGCAAATGAACTGTCAAGGTAAAAATGACTTGTAAAGGCCTTTGAGATATTAACATTAACTTCAAAAATAAAAGGAAATAATGTGTACCTACTAAGAACACCATAAAGTACAATGTTATGTTCTATTCTTAAATTCATAATAAATATTGAAAGAGGTTTATTGCCCCCAAAACATCCACAAGTGTATACCTATATGTACTACAAACAGACAAAATGATAATATTTGCACAATACTAATCACATCAGGTGAACGAACTTGAACCTACCAATGACGCATCTAAAAGGTTATCTTGTTATAATTTAAGTTATAATCAACATAATGACTCGAGACTAGAATATTTGCTGAATAGAAATCTTGTAATATGCATATTTGTATCAATAATGTAATCAATATCAAAAAGTTGTTTAAATTTTTGTTGTTTAATTTAAATATAATTGTTTTTTTATCCTTTATTTTCTTGTTTTCAAAGCATGAACCGACCATCTTTCTTCAATTAATACAAAAACTTAGAAAACCCATCACTTTCATTTCATACAATAAAAATTTTGGAAAATAATGATATATGTATTTATTCATGTTATGTACATTCTTCCTAGCGTTTGTTCCGTTTCTATGCGGGGTCCATTTTGACCATGATCCAGGATTTGGCCAGTGTGGTTATTACAGTGAAGCGACTGCCATCAGACTTTCGTTAACCCATAAAGGGGAACCAGACAGATTGGATCATGGTTACACATTCAGGTCTAACTGAACTAAAGTCAGAAATCACTGAATGTGCAGGTTTCCTCACTGTGTTTTCCCTCACCTATTCGTATATTACACGAAAATAAAAATTGCATTTTATCTACTGTAGTTTCTTTCTAAATACAGCATGACATTCATAATAGGAAGTCACAATGACTTATAGCAAGGCAGCTTGTGAAAACTTATCTGGGTTGCGACCCAGAAAAGAGGTTACCATGCAAAAAGTGTAACACTTTTGAAATGCAAACTTGGTCAACTATTAGCCGCAGCCTACATTCTTACTATTTTAAACATCTTTTATTCATCATCATCCTAGCGCCTCTCCCGGTTGCATCCTCGACCATTGCCTTGGAGCCCAGGGTATGCTGCGACTATGATCCTGAATTGACATGCCTGGTTATCACAATAGAGCGACTGTCGTCTGACCTCCGTAACCATAAGGGAAACCAGATCAGTTGGATCATAGTCAGGACCAACGGCTTAACATGCCTTCTGAAGCACGGAATCATCATTCTTATCGGACAATCAGGTGATTCAAGCCTGCAATGTCCTCACCAAACTGGGAAAACCAACACAAAGTGAAAGTGTTCGCTGTGGGATTCGAACCCACGACCTACCACCACAGAGGCAGTCGAACATCAAACATCTTTTATTGTAATATGTAATGTAATAAGGAATAAGAGTAAAAAAATAATCAGCAATCTGAGAAACTGAGAGTTGTAGATATTTTTTGTATTGTGAATATCTGTCTACCAAGTTATGTTAAAACCAAGGGTTACGGGTTCCAACCCCACTTTAGGCAATTGTTTGTGTGATGAGCGGCATTTGTTGGTACTCGAGTCATGGATGTTTATAAAAGTATTTAAGTATGTCTACCCGTTCCCTAGTATCCATAGAAAAAGCTATGATCTTAGTTTGCTGTGTTAGTCCAAGAAACTTGTATTTTACTGTAAGTACAGAGTATAATATCTATGAGGGTTCCAATTGACTTTCAATCAATGTTTTATTTGATAAAGTGACATATTCTTGTAGATACAATGGCCAAAGACCTTTCAAAAGACTGGTGTGATAAAGATTATAACATAAAACACTTTATAGACTAATTAATAATAAATTATCCATTGATAAGAAATTGTATTGAAGACATTGATAAACAAATTCCATACATATTATACATTCCAAAATTTTTATATGTACTCTACTTTTTACTTGTGTCAAACAATAGTCATTGTGTAGCGATTTGTAGCGTCTTTTATAGAATAAAATGTGTACCTATCTAAGGTTTAAGTTGTCTATGTTGTACATGCATAATTAAATGTTTTTTTAATCACTAACTGTAAAATTTACTTTTATTATGGGATAGATACCTAATAAATTGTGTTTAAACCTACTACATAGCAGCATAACACTATATTTATCTATTAAGCTCTTATTCAACCACTTTAGTATATAGGCTTTATCACATCAGTGAAACTAAGTAAATTTGACGACCTGTTTGGTGTAATGGTCAAGATGTTGCCTATTACGCAAGAGGTCGCGGGTTCGATCCCCGCACAGGACAAACATTTGTGTGCATGAACATGTCTATTTTTCCTGGTCTGGGTGTTATATGTATCTATTTAAGTATATTTGTAATACCACTGTTGATTCTGATGTCTGTAACACAAGTGCTTATGCTACTTAACACGGGGTCAGATCAATGTATGTGATGTTGTGAAATATTTATTTATTTATTTATTATTATTAAGTAAATGATGCAGTTAATATTAATACATCTTCACAGCTTGAGAAACGAATAGTGGAAGTCTTATCTCAAGTACAGAGGTTATGTTGTATTGTAAACACTATCTACATTATTTTTTTTATCATAATATTGTGACGTTTTGAAAAAGATTAGACTCCATCCGAAATGTTTAGGTTTATCAAAACTGGCTGGATATCAATCACCATGCACTTTTTAAAAGAAAAAATAGCCCATGCAAGTTACTTCGCAGAAACACTTGTGCAAAATGTTCAAAATAAACAACATAGTGTACGCTTTATGTAAGACATTGCTCTTGAACAGTGACCTCTAAACCGTTCAAATTAAAGGCTAGAATAGTTTGAGGAAAATCGCAAAATTCCGCCGATTGTGCAGAACGCCGATATCGTGTTTATTCCGAGAAAACGGCGCGCGGAAACGTACAGACGGCGCACGTGTTATTTTGTGGCGCGAAATTAACGCAAAAAGGCGGTTCTACGTGGTAATTTTAGCGCGGCCAGCCAGGTCGATCACCACCCTACGTCGGGCGCAGGCGTCTCGCATGATACGAGCAGCTGTCGGGGATCAGTGACCTACAATAGCAACCACGCCATCAGGTCGACCCTAACCTATACAGATGCACTGAAAACCTATTTACACCCAAGCAGGGATGTCGTCCGACATTGTTATGTATAGAAATTAACTTATTACTCACGGGGCGAGCGGGAAATCCCAGCAATCCAAGCGAAAGTGACCGAGGTGACGCCGTCTTAGTAACTCCGTTTCGTCATCTTTTTCCACCTTCCAAACGACTCACAACACTGTTTAGACTTTATCACTCACTTGTAAAACCGATTTTATCCACATTTCATAAATGAAAACAAACTTTTAGCACGCGAAATATACGTTTCGAACACATGACTCGACAAAAACATTGCACTGGATATCACCACATTTTGAAAAGGATACACTTGAAGCCTCTGGCCCATATCCTGGATGAGGTTGGCGGCCTGCTGCCGATAAGCAAGTTCCTTATCTGCATCTAAACCGCATTTTCTGCTTGGTGAATTCTGTAGCTGATCTTTTGTAAAATACCATTTTTCTTGTCCACCAGCCATTGAACGGATGTTGCAATGACTGCGCGGGGAAAAGCACGACGGAAAGCAACGCTCCGTCTACGTGCGTGAGTGGGAAAGGGACAGCGCTATGACAGCGGCGACCGGATACAGACCACGTTAACATTTGAGAAATTTACAAACTAATAACATAACATTTCGAATATAAAACACTAAAACTGTTCATTAATTAACAAACAAAAAAAATAAGATGTTTTTGACAAGTTACAATAATGCGAAAGTAATAGAAAAAAAATCGTCACTACTTGAAATGTTGATAGGTATTCTCAGACGGACGCCATTGTAAAATTTGATGGTGAACGTAGTGAGATCTCCGGTGACAGAATGTTGATCTGCAACAAACACAGGTATGTTTCACTTTATCACTATGTTTAATAATGTACTTTAGCTAATTCTCTATCTTTTGTACATATTTTTGTTTCGGTTCAATAGTTTTATCAGCAAATATCAGACTTTAAAATTACGGACCTTAAAAACTCTGTGACACCGTGCAAATGGCCGACCCACCACTGTTTACAACACACGTTATTATTTCTTACATCGAAAATAGTGAATTTGTCACATAAAGACCTGCTTTTAATAGCTTAATTAGTTAATGATTTTTTAAAACTGAGTAGTGTACGTGAAATAATTATCAGGATTGCCAAAGATACTAATGAAATAATAAGAAATATGTTTGACTGCAAGGTGAGTGAGATAATGAATTTTGCGCGGCTACGTGGTTTTTCGTGACCGAAGAAAATAAGAAAATCTTACTAAATATTCATTACAATTGCGTAATTCCCTCATAAAGATACTTTTAGCTTCTGTGATTTACATTTTAGGTTAAATTAAAGTTACGGATGAACTTTTTCTAAAAGTTAACGAAGTTTTTTGGGGAAATATGTTTCGATTTAAAAGTGAAAATTTCACGCATTTAAATGCTCATAATATTAGAATAAGCGAACGTAAGTACAAAACTCTTAACATTATTGTCGTAATATTATAATTGTCTTTATTTTATCATTTCAACAATTGTATTACTAAATGAGTAAATGAGTACTGAAGTATCTAATTAAGTAAGTAGGTAGGTATTAGTACCTCAAAGTTAATATAAATTCCTAAGCTTAGGTAACTACATAACCTAAAGTATTAAGACTTACCTACTTGACTACTTCCTTAATAGTTTTTTGCCTACTTACTTAAGTATTTTGTTATTACACATCTAAGAGATGACTAATGTTTCGATTCGATGCAAAAAAAATGCTCGACAGAGAATCGAAGTTAGAACTTTGTTGTTCTGTGTTTTTTTTTTCGATTTTTTTGCTATTTACCATTACTGGTTAGGTTTATTTGTAAATTGTATTTGACTTGATGTTTAAAAATGTTAATTACAGACATAACAACATTTAGTCATATAGGTATTAGGTACCTACGCAGTTATAATTTGACTGAAATTTAAATAGTCTGTGTCGTGCCGTTACAACGATGGGTTTTGGCTGAATCACCACGCTTGCCAAAGGCGGTTTGGCGATCACAAACCGGGCTGTGTGCAGAAGAATAAACACAATTTTTTTGCCCTACCCGGGAGCCGAACTCAGGACTTCGACACCACGGCCCGGTTCTTAAACCACTAGACCATTGAGGCATTGTCTAAGGCTCGTATTAATAAATCGCAACCAATTCTGCGCTCGATCTTGAGTGCGAACTTGATATGACATCACTACATAGTTTAAAACAAAGTCGCTTTCTCTGTCTTAATCTTTGAAACTACGCAACGGATTTTGATGTGTTTTTTTTTAAATAAATAGAGTGATTCAAGAGGAAGGTTTTTATGTACAGGTAATACATGCATAATATAGTAGAGAGATTCGGGGCGGGTCGCTAGTTCTCATATAAAACAGCAACTCAAGTTCGCGCTCAATATCGATCTCCGATTTGAGAGCGATTTATTAGTACGAACTAAACTTGAAGTATTATTTCATTCCAGTTAACTCGCCCGTACCAGGCATGTCTCAGCCACGGAAAGTCATACATCTTCCCAAAGTGAGGATGTTGAGGGGCGGCGGGAGACCCTCCTCTGGCATCCGCATCACCAATGTGAAGTCCATCAGGCCTCCCGACCCTGAGGTGGTCAGGAAACAGGAGGAGGAGAAGTTGAGAGCACAGGTAAGATACACTTTCGACCTTAAGGCCGTGTAAAGCAACGTTCGCAGATGCCAGTCATCGGATGGGTGACCGAAAAATTTCATCTCGAGCTCCTCCGTGCTTCGGAAGGCACGTTAAGCCGTTGGTCCTGCGCCTGATCTCTCTACGGTCGTGTCAGATTGCTGTCCCACCGAATTATGAGAGTGAGGGAATAGGGAGTGCACCTGTGCTTGCGCACTCACTTGTGCACTATAATATATCCTGCGTACCTGGCTGATCGTAAGGTCGTCCGCCATGGCCGAATACGGCCGGAGGGGTATTATTATTATTTGTAGGTACTCTTAGAGATCTCGGGTCCATAGGGACCCGGTCCTTTGAAGCATGCGTGGGGCCAAAGCCAACAGCGCAGAGGCTTTTTTGTACCGTTTGATCTAAATGGGATGTGTACATCTACCGGGTTCTATCTCTGACTAAATACAGATCTAGTCAAAGACAGTACCCGGCAAATGCAAGAACTATTGTAAAAATAAAAGGAAAACAAAATCCAGGTCTATTAGGTGCAATTCGATGGTTTGGTAACTGGGCTATTGGTTGAGACAACGGACGTCTGCCATGCAAATGTCTCAATTTTTGTTCTCCTAGCAGACGGTGACTAGCCTCCCACTGGATGGGCCCCCGAAAAATAGCCACCGCTCTAAGCGGCCATGGCGGTCGCGGGTGGCACGAGGGCAACATGGTCGTGGTCGGCTCAGGGTGTCGAGAGGTGTACACCGCTTTCTGCTCGGTGGTTGCCCACCTCACCAACTCGCGTCTTACGCATATTTCACTTCCACCCTGCGAGCATATAGCTCTTGCGCTCCACTCCGGACGGCCAATTAAGGCAAGCCAGAGGTGGGGGAGAAGATGGTAAAGTTCCCCCGGGAGGTCTCGGGTCCGTGGTGTCGCCACACACCAACAGCTCGCCACAAGCTGCCCTGCGGAGACTAATTGCATTGGTGGGAGTTGTAGTTCCTCAAGGAGGAGCTCCAACTTCCACCAACGGGCGATGGGGTCGTCACATCCCTACGCTCGTAGGTACTCTATTATTATTATTATACAGAAAGAAATCTGGAATCTTCAGCTCAGTTGGGGAGGGTATGGGGTTAAGGCCGGCAACACATCAACGATACCTCTGGTGTCGCGGATGTCCATGGGCGGCGGTGGTTGCTTACCATCAGGCGACCCGCTAGCTCGTTTGCCGCCTCTGACATAAATCTTTTCAATCGTAAATTTTTTCTACAATATTTGTCCAATAAGTATTACTTGTACTGAGTCATACAGTTACCTCTTTCTAAGTCTTAACTTATTATTTATCGTGAAATCTATGCAGAGTGAGGATGCAATAATAATTATCGCATCCTCCCAATACTGTGATTGTAAAATGGGAAAGTTTTAAAGGGTTTACAGAAAAAAACAACCTTAACCTTCATCAATCATACAAGTTTTCCGTCCCAAAGAAATGTAGACAATTTCACGATATGATCAAACTGATTTGGCCGTTTTATGAAATGTTCAATTCAACAATATGAACAGACTAGCGGCCGCCCGCGACTCCGTCCGCGTGGATTTCGATTTCCAATATCCTATGTGTTAATCTGATGTTTAAGCTATATCGTGGTAAAGTTTCATTCAAATCCATTCAGTAGTTTTTACGTGAAAGAGGTACAAACATCCATACATCCATACATACAAACTTTCGCCTTTATAATAGTAGTGGGATAGAGTCCCAGACTGAGACTCCCAGTTGACCCACAAAACTTAACAACGTAAATTCTCTTTCCAGCTTCAAAAGGAGATCGTATCTCGCTCCCGGCAATGCGCGAACAAATCTTACGAGTGTACTCTTCCCGTGGTTTCGGGACGGGCTTTCTGCTCCCGTCACATCCTGAAGGACCCGACGGCTCCGTACAAGCAGTGCGCTCACACGTACAGCAGCGGCGAGCGATGCACGCAGCCGGCGCCCAGCGATGCCAGGGAACATAGGGATCAGGGGTAAGTGCTACAAATTGGTCCCTCCAGCGACCTACCAACCACAGGCGGGAATCGAACTCTTGCAATTCGGGCAATAAAAATGGTCCTTCGAGCCGGATGCCAATGTCTAAAAGGAGCCTGGACTACTAGGAGCTGGTGGTCAGAGGTCCTAAGGTCTGCAAAGCGTACATAACCACACCATAGGGATTGGGGATGAGTGTCATGGATCATGTATCTTTCGAGCCGGATATCACAGCCCAATGAGAGCCTGGACTACTGGAGGCGGTGGTCAGAGTACACAATTTCCATAACAGAGGTACATAAACACGCTACAGAGATCGGGATGAATGTTACATGGTCTTTCGAGCCGGATGCCAATGTCTAAATAAAGCGCCTACTGCTCCCGTCACATCTTGAAGGACCCCACGGCTCCGTACAAGCAGTGCGCTCACACGTACAGCAGCGGCGAGCGATGCACGCAGCCGGCGCCTAGCGATGCCAGGGAACATAGGGATCAGGGGTAAGTGCGACATAATGGTCCTTCCAGCGACCTACCAACCTCAGACGGGAATCAAACTCTTGCAATTCGGGCAATAAAAATGGTCCTTCGAACCGGATGCCAATGTCTAAATAGAGCTTGGACTACTAGGAGCTAGTGGTTGGAGGTCCCAGGATCTGCAAAGCGTAACCACGACATTGGTATCGGGGATGAGTTTTACATGGTCCTTCGAGCTGGATATCACAACCCAATGAGAGCCTGGACTGCTATGAGCTAAATTAAAAAAAAACTTAAAAATCTTAGACATTTTACATTATTTATGTCATAGTCATAATAAAACTTTTATGTCTAACAGAGATTTTTAAAGGGTTACAAAAAAAATAACCCTGACCTACCTACAACTATTGTGACAAAACATTTTACATTATTCTAGCATGGCCACTATAAAACATTCTTAGCTCTGTTTAAAACTTGAGAAAGGGAAGAGCCACGTTGCTTTATCAACCAATCAGAGCGCACATGGCGCTAACTTGTTATTTTCCGTATAGGTTCCGTAAGTTTATAAACTTACTAAAATGTAGGCGTAAAATAATACAATTTATCTCCAGTTTATGATCTTACGAAAGTTTATAAACTTAGTGAGAAAAATGCGTAGCTTACGGTTTTTATTATTTTCCGGTGACATATCTATAATGTAGCCTCTTTGTGTTCAGATTGTGCTTCGCCCACGCTCGGCAGTCCCTGGCCTCCCGCCAACGAAGCGCCGCCGCGCCTCCGCCCGTGGCTACGACGGAAACCCTGCTGAACCAACTACAGCATTATGTCAAGTGAGTAATAAATATATAATAAACTAGCGGCCGCCCGCGACTCCGTCCGCGTGGTTTCCGGTTTCCGCAAACGTAGGTATATACTATACCTATAAAGTTCCATACAAACATTAATCCCCTTTTTCATCCCCTTGGGGTGGAACATATAAAAATCCTTTCTAAGGGGATCTTTATATCATAGTAGCTTTATGCATGCCAAGTCCCAGCCCAATTGGTTTAAAATTGACAAAGTTTCATACAAACATTAATCCCCTTTTTCATCCCCTTGGGGTGGAACATATAAAAAATCCTTTCTAAGGGGATATTTGTGTCATAGTAGCTTCATGCATGCCAAGTCCCAGCCCTATCGGTTTAAAATTGACAAAGTTTCATACAAACATTTACCCCTTTTTCATCCCCTTGGGGTGGTACATATAAAAATCCTTTCTAAGGGGATCTTTATGTCATAGTAGCTTCATGCATGCCAAGTCCCAGCCCGATCGGTTTAAAATTGACAAAGTTTCATACAAATATTAATCCCCTTTTTCATCCCCTTGGGGTGAAACACATAAAAATCCTTTCTAAGGGTAACTTTATGTTAGTAGCTTCATACATGCCAAGTCCCAGCCCGATCGGTTTAAAATTGACAAAGTTTCATACAAACATTAATCCCCTTTTTCATCCCCTTGGGGTGGAACATATAAAAATCCTTTCTAAGGGGATCTTTATGTCATAGTAGCTTAATGCTTGCAAAGTCCCAGCCCGATCGGTTTAAAATTGACAAAGTTTCATACAAACATTAATCCCCTTTTTCATCCCCTTGGGGTGGATTATATAAAAATCCTTTCTAAGAGGATCTTTATGACATAGTAGCTTTATGCATGCAAAGTCCCAGCCCAATCAGTTTAAAATTGACAAAGTTTCATACAAACATTAATCCCCTTTTTTCATCCCTTTGGGGTGGAACATATAAAAATCCTTTCTAAAGGGATCTTTATGTCATAGTAGCTTCATGCATGCCAAGTCCAGCCCGATCGGTTTAAAATTGACAAAGTTTCATACAAACATTAATCCCCTTTTTCATCCCCTTGGGGTGGGACACATAAAAATCCTTTCTTAGGGGATCTTTATGTCATAGTAGCTTTATGCATGCTAAGTCCCAGCCCGATCGGTTTAAAATTGACAAAGTTTCATACAAACATTAATCCCCTTTTTCATCCCCTTGGGGTGGAACATATAAAAATCCTTTCTAAGGGGATATTTATGTCATAGTAGCTTAATGCTTGCAAAGTCCCAGCCCGATCGGTTTAAAATTGACAAAGTTTCATACAAACATTAATCCCCTTTTTCATCCCCTTGGGGTGAAATATATATAAATCCTTTCTAAGGGGATCTTTATGACATAGTAGCTTTATGCATGCAAAGTCCCAGCCCAATCGGTTTAAAATTGACAAAGTTTCATACAAACATTAATCCCCTTTTTCATCCCCTTGGGATAAAATAATAGATATATACTATAGCCTATAACCTTCCTCGCCAAATACACTATCCAACACAAAAATAATTTTTCAAATCGGACCAGTAGTTCCTGAGATTAGCGCGTTCAAACAAACAAACAAACAAACAAACAAACAAACAAACAAACAAACTCTTCAGCTTTATATATTAGTAATAAATAATAAATAAATATATCTATCTATCTATATATATAAAAAATAATAATTGCTGTTCGTTAGTCTCGCTAAAACTCGAGAACGGCTGAACGGATATATCTTATCTTGGTCTTGAATTATTCGTTGAGGTCTAGGGAAGTTTTAAAAGGTGAGAAAAATAGGAAAGGGACGACGGGACGCGGACGAACAGTCGGCTACTACGTCGGTCGCGGGTTCGATCCCCGCACAGTACAAACATTTGTGTGCACAAACATGTCTGTTTGCATAGGACTGGGTGTTTCTCTGTATAATATGTATGTATTTACAAAAAAAATAGCACAAGCTAATGCTTAGTTTGGAGCTAGATGGCGCTGTGTGAATAATGTCCAAAGAGATATTTATACATACTAGCATACATACTATATATATATATTACATACTAGCGGCCGCCCGCGACTCCGTCCGCGTGGATTTCGATTTCCAATATCCTATGTGTTATTCTTATGTATAAGCTATATTGTGGTAAAATTTCATTAAAATCCATTCAGTAGTTTTTACGTGAAAGAGTAACAAACATCCATACATACAAACTTTCGCCTTTGTAATAGTAGTAGGATAAAAACAGCACATGAAAAAATTTGAAATCTTGTCAATGTTCGTTTAACCGTTACTCCTATATTGTTCCAGACCAGAGCGTCCTCGGACCACTTCGTGTGCGTCGTCTGTATCCGTGGTCAGCGACCAGACTGAGCAGGACCAAGGAGTACCCAGCGCTATTGACCCGTTCAGTATGTATTAACTACTAGCGGCCGCCCGCGACTCCGTCCGCGTGGATTTCTTTTTTTCGAAATAAAAAGTAGCCTATGTTCTGTCTCAGGGTCTAAAGATTGTCTGTACCAAATTTCATCAAAATCGGTTGCGGGGTTTAAGCGGGAAAGCGTAACAGACAGACAGACAGACAGAGTTACTTTCGCATTTATAATATTAGTTGGGATTTAATTACCCATCTCATAGTTTCTTTCTCTTAGATTGATTTTTTGTTATTTAGGTTTTCTTTTAGATTGAGTTTTTTTTTTTTTACATCACGCTCAGTTTCCTTTTTACTTCCAGAAAAAAAAAATACACTTCTTAGATTTATTTCTGTTTATTAAGTTAAAAGAATTGAGGTTTTATTCAGAAAAGAGCGGCAGCATCTTGTTTTAAAAATAAAATTAGCGTTTACACACTCAATCAAAACACCCACTAACATCCCTCACTTTTCCTTCCAGAACAAATCGACGCGACGGCAGTCAACGCTCAATACTCCGCCTCGGTGATGGAATGCGCCAGCGCAAGCGATAGTGATTGTGACAGCGTCACTCTTGGGAGGGACGGCTCGTGCCGTCTTGGGCGGGCGTCGCCTCTCTCCGAGGTGGAGGACGCGCCGTGCGAGACGCAGCCGTTGTGGTGAGTGTGAAGCTAATTTACTTGGTATTGCCCTCCACGGAATAGCTATTGCCCATCTCGGAATAGCTATTGCCCACCTCAGAATAACTATTGCTCATCCCAGAATAATCGGTATGTCTATTGCCCACCCCTTAATAGCTATTGCCCACCTCGGAATAGCTATTGCCCACCTCAGAATAGCTATTGCCCACTCCAGAATATGCGGCGTGTCTACTGCCCACCGGTTAATAGCTATTGCCCCGTTCAGAATACATTATGTCGTTTTTTCCTACTCACTGTTTGGCACTGACGCTTGACGACGCTTTCCCTTCGCTGAGGACGCGCCGTGCGAGATGCAGCCCATGTGGTGAGTGTGAAGAGACCATTTCTCGCCTCGGTTATGGAATGCGCCAGCGCAAGCGACAGTGATTGTGACAGCGTCACTCTCGGGAGGGACGGCTCGTGCCGGCTGGGGCGGGCGTCGCCTCTCTCTGAAGTGGAGGACGCGCCGTGCGAGACGCAGCCGTTGTGGTGAGTGTGAACACCACAGAACGATTGTTGCCCAGCCCAGAATAGTTATTGCCCACCCCGGAATAGCTATTGCCCACCACAAAATAGCTATTGCCCACCACAAAACGACTTTTACCCACCTCGGAATAGGTATTGCCTACCTCAGAATAGCTATTGCCCACCATAGAATATGCGGTGTGTCTATTGCCCACCGGTTAATAGCTATTGCCCACCTCGGAATAGCTATTGCCCACCCCGGAATAGCTAATGCCCACCTCGGAAAAGCTATTGACCATCACAGGATAATCGGTGTGTCTATTGCCCACCGGTTAATAGCTATTGCCCTCTTCAGAATGTCCTATTGCCCACCCTAGAATATATTATGTAGCTTATTCCTCCTCACTGTTTGGCTCTGACGCGTGTCGGTGTTTTCCGTCGATGAGGACGCGCCGTGCCTCTGTGGTGAGTGTGAGGTGACCATTCTTCGCTTCGGTGATGGAATGTGCCAAGCGATAGTGATTGTGACAGCGTCACTCTTGGGAGGGACGGCTCGTGCCGGCTGGGGCGGGCGTCGCCTCTCTCTGAAGTGGAGGACGCGCCGTGCGAGACGCAGCCGTTGTGGTGAGTGTGAAGATAATTTACTTGGTATTGCCCACCTTGGAATCGCTATTGCCCACCTCAGAATAGCTATTGCCCACCACAGAATAGGTATTGCCCACCTCGGAAAAGGTATTGCCCACCTTAGAAAAGCTATTGCCCACTTCAGAATGTCCTATTGCCTACCCTAGAATATATTATGTAGCTCCTCCTCACTATTTGGCTTTCTACGTCGATGAGGACGAGCCGTGCGAGATGCAGCCCATGTGGTGAGTGTGAAGAGACCATTTCTCGCTTCGGTTATGGAATGCGCCAGCGCAAGCGATAGTGATTGTGACAGCGTCACTCTCGGGAGGGACGGCTCCTGCCGTCTGGGACGGGCGTCGCCTCTCTCTGAAGTGGAGGACGCGCCGTGTGAGACACAGCCGTTGTGGTGAGTGTGAACACCACAGAACGATTGTTGCCCACCAGAGAATTGAGTGTTGTTTGTGAAGTGACCGTTTAAGAGCTATTGCCCACCTCAGAAGAGCTATTGCCCACCACAGAATAGCTATTGCCCATCTCGGAATAGCTATTGCTCGCTCCAGAATAAGTGGTGTGACTATTGCCCACCCGTTAATAGCAATTGTCCTTTTCAGAATATACTATTGCGCACCCTAAAATACAGGGTGGAATCTTGATATGGGTTTTGTTCGGCAGGTACATTAACCGTTACAGTTACAAGATAACGTTGTTAGGCAACCATCCATAACTTTTTGTGATATTATGACCTACATTCACAGATTTTTGAAAAAAGGTACAGTCAGCAAGAAAAGTGCTGAAACAGGCAAAATTTTTTTTTCATGCCAATTGATCCTATTTCATGTAAGGATCAAATGACTCTACGGGACCATTTGAGGTTTGAGTACTAGAAATGTCAGAAATAGCAAAAAACTTTTCCCATACATTTTGTACTAAAAATTCCAAAAAAAAATTTGGATTTTTTCCATGCCATTCGATCCTGTTTCATGTATGAATCAATACTTTGTATCAGACCATTTAAGGTTTGACTACTAAAAATGTGAGAAATAGACTTCGAAATTTTTTAGAAATAAATGTATGGGAATAGTATGTTTTGCGATTTTTGCCATTTCCAGTACTCAAACCTAAAATGGTCTGATACAAAGTTTTGATTCATACATGAAACAGGATCGAATGGCATGAAAAAAGTTCCAAATTTTTTTTTGGGAATTTTTAGTACAAAATGTATGGGAAAAGTTTTTTGCTATTTCTGACATTTCTAGTACTCAAACCTCAAATGGTCCCATAGAGTCATTTGATCCTTATATGAAATAGGATCGATTGGCATGAAAAAAATTTTTTGCCTGTTTCAGCACTTTTCTTGCTAACTGTACCTTTTTTCCAAAATCTGTGAATGTAGGTCATAATATCTCAAAAAGTTATGGATGGTTGCCTAACAACGTTTTCTTGTAACTGTAACGGTTAATGTACCTGCCGAACAAAACCCATTTCAAGATTCCACCCTGTATATTATGTTGAGAACTTTTCGTCGTTGAGGACGCGTTACAGTGGTGAGCCAAGTGTATATTGACGACCCGCTTGGTGTAATGGTCAAGATGTTGCCTATTACGCAAGAGGTCGCGGGTTCGATCCCCGCACAGGACAAACATTTGTGTGCATGAACATGTCTGTTTGTCCTGGTCTGGGTGTTATATGTATCTATTTAAGTATATTTGTAATACCACTGTTGATTCTGATGTCTGTAACACAAGTGCTTAAGCTACTTAACACAGGGTCAGATCAATGTATGTGATGTTGTGAAATATTTATTTATTATTTTATTTATTTATTATGTTGAGAACTTTTCGTCGTTAAGGACGCGTTACAGTGGTGAGCCAAGTGTATATTGCCCAATCTAGAATACTGTATTACCCACTTCAGAATATCTTCCACATTTGTTTGTGTCCTTCATGCACACAAATGTTTGTATTGATCGAACAAGCGGCTTGTCTGATAAAATCAATGTACCTAATATGTATGTAATTTTATTCATTTATTTCCAGGCGAGCAGGCGTATATACGGCCGAGGAAGCGGTTTGCGAAGCGAAGAACGCACTACGATCGCTCCAATGTGCTTACGTGAGGCAGATGGGTCGCTTGCGTACTTTGCTACAGATGGCGAGATCGCAGTACCTTAAGGCACTGAAGGCTGAGAAGGAACAATACTGTAAGTGAAGTAGAAATTGGGTACACGACTGACAGGTCAAATCACTCACTTTTATTAAACGTCAAAAACTAGCTAGAAATACTAGTGGCCGCCCGCGACTCCGTCCGCGTGGATTTCGATTTCCAATATCCTATGTGTTATTCTGATGTATAAGCTATATTGTGGTAAAGTTTCATTCAAATCTATTCAGTAGTTTTTACGTGAAAGAGTAACAAACATCCATACATGCATACATCCACACATCCACGTAGTAGGACTAAGGTTTGACGTCACAACTTAGTATTGTCAAATGAATACTTTTTTAGTTCCGATTAACTGTAATAAATTGTTTAAAACGCAAAAGTTACTGTGGCATTATGATAACCGATTATTTATTAATTACTTATTTAATGTAAGAGTTAGTTGAAACAACAGACCAATGCAAGATATGCCAAATTTGGTAGGCATTAAAATTAACTTTTTTTAAATATTTGCAGTATATTTTGTTACACCCTATTTAGATACATATAAAAATAGGACAAATTGACATGTTCATGCACACAAATGTTTGTCCTGTGCGGGAATTGAACCCGCGACCTCTTGTATAAAGGCAACATTTTGACCATTACACCAAGCGGGTCGTCAAAGTACATCAGTAAAGTATATTTTGGACTAGCGGCCGCCCGCGACTCCGTCCGCGTGGATTTCGATTTCCAATATCCTATGTGTTATTCTGATGTATAAGCTATAGTGTGGTAAAGTTTCATTCAAATCCATTCAGTAGTTTTTACGTGAAAGAGTAACAAACATCCATACATACAAACTTTCGCCTTTATAATAGTAGTAGGATTATTATTTTATTGACTATATTTATAAGTGCCTTGCATATTGTATGCATGGTGCAAGCAATTAATAAATACAATAAAGTAGTATATACATATATAGATACATATAACACCCATACCAGGACAATTTGACATGTTCATTCACACAAATGTTTGTCCTGTGCGGGAATCGAACAACATCTTGACCATTTCACAAAGCGGGTCGTCAATATACATCAATAAAGAATATTTTGATGTTAATAGATGATGATATTATTAATTTCAGGCAGTATAAACGCCCAGGCTCGCAGTGGCGGGATGTCCGCTCGAGAACGAAGAATGCTGCGAAAGTTAAGAGCCCACGCGTCTCACCATACGAGGCACGGCGTGGATGCCTTACTCGCTAGGAAACTACATAGGAAGAGGGCTAAGGTTTGTTGTCTGAATCTAAACTTCGACACTTATATAATATTTATTTATTTAAAGAGAGGTAGAGCTTTGTGGAAATTACACTCGAATGAGCCGCTCGTCTGGGGAAGTACCTCCACCTTACAGAAGACCGCAGTAAAGTAGCACTTCGTAACTGTTGTGCTATGTTTCTGCTGGTGAGTAAGGTTGCCAGAGCTCAGTTGGGGAGGGTATGGGGTTAAGGCCGGCGACACATCAACGATACCTCTGGTGTCGCGGATGTCCATGGGCGGCGGTGATTGCTTACCATCAGGCGACCAGCTGGCTCGTTTGCCGCCTCTGACATAAAAAAATATATATTTATTTATTTATTCATTTGTGTTCAGGCAACGCAGGCCTATGTTACTCTCCATCCCTTCAACTATCTCCACTTAAAAAATCACGTCAATTCGTTGCTCCGTTTTGCCGTGAAAGAATGACAAACATACAGACACACTTTCTTATTTATAACTAGCCTTCCGCCCGCGACTTCGTCCGCTTCTCGTTCCGTCCCGTCATCCCTTTCCTATTTTTCTCACCTTTTAAACCTTCCCTAGACCTCCACGAATAATTCAAGACCAAGATAAGATTAATCCGTTCAGCCGTTCTCGAGTTTTAGCGAGACTAACGAACAGCAAATCATTTATATATATATAGAATTAGTATGGATGGGTAGAAGTGTCATTTGATATTAAAGAAAATCATGTTTTCCATTTCCAGCAAGGAGTAGAATCTTCGAACAGGCCGATACCGTCCCAAGGCAGGTGCACGTTCACGGAAGGCGGCGTGAGGTGCGGCGCGCATGTCGTGCCGGCCGCCAAGCACTGCCTCAAGCATATACTGCACGATAGACATCAGGTTAGTGGCGTATATACATATATATGTAATTAACATGGACGCAGAAAGTGAAGGAACAGAATGTGCTTGTGCCCACCCTAGAATTCTCTCTCCCCATCCAAAAATTAAATGGAAAGTATTGAAAGAGGTTAATATTGCCCATGCCCCAAGAACTGCCTCAAGCATATACTGCACGACAGGCATCAGGTTAGTGGCGTATAATATGCATACCTACTCAAAATGGATGTAGATAGTAATGAAATGGGTTGACATTGCCCACAGATGACGAAAGTTGACATTGCCCATCACAGAATGTGCTAGTGCCCACCCCAGAATTCTCTGTTCCCTTCCCAGAATTCTCTGTTCCCATCCCAGAATTCTCTGTCCCCGTCCCAGAATTCTCTGTTCTGTCTCATAATTCTCTGTCCCCGTCCCAATATTCTCTGTTCCCGTCCCATAATTCTCTGTCCCCGTTCCAAAATTATCTGTCCCCGTCCCATTATTCTCTGTCCAAGGGGACAAAATGTTTATTATTCTGCCTATCCAAGCCTGTAGGCTATGGCTTGGAAATGCGTTCTCCTACGAGAAAACATAGTTGCATAAGGATCAGGATCTTCGAACAGGCCGATACCGTCCCAAGGGCGGTGCACGTTCACGGAAGGCGGCGTGAGGTGCGGCGCGCATGTCGTGCCGGCCGCCAAGCACTGCCTCAAGCATATACTGCACGACAGGCATCAGGTTAGAGTCATATAATATGCATACCTACTCAAAATGGATGTAGAAAGTAATGAAATGGGTTGACATTGCCCACAGATGACAAAAGTTGATATTGCCCATCACAGAATGTGCTAGTGCCCACCCCAGAATTCTCTGTTCCCTTCCCAGAATTCTCTGTCCCCGTCCCATAATTATCTGTCCCCGTCCCATTATTCTCTGTCCCGTCCCATAATTCTCTGTCCCCGTCCCATAATTCTCTGTCCCCGTTCCAAAATTATCTGTCCGACGTCCCATAATTCTCTATCCCCGTTCCATTATTCTCTGTCCAAGGGGACAAAATGTTTATTATTCTGCCTATCCAAGCCTGTAGGCTATGGCTTGTAAATGCGTTCTCCAGCGAGAAAACATAGTTGCATAAGGATCAGGATCTTCGAACAGGCCGATACCGTCCCAAGGCAGGTGCACGTTCACGGAAGGCGGCGTGAGGTGCGGCGCGCATGTCGTGCCGGCCGCCAAGCACTGCCTCAAGCATATACTGCACGACAGGCATCAGGTTGGTGGCGTATAATCTGTATAAATCAATGTAACTACTCAACATAGACGCAGAAAGCGAAGAAGCAGCTTGTGCCCACCCTAGAATACTCTGTCCCCGTCCCAGAATTATGTGTCCCCATACCAGAATTCTCTGTCCCCATATCAGAGCTCTGTTCCCGTCCCATAATTATCTGTTCCCGTCCCAATATTCTCTGTCCCCGTCCCATAATATGTAATTAACATGGACGCAGAAATTGAAGCAACATAATGTGCTTGTGCCTACCCTAGAATTCTCTCTCCCCATCCAAAAATTAAATGGAAAGTATTGAAAGAGGTTAACATTGCCCATGCCCCAAGCACTGCCTCAAGCATATACTGCACGACAGGTATCAGGTTAGTGGCGTATCATCTATATAACTATTCAACATGGACGCAGAAAGTGAAGCAACATAATGGTGCTTGGGCCTACCCTAGAATTCTCTCTCCCCATCCAAAAATTAAATGGAAAGTATTGGAAGGGGTAGACATTGCCCATGCCTCAAGCACTGCCTCAAGCATATACTGCACGACAGGCATCAGGTTAGAGTCATATAATATGCATACCTACTCAAAATGGATGTAGAAAGTAATGAAATGGGTTGACATTGCCCACAGATGACGAAAGTTGACATTGCCCATCACAGAATGTGCTAGTGCCCACCCCAGAATTCTCTGTTCCCTTCCCAGAATTCTCTGTCTCTTTCCCAGAATGTATAAATTTTTTTTTGATAATTTATAATGGATGAATAAGGGTGGGGCAAGTGGCTTGACCCAGTGTGGCTAGGTCCATGATTGCCCAACACAGAATGTGCTAGTGCCCACTCGAGAATATTCCACACCCCATCTCAGAATTATCGTTGCTCCAAGCCTATCTAAGCCTGTACCCTCTAAATGCGTTCTCCTGCGAGAAAACATATTTTCATAAGGAGTAGGATGTAGTGCCGGTGGCCAATCACTGCATATACTGCACGACAGGCATCAGGTTGGTGGCGTATCATCTACATACAGACAGGGTCTGATAGATAGTGACACTCAAGGTACTGAAATAAATAGACTCGACCAAGTAGTCAATAATATTGGTACAGACAAAGCTTCCAAAATTGTTGTCAACATTCTAATTCACACACAATTCTAATTTTGTAATAGTAATTAAGTTTGATTGTTTTTTATTTTTTGGTCGTTCTTCTTTTTAAATTATTTCTATGTAAATTGATGCGGAAGAGCGGGACTCCCAGTACAGGCGATGCAAGCTTAACAGGAGATCCCAATCATGTGTATCATATGTACTACTGGAAATAAATAAAGGTTTTATTTATTTAAAAAAAAAAAAAATTCTAATCGTTCAAAAATCAAAACGTCATATAGATCAGTTCAGTCAAACCGCCGTAAATGCTCTGTGTATCTGACGCTGTCTGTATCTGATCAACATGGACTTAGAAAGTAGTGGACCGAGTTGGTATTGCCCATCACAGAATGTGCTAGTGCCCACCCTAGAATGCTCTGTTCCCATCCCAAAATTAAATGGAAAGTAATGAGAAGGGTAGCATTACCCATGCCCCAAGCACTGCCTCAAGCATATACCGCACGACAGACATCAGGTTAGTTTAATCAACATGGACGCAGAAAGTAATGGAACAGATGACGATAGTTGACATTGCCCATCTCGGAAGGTGCTAGTGCCCACCCCAGAATTCTCTGTCCCCTTCCCAGAATTCAATGTCCCCGGATTTTTCAATTGCAAACACCCGCATTATAAAACGAGATTTAAATATTTATACACGGCGTCTGTATACGTTGAAATCTTCGAGAGCGGGGAACAGATGTTTATTTAAAATTGATTAATTTCCATACCATTTCAGGTGTTATTCGTCCCGTGCGGCGATGTTCGTGGATTGTCGGCGTGTCGGGAACCGACGGCGCGGCTTCCTCTACCGTCGGCCGCTTGCCGCTACCACACCACTCCGCCTGTCTACGCGCCGTTCACACTCAAGGTAATTAATATTAGTAACTAATTAATTAATTAGTGCACCATCGGGTGACTCGCTAGCTGCTCTCATCATCCTCCTAGCGTTTATCCCGTTTCAGACATTGGTCCGCATTGACCATGATCCAGAATTTGGCGAGTCTGGTTATTACAGTGAAGCGACTGCCATCAGACCATCGTAACCCTTAGCGTGGAACCATACAGCTTGGATCATGGTCACACATTGAGATCAAACTGAACGAAATTCAGAAACCATCTGGACGTGCTGGGTGTTTTCCCTCACTGCCG
Source organism: Nomophila noctuella (assembly GCA_958496325.1). Classification (NCBI taxonomy): domain Eukaryota; kingdom Metazoa; phylum Arthropoda; class Insecta; order Lepidoptera; family Crambidae; genus Nomophila; species Nomophila noctuella. The sequence continues at coordinate 2,977,898 of OY292508.1, forward strand.
GGCTAATGGCACAAATCTACCAATAGATTTTTCAAAAAAGCCAGAGGTGTGGCATTCGAACCACGGACCTCTGGTTTGTGAGGCGCGGTCCTTACCGCGAGTCCACAATCGCTCTAAATACCTCTGATATAAAAAATATTTATCGTACTCACGCCCTCATACTATCCTACTACTATTATAAAGGCGAAAGATTGTATGTGTGGAAGTATGGACGTATGGATGTTTGTTACTCTTTCTCGTAAGAACTACTGAATGGATTTGAATGAAACTTTACCACAATATAGCTTATACATCAGAATAACACATAGGATATTGGAAATCGAAATCCACGCGGACGGAGTCGCGGGCGGCCGCTAGTATGCATATAAACAGATATAAGATCTGTGCCCACACTAGAATAGTCTGGTACCCACTCCTAATACAGTCAGCGTTAGATAGATAGTGACTCTACTCAAGTAAATAGATGCAACCAAATTGTTAATAATATAGGTACAAAGTTTCTATATTGTTGACAACATATTCAAAAAGTTTACACATTCAAAATGTCATAGAGATCGGTTTAGTGAAAACCCAATTAAACTCAGAACCTCGAAACCACGGCTCGGTACTACCTAGTACTAAACCATTAGGCCATCTATGCGTTATTTCGTCATGCTTGACAGATATTTAATTTTATTTATTTTACTCCACAGAAAGACGAATCGGACAGCGACTCCGATTCCCACTCGAGTTCGGACGAGTCCCACGTTGAAGACCCCGCGGGCGCCTCCCCCGGGCCCGTGGCGGAGGCCCCGGAGGCCCAGGCGCCGGCCGAATGACACACGGCCTTAGACGACATCGTCTTGGACATGTTCGGGCTCTGTTGAACTCTGAGAGTGTAGTGAAGAACTCTGTTGAACTGTGAAAGTGTAGTGAAGAAGTCAAACTGTGAGAGTGTAGAGAAGAACTCAGGGCGCCTCCACTGAGCCCGTGGCGGAGGCCCCGGAGGCCCAGGCGCCGGCCGAATGACACACGGCCCTGGACGACATCGTCTTGGACATGTTCGGGCTCTGATGAACTGTGAGAGTGTAGTGAAGAACTCTGATCAACTGTGAGAGTGTAGGGAAGAACTCAAACTGTGAGAGTGTGGTGAAGAACTCTGTTAAACTGTGAAAGTGTAGTGAAGAACTCTATTCGCACTCTGTTTAACTGTAAAAGTGAAGTTCAAAACTCTGTAAGTTTAGTGGCGAACTCTTGCGATTCAGTGACAAACTTGGGGTTTAATGAAGCACTGATGCTGTTTAGTGCGTAACGTTAAGAACTGTCGTGGATAAGTGACTGAACTGTCGTGGTTTTGTGCGAAACACTTGTAGGTTATTGACGAATTGTAGTGTTTAATGACAACTACATATGAACGGAGTGCGGAACTGTTGTGGTTAAGTGCTGATTTAATTAAGGAATGTCGTTTTACAGTTAAAACTGTCACAAAACTGAACTAAAACTATCAATATCATTTGTTACAATCACAATTCTGAGTATATTTACTGTATTGTTAAGTAATTAGTAATATCTATTGACGAAACAGTTATAATTACTTCATAATCAAATGACATTTAAAATTGACACAAAATCACAAAAAGGCATGCAAAATGATAATTGTACCTACACTTATATTAATACCAATTTGTATTAACTAATTATCTTACTTAAGATGCGAAGTTATTATAATTAATTAGTTCATGATGTTAGGAACCAAAGAATTTCATTTTTAATTTTGTCAAATACTTCTACTTGTTGAAAAGAATATTATTACAATTTATTCTCATTAAACCTACATTAGGAAAAAGGAAATTCATAAGTCTTATACAATAAATATTTTCCGTACTTTGTAAATAACAACTGAAACATATAATTTGACTTTGAACATTAAGGCTATGTATAATACCTATATATATATAAAAGCTACTAAATTAATACTGTATAGATTTACCTACTTGATTGCACAACTTAACGAGAAGTGAGAACATAAAACATCCGAAGGTGAGAATATGGTGGCCTTATTGCTTGTAGCTTTCAGTAAATAAATTATTAACAGACAAAATTTTATAATGTCAGCCTTTGTTATGTGTCAATTTTTGAATTATCCAATCTCATAATTATTGGACCTCTGACAGATCAGTCCTGTCTGTTCCCATTCTTATAAATCTCATATTTGACGACCCGCTTGGTGTAATGGTCAAGATGTTGCCTATTACGCAAGAGGTCGCGGGTTTGATCCCCAGGATCTGTTTGTCCTGGTCTGGGTGTTAATGTATCTATTTAAGTATATTTGTAATACCACTGTTGATTCTGATGTCTGTAACACAAGTGCTTAAGCTACTTAACACGGTGTCAGATCAATGGGGGCGTTCGGCAGAAAAAAGCGTTTGCGAGCGTTTGTAAACAAAATGGCGATTGTTAGCGCAAACTGTACAGTTTTCGGCCAGGACGTGTTTGCTAACTGTCAGTTTACTGTGTTACCGCTTAACAATCGCCATTTTGCGCTAACAATCGCCATTTTGTTTACAAACGCTTGCAAACGCTTTTTTCTGCCAATCGCCCCCAATGTATGTGATGTTGTGAAATATTTATATTTTATATATTATTATATATTTATATTATTCTTGATAGATAACTGTGAAAGCTATCTAATTTTTTATATTTTGTAAGAAACCGTTAAATAACGATGAACGCATAATACTGTAATATTAATAGGCCTCTTATAATGTTAGCACACGGCAGGGCCAGAATATAGTTTGTTCGTCGTTCCGTTAAACACCTATATTTATTGATTTAATTGACATACCAGTTGATGTACCATAGAAAAATCTGTTCTAAAATGATGTACCTACAATAAGTTAAGAAGATAAGAAGGTAGATTGTTTTTGTGATGTTATCTCATGTTTACAAATCGGATTTGATTTACCTTAAAATTAAAGCGAGTTGATTCATTTGAGTTAGTTTTATTTCAATTCTAAGAGAAAGATAAAACCCGAAGCTATTTGATAAAAATATAGCCATAATCTATGCTTTTTAGCCATTGATATCAATTGTACTTCCAATATCAAAGATATTGTACTTCCAATATCTTTGATTGATATACCAAAACCAAAGATATTCGAAGTACCCAAAGATATAAGATCTTTGGGAAGTACCATAGATCATCCCTATGTCAGGTTTGAGTGCAGACACCAAAACTTCAAAAATTTACCTAACTTTACACCTACATATAGTGTTGTGCCTATCGATAAAGTACTCGAGTCAACAAAACATCAATCACGCTGAAACTACTGAACGGATTTGGATGAATTAGGTATACAGGCAGGATATAGTTTGACTTAGGTGATAGGATACTCTTTATTCCGATTAAATGCTACAATGGGATAAACCAAAATCCTCGCGAAGTCGCGGGCGGCCGCTAGTAGGCGAGCTAGCCTACGATAGGCTGATGATGATGAGTGCCAAACAGAAAACACCAAAATAACAACAGTTTGGCAAAGAGGAACGAAACTTTTAAAAAATTGGTACCAATTTCTTTGGGAACATTTTATCAAATAAATTTGATAAAACCGCAAATATCTCGAAAACTATGCGTCGTACGTAAAATCTGATGACATTTTTAATCCCCTTTTAAAAAAACCCATTAGATATTTTAGACCTATCCGATGACCTCACCCAAAAAGGTCAAGGACGAGGTTAACTTTTTATCTGCATTAAAAATCAATTCAGTTTCGGTAACAACTTTACATTAAAATTCGCTAGAAATGCCCTGACGGACGCCCGAAAACTGTAGCATTGTTAATATTTTGTTTGACGTAGCGTACCTACGTCTCAACATGCGTGTAGATGACATTATTGATTAGCAGGTGTGTCGAACATGGAGTAGAAAGTAAACTAATTAAATGAATGAATAAAAATAAAGCTAGATACTTTGTATATGGGTGCTAAATAAAAACCAAGGTTGGGACGACCATAGAGATTGACAGCCGTGGCCTACGATAGGCTGATGATGATGATGATGATGTTGATGATGATACTATGTATATGGGTGCTTAAAAACTCAAGGTTAGGACGACATGGCGATAGTAAGGGGAGGCCTATATCCAGCAGTGGCCTACGATAGGCTGATGATGAGTGCCAAACAGAAAATCCAAAATAACAACAGTTTTGCAAAGAGGAACGAAACTTAAAAAATTGGAACCAATTTCTTTGGGAATATTTTATCAAATAAAATTTGATAAAACTGCAAATATCTCGAAAACTATGCGTCGTACGTAAAATCTGAAGACTTTTTTGATCCCCTTTTAAGAAAACCCACTAGATATTTTAGACCTATCCAATGACCTCACCCAAAAAGGTCAAGGACGAATTTAACTATTTTTTAAGTTTTGATGATGACGTTGGTGCCGATTGCTTACTGTAGCTCTGTCGTCTATTCCGTAACAACTAATATTTAAATCTATACTTCTTCTTCCTAATGTTTATCCCGTTTCTATGCGGGGTTCGCTTTGATTTTAAGCAAAGATTTTGAAAGTACGTACCAGATCACCGAAACTGAATTGATTTTTAGTGCAGATAAAAAGTCAACCTCGTCCTTGACCTTTTTGGGTGAGGTCATCGGATAGGTCTAAAATATCTAATGGGTTTTCTTAAAAGGGGATCAAAAATGTCATCAGATTTTACGTACGACGCATAGTTTTCGAGATATTTGCAGTTTTATCAAATTTTATTTGATAAAATATTCCCAAAGAAAGTACCAATTTTTTAAAAGTTTCGTTCCTCTTTGCGAAACTGTTGTTATTTTGGGGTTTTCTGTTTGGCACTCATCATCAGCCTATCGTAGGCCACTGCTGGATTTATGTAGGTCTCCCCTTACTATCGCCATGTCGTCCTAGCCTTGAGTTTTTATGCACCCATATACATAGACGACAGAGCTACACTAAGCAATCGGCACCATCGTCATCATCAAAACAGATAAAAAAAAGTTAAATTCGTCCTTGACCTTTTTGGGTGAGGTCATCGGATAGGTCTAAAATATCTAATGGGTTTTCTTAAAAGGGGATCAAAAATGTCATCAGATTTTACGTATGACGCATAGTTTTCGAGATATTTGCAGTTTTATCAAATTTTATTTGATAAAATATTCCCAAAGAAATTGGTACCAACTTTTTAAAAGTTTCGTTTACTCTTTGCGAAACTGTTGTTATTTTGGGGTTTTCTGTTTGGCACTCATCATCATCAGCCTATCGTTGGCCACTGCTGACAATCTCTATGGTCGTCCCAACCTTGGATTTTTTAGCACCCATATACATAGTATCTAGCTTAATTTTTATTTATTTATTTAGTTTACTTTCTACTCCATGTTCGACACACCTGCTCATCAATAATGTCATCTACACGCATGTTGAAACGTACGCTACGTCAAACAAAATAATAACAATGCTACAGTTTTCTGGCGTCCGTCAGGGCAGTTCTAGCCAATTTTAATGTAAAGTTGTCACCAAAACTGAATTGATTTTTAGTGCAGATAAAAAGTCAACCTCGTCCTTGACCTTTTTGGGTGAGGTCATCGGATAGGTCTAAAATATCTAATGGGTTTTCTTAAAAGGGGATCAAAAATGTCATCAGATTTTACGTACGACGCATAGTTTTCGAGATATTTGCAGTTTTATCAAATTTTATTTGATAAAATATTCCCAAAGAAAGTACCAATTTTTTAAAAGTTTCGTTCCTCTTTGCGAAACTGTTGTTATTTTGGGGTTTTCTGTTTGGCACTCATCATCAGCCTATCGTAGGCCACTGCTGGATAATAGCCTCCCCTTACTATCGCCGTGTCGTCCTAGCCTTGAGTTTTTATGCACCCATATACATAGACGACAGAGCTACAGTAAGCAATCGGCACCATCGTCATCATCAAAACAGATAAAAAAAAGTTAAATTCGTCCTTGACCTTTTTGGGTGAGGTCATCGGATAGGTCTAAAATATCTAAAGGGTTTTCTTAAGGGGATCAAAAATGTCATCAGATTTTACGTACGACGCATAGTTTTCGAGATATTTGCAGTTTTATCAAATTTTATTTGATAAAATATTCCCAAAGAAATTGGTACCAACTTTTTAAAAGTTTCGTTTACTCTTTGCGAAACGGTTGTTATTTTGGGTTTTTCTGTTTGGCACTCATCATCATCAGCCTATCGTTGGCCACTGCTGACAATCTCTATGGTCGTCCCAACCTTGGATTTTTTAGCACCCATATACATAGTATCTAGCTTTATTTTTATTTATTTATTTAGTTTACTTTCTACTCCATGTTCGACACACCTACTCATCAATAATGTCATCTACACGCATGTTGAAACGTAGGTACGCTACGACAAACAAAATAATAACAATGCTACAGTTTTCTGGCGTCCGTCAGGGCATTTCTAGCCAATTTTAATGTAAAGTTGTCACCAAAACTGAATTGATTTTTAGTGCAGATAAAAAGTCAACCTCGTCCTTGACCTTTTTGGGTGAGGTCATCGGATAGGTCTAAAATATCTAATGGGTTTTCTTAAAAGGGGATCAAAAATGTCATCAGATTTTACGTACGACGCATAGTTTTCGAGATATTTGCAGTTTTATCAAATTTTATTTGATAAAATATTCCCAAAGAAATTGGTACCAATTTTTTAAAAGTTTCGTTTCTCTTTACGAAACTGTTGCTATTTTGGGTTTTACTGTTAGGCACTCATGATCAGCCTATCGTAGGCTAGCTAGCCTACTAGCGGCCGCCCGCGACTTCGTTCGCGAGGATTTTGGTTTATCCCAAGTATCCTGATAGGATAATAAAGTCTAAGTCAGACTATATCCTGCCTGTATACCAAATTCATCAAAATCCGTTCAGTAGTATCAGCGTGATTGCTGATGACTAATGACAAACATCGAATGCGAATTCCTTAATTAACATAAAACTTTAAAAGACACTTCATATTATAAAATTATATGAGCCACTTACACAATAAAGTGTAAGTGGTGACCCTGGTGGGGCAGATTACATCTAGTTTTTAAGCAGTGGAATTTGACCCACTAAATCGATTCAGTGGGGCATTTTCTACTGCAAATTAGGAAGGAGTGGAATTTGCCCCACCAGTGGGGCGCCTTGGTGGGTCAAAGTGGATTAATCCCAAGTAAGGTCTTTCAACGAAAACTATAGCAAACTCTGTATCATACATAGTTATTTTAATACAACTCGACCAACTTTTGACGTGCAGCTGCCCTTACTAAATGGTGTGTCAAGCGGTCGGCCCATCTTTGGCTACGGAACCCTTTCATGGGCGTGTCCGACACGCACTTGGCCGGTTTTTGTATCGTACTTAGCCGGCATACATTTTCCAGGCAATGTTTAGGTCCTATAATTATTTAAAATTGTAATAAAACAAAAAGTCATGTAAAAATAAATTATATTTAAACCAGAACACTAAATCAACACATAGCAAGTATATAAAATGGAATGAACATTTCAATCAATAAAGAAAATAAATATTTAGAAAGATAAATTTTGTTACCAGGGTAATAATTTATGTTTATAGAAGTATTGTGTAAATAATATAATTAATGACTTAAAACATACTTAATAAGTAACTAAATGTTTTGTAAATTTCGATGATACAATATATTACTTGCCTAAAGAAATTTTTAATTTCTATCACAACAAAAAATAAAGTAAAAACATTAATTTTGAAAATATTATATATTTTCATTTCAATATAAATTATTATCCCGGTATAACAAAATAGTAGATTTCAAAAAATATTTAAAAAGAACAGTACTTACAATCGATATTCCTTTCGTATAATTCAACAGAAATAAATAATTACTAAGTAATTATATTAACTATATTCATAAAGATCAGTCATTTTAACTTTGGCACCTAGAAAATTATGCAAATTTTATTTAATAACGTAATTTAGGGGTTATTCTTTCAATAAATTTTAATTGGGTAAGTCCTTCGATTTACATTACCTGCCATTTACAAAGGTTATATAATTTAAGACATACACAATTTATTTTTGTACATAATCGTAGTTGACAATTTCAAGAATTTGTGCAAACTAGAATTAATTTTAAATAGAAGAAGTCTGGTATCAAAATATATTTATAAATAAAACATCAAAATATTAAAACGTACTCTAAAAGCTACGATATATAGCACTGTCATTTTACTTTTTATTTTTGAATTATATGTATTTGAATTTGTGTTATTATGTCTACTTGGCTGAGAATCCATAATAGTGTCAGAAGTTCTCACCTTTTCAAGGTTAAAAGAAACCCTTTTAACATTAACCAATCAAATTATTTAATAATCGTTAAAGGTATTTTACGTAAAACTTTACGTTGTTAATAATTCATTTTAATCAGTTAATACCAACAAATTGGTGGTATTTGTCTGAATTAATAATGTCCATATAAGTCTCGTTTTGAATATGTATGTGTTTAAAACACAACGTGTTATTCTGAAATCTTGGAATTATTCCGCTTTGCCACCACCACTAGTGGGGCAGATTCCACTGCTTCAAAATTGGCAGTGGAATATGCCCCACTGAAGCAATTAAGTGCACTAGGGTTACCCCTTAAGAGTGTAAGTGTTACTCGTATGTTTTTGTCTATTTAAGTTTAACATTCCTTTAGAAATCAGCATTAGTGGAATATGTTAGTGCCTTAAATGAAACTGAATACTAGTAAACCCACTAGCACTCTTAAGTGCTGACCCTAGTGCACTCATTTGATTCAGTGGGGCAGATTCCACTGCTTCAAAATTTTTGAAGCAGTTCAAAATTTTTGAAACCATTTCGCCTTGGTAGGTCAAAGAGGAATAATTCAAACCTTGTACCTTGAAAAACTGTCTTCCATACTAAATCATAGCTAGTTTATGCATAATTTTCTAGTCAATTCATCCGTAGCCTGTTCCGTTAGACGAGTCACGATGACGTCACACGACATCACTTCTTCTTCTTCTGCTGTTTAGCTTTCTTCTTCTCTTCTTTCTTCTTTTCTTTGTCTTTTATCGATTTGTAGAGTTTGTACCCGAAGAATACTGAAACAGAGGAAAATGAACTTTATGAGAAGTGTAATAAAAGGTTTTTTGGTGTAGATTTACAACTGTTTTTGACGACCCGCTTGGTGTAATGGTCAAGATGTTGCCTATTACGCAAGAGGTCGCGGGTTCGATCCCCGCACAGGACAACATTTGTGTGCATGAACATGTCTGTTTGTCCTGGTCTGGGTGTTATATGTATTTATTTAAGTATATTTTGTAATACCACTGTTGATTCTGATGTCTGTAACACAAGTACTTAAGCTACTTAACACGGGGTCAGATCAATGTATGTGTTGTGACATATTTATTTATTTATTTAACTCTGATCTAGGATTTGTTAAGTCTTGTTATTATTGAAGCGTCTGCCGTCAGACCTTCTTGAAACTCGTAAAGGAACCTCACTGTTTAAAACAATTAAAATATTTTTTATAGAAACAGATTCAGGTAGATAGAAACACTTTATTGCACATATATATATGTATTTATAGTAGAAAGAGACGAACTTCTTAGCTATCCATGGATTCTCCGTGCGGGTGCCGGGTCCATCGCGTGGAACAGAGAGGAATGTCAGTCGGTGCCTGACATTCCTCTCTGTTAGAAGAAATAAATATACCTACACGTACGAGTATGGTTTAATTTTATTTAAAACTTTCTTAGTAAGGCCACATTTCCCGGGATCAAAAGTACACTATTTTCACCGGGCATAGTGAAGCTAGCCAACAGTGGAAGAATTATTCAAATCGGTCCAGTAGTTTTTGATTTTATATGTTACATAGAAAAATGCAAATCTTTCCTCTTTGTAATATAAGTAACGTATAGATATTAGATAATAGCTTTCTTAAGTATTCTCGTGATTGTATTTTTGAGTAATACCTTTGAGTTTTAACGCCTTAGTTATAATACGTTTGTACTCCTAGACCGAGGGAATCCCACAACATTCAGACGGTGAGTAATGCATTATGTGCTGAGCATACAAAGAGACACCAAACACTTCTTAGTCATCATACCATGTGTATAGTAGACATAAAAATCGAGAAAAACCTTTTTACTCTTTATAGTTCTGTACCAATCGGGAATTGAACACCTTGCACGAACTATCACAAGTGACTATTCATCAACATACACAAAAAGCACAGTAAAACAGATCACTAAAGAATTATCTATTACTAGCGGCTCCGTCCGCGTGGATTTCTTTTTTTCGAATTAAAAAGTAGCCTATGTTCTGTCTCAGGGTCTAAAGATTGTCTGTACCAAATTTCATCAAAATCGTTTGCGAGGTTTAAGCGGGAAAGCGAAACAGACAGACAGACAGACAGACAGACAGAGTTGCTTTCGCATTTATAATATTAGTTGGGATAACTTCGTAAAAAACATTTATTGATTCAGGAATTCCTTTTAAGCATACCTGCTTTGCGGTTAGAATAATAAAATTGAAGAGTCTGTTTTTTTTTTGTTTTAACGTGCCAATCTCAGTAACTACATGCTGGTTTTCGTTGAACATTATGTAGTTTTTTGTATAGGTAGTCTATTTATCGAGGAAGTCTTTAAGCTATGTATAAACAGTTCGCCCTTAAAATATTTGCAGTATATTATGTTACACCTTATATAGCTTGTAAAACACGATGCGTGCGGAAACCAAAATACCCGAGGACGTATTCTTGGCCAGATTGGCAGTTCCCGATTGAGAAATCCTAATACCGAAAGAAATCATGTCTTTTTTTTGTTATTCCATTTTTTATTATTTATGAGGTAGGCAAACGAGCAGGATTGTCACCTGATGCTAAATCATTATCATCCTAGCGCCTGTCCCGGTTGCATCCTCGGTCATTGCCTTGGAGCCCAGGGCACGCTGCGACTATGATCCTGAATTGACATGCCTGGTTATTACAATGGAAGCGACTGTCGTCTGACCTCCGTAACCACAAGGGAAAGACCAGTGGGATCATAGTCTGCTACTGATGCTGAATGATTAAACAATAAATGCACATCCCATTTATAAACAGTATAAACAATAAAACATACCAATCAAAAACAGTATAATGACTCCAACCACCCCAACCAGGATCAATTGGTTGATCACCGCCGATCGTATAGCGTCTTGCAAACCGTCCAATTTGAGGTTATTATTAGGATCTTTCAACCTCGCAGATATTTTAGCCGCCAAACCCTGTTTAATTTGTGCTGTAAAAGATTCTTTCTCATCTGCACTCATATCATTAAACTGCTCCATAACTCCCATCAATTTCCCTCGTATTTCTTCACTTTCTTCGTCCTCAGGAGTCTGAGCAACCATCTTCTGAAGGACGGTTAAAACGTCCATGTTCTTTATGGAATCCATGACTTTCTCGTTGATAGCTCCTGCCAAGTTTATAACCGTCGGCTCCTCCGCCATTTTCTGAATTTGGGCGGGAAAAAGTTGGGTTTTAAATTTGGTAGTTACTTAATAGTAAAGTATCTGCCTTTTAATTTCACTTGTTTAGTGGTTAGTGACCGTGACATAATAACTAAGGATCGCGGGTTCGAATCCCGCGAAGGGTTCGTTTGATGGCATGAACAAAACATGCAACATAGTTTATTTAAACTAAAAAAAAATTGGCGCCTGTCTGTGCCAGTTTTCGATGTTGTAATGGCCTAAGTGCATTTGAAAATAGAATGCGGTTAGGATTGAATGCGGTATCTATAAATAGGAATTTATCAGTTGTATTGCTTTGTCTGTATGTATATTTATTTGGGTATCTTCGTATTTGCATGGAAAATGATAATTAACCGTTTTAGTAACAAGCCTATATCGTCTAGTGTCTAAATACAGTGTTTTATTAAAAAAGTTATACTTTATAATATCTTAGACTAATTAGTAAGAGAATCAATTAGGAAAGAGTTATTAAAAACTGATTGCTTTGGTCCAACCATAGCTTTAAACTAAGATTTAGAGAACAAATTTGCGATGTTCAAACCAACTTTTGACCCTAACTGGATTCGAACCTGCGACCCTCTCATAGTCAGGTACTCTAACCACTCGACAAGACTTTGCCAGAATTTCGTCAAAAAAATAATTTATCAATTTTGTGAACAAATTCTTATAACAATGTAGTGAAATTATTATGAAGGTTATTATGTATTATTACTTGTTTTATGATACTAATTATTAATAATGCTCACCGCAAGTTATTGCTACGGCACCTGCAGATAAACTGTGGTTTATCACACCCGATATATCTCATTGCAACAATATTATTATGCTTATTACGTGTCGCGCGCGATAGCAATTACTATTCTTAAAGTACACTGTGTGATATTGAAGTTGGTCGAAGTGAAGTTAGGTATTTTTAAGTTGGTCAGATTGAAATCAGTTTTAATACACGTCCGGACAGTGCAGGAAATACAAAATGAAGAGATTTTTATTTATTTATTTAGAATCATTATTGAACATACACTCGCGAACAAATGGCCAAAATTACTTTTATACTTTTTATATGTCATAGGCGGCAAACGAGCTATCGGGTCGCCTGATGGTAAGCAATCACCGCCGCCCATGGACATCCGCGACACTAGAGGTATCGCCGATGCGTTGCCGGCCTTTAAGACCCCCTACACTCCCCAAATGAGCTCTAGCGATCTTACTCACCAGCAGAAACATAACACAACAGTTACGAAGTGCTATTTCACTGTGGTCTTCTGAAGGGTGGAGGTACTTCCCCAGTCAAGCGGCTCATTCGAGTGGAAGTTCCACTATCTTTCTTAAAATCTTTTAAGGATAAGTTTCAACTTCTAGTTTCTACTAAAATGAAAAAAAAAATCTGCTGTTGCTGTTGGCTATAGCTCAAAATCAGACAGACAGAAAATAAATGTCCATCAGATCGCTATCACCTTTTTAATGCAGTTTTATCTGACTTTCACTCACACAGCCTGACTTGACTTGTACATGATAGAACTACATTAGGGTGTTACCACACGATCGATCGTCGATCGACGCCATCGATCGATGGTAGAATGGAATAGTCGACGTCGATCGATAGTTTCTACCAGACCAATCGATCGACCGTCGATCGACGGCATCGATCGATGGTAGAATGGAATAGTCGACGTCGATCGATAGTTTCTACCAGACCAATCGATCGACCGTCGATCGACGGCATAGATCGATGGTAGAATGGAATAGTCGACGTCGATCGATAGTTTCCACCACACCAATCGATCGACCGTCGATCGACGGCATCGATCGATGGTAGAATGGAATAGTCGACGTCCATCGAGCTGTTTCGTCAATCGATCAACGTCGACCGGTGCCATCGATCATCAATCGATCGATTTGGCGTCGATCAATTAAAGCGACCACACCAGTCGATCAACATTGACCGATGTCGATCGATGGCGTCGATCGAAGTTCGATCGATTGGTGTGGTAACACCCTAAAAAAGGTGATAGCAATAAATGTCCATCAAAATACTTATTGAAAGAGATTTATCCGCAATCGCAAATACATTTTGTTTACGTAATATAACGATACATGTCTATCCGCGCTTGGTTCGACGATAAGACACATTTTGTTGATAAACGAAAGTTAAGATGATAATTTTTGACCCATTTTCTGATAATAAATAAAGAAATTATAAATAATCACCTTCTTATCTTTTAAGTTGTAAGTATTACGAAAGGATTTTTACGTCAATACAAAACAACACCTGATAAATAATTTAAAAACATAATTTGAAATGACGGGCCTATTGGGATACCTTGAGTACATAAAAAAGGTCTCGGGTTCGAATACCACCAGGGGCAAAAGTTTGTGTGATGAACATAGGCATTTCGTACTCGAGTCATGGATGTTTTTGAAAGTATGAATTTAAGTATGACTATCCATTCCCTAGCTTCCATAGTACAAGCTTCGAGCTTAGTTTGGGGCTAGGCAATTGGTGTGTTAGTCTTATCAATCACTACATAGTATAAAACAAAGTCGCTTTTTCTGTCCCTATGTGTGTTGTATGTCCCCTTGAACGCTTAAATCTTTAAAACTACGCAACGGATTTTGATGCGGTTTTTTAATAGATAGAGTAACTCATGAGGAACGTTTTTATGTATAATATCATCTATTAAATAGTGGACAAGTACCACGGGCGAAGCCGGGGCGGGCCGCTAGTTTATTATAACAATTTAGTTCATTTTTGTATATTAATTTTGTATCGTATTTTTTCATGCTAAGTATTTTTAATTATTTAACAAAAATATAAACAGAAAAAATCATCTGATCTTAGGTGGTTCAGGCGGGAATCGAATCTAGGGCCACTCGCAATCCGGGTAAGCGCTCTGACCATTAAGCTACCGAGACCGTTAATGGACCTGACTTCCAGTTTCTCCTTTTCTATATTGGATAGTTTCTCTATCAATTTCAAATACCGAACCGATTAGGTACAAAGTTGGACTCCAAACTTATAAATGATCCATGTTTTCCAGATTCTTCTCAATTTCATTTTAGACAGTTCTTCACGGTTCTATTCAAGTTGTTCATGATCGTTTCTCCATAATTTTTGTTCCCTTAATTACACCCTCGGTGTCTTTAGAGTCCGATAGAGGCCCATATAGCCCTCATCCTACCTATTATAAATCCAGAGGCAACTAAAATGAAATACTAAAATATATAACCAGACTTACGACAAGTCAATTCAGGTGTGTCAATTCAGGATCATAGTCGCAGCGTAGCCTGGGCTCCAAGGTAATGGCCGAGGATGCAACCGGGAGAGGCGCTAGGATGATGATGATGATATAAAGAGACTTACGAATAACGGAGAAGACGAGCACAGCCAAGCAGAACGCCAAGAGCACGCCAGTGGCCCCGCCATACCCGCCAAACGGCGCGTTTCCCGCCAATAGAGACCTCAGGCCCTCCCTCACATCTTCAGACAACTCCTCACTCTCCAGCATGGATAACAGCTTCTTCCTAGCTTCTGCCACATCCATATTACCCAAGTCCAAGTCTCCAAGTTTCTCCAAGTCCAAATTGGGCAGGTCCATGGTTTCCATGTTCAAATCGGGCAGTTGGTCCGTAGTATCAATGTTTATGGATGATTCTTCAACCATATTGGAGTGCACGCGTGATATAACTTCGCGATAGTGAAGTGAAACGTGGAATCGTGGGTTTCGTTAAGCGGTTTGGTCCAAGTGACGGGAATAAAGCGTAAATACTTTTAACGGATAAAATCTAAAACCCAATGTTTCGGCTGCTCTCGTCCCTTGTCATTGAAATTACTAGCGGCCGCCCGCGACTCTGTCCGCGTTCATTTCGATTACCGATAATAGCCTAAAGCCTTCCTCGCCAAAATCAAATCGGTTCAAACAAAGAACAGCAACAGCTTTATATATTAGTAGATATACATAGATGTTGCTCAGGGCGAATGTAGCTTTTTAAAGGTGAAATCATTTTTGAAATCGGTCCAGTAGTTGTAGAGTTTAGACATTACATACAAAAATACAAATCTTTCCTCTTTATAAATAATATTAGTATATAGTATAGAAGTGTAGATATACATAATAAAATAAAGTAAAGAAAATAGTTAATTAATTCCTTAATGTATTAAATGAAGTGTATGACTTGGACCAAACTAATATAATTTTATTTATGACAATAAAACAAACACAAGTGTCCACAGATACACTAGTTAGGTACCTACTGAGTAAATAAGTTTATCATTGGTTTAGCCAAGACATTTTCATGTAATGGCTTATCACATTACAAAATATGTACATACAAAGTAAAAAAGTATCAGCCTATTAATGTCCCACTGCAGGGCAAGCCCACCTGGCGGCTTTAGCCGCCCACCTGGCGGCTGGCAGCGACCCATCCTGATGCGAGCAAAAGGGGGAACTGGAGGGGTTTAGTGGGTAGTGGGCGCTTATTTTGTGCGCCCGAGCCCCACGCACGGTCGCGGGCTTAGCTAGCCCGCGGCGTATGGTGCGTAAATGCATTCCCCTCCACCAAAAAAAAAAAAAAACAGGGCAAATGCCTCCATCATTTGAAATCATGTTATCGTTACAAAGATGGGTTTTGGTTTAATCACCATGCTTGCCAAATGCGTGTTGGTGATCACAAAATTGGGCTGTGTTCAGGAAAATCAACACAAATTTTGCCCGACCCGGGAATCAAACCCAGGACCTTGAGTTAATGGCCCGGTACTTAAACACTAGACCATTGAGGTGTCATGTATACAATTAATATTAAATGTAAATGGATAATTCAGTTAGTTCCATTATTGGTTTTAGTTGAAATAAGATAGTTTATTTTAATTTATTCTTTTCTTAAGAGATTTATTATATTTTCTTTAATACGGCTGGTACTTTAGCAAAAGGGTGTTGGCTCAAGTCCGGCCTCGTTCATAATGTTTTTTTTGTGTATCAATACAAAAGCCCACAAATCTATACTAGGTAATAAAGCTGAAGAGTTTGTTTGTTTGAAAGGGCTAATATAAGGAACTACTGGTTCAAACTGAAAAAAATATATTTGTGTTGGATAGTCCATTTGACAAGAAAAGCTTTGAGCTTAAGAATAGAATTTGTTTGCAGAAATCAGAAACCACACAGTCGGAGTCATGGGCCGCTGCTAGTAGGAATATAAACCCGTAAAACATACATTTCATTTATGAAAAAAAAACTACAACCCTTTCCAGCCAAGCCTCTGTACCATTATTAATTTTAATCATAAGAATAAGATGTGCTTTTATATATTTCTGATGAAAATTTGACTATCATTGTGTATAAAAAATAAATGTAAGTAATTGGTCAGTCATAGGACTTTTTGTTCAATAAAGTGTTTCTATCTTTTAATTAATAACAGTAGAAATTGAAAATTTTAATAGTTACAAAAACCATCTGCTTATACCTAACTTATCTAAGTTTAATTAAATTAAATCATATCAATACCAACCCAATAAAACTTAACATTTATTGAGCCTAGCTTCTATTAACTACGTTTTTTGAACCCCCAAAAATTATTTGAAATAACTATCTTCGTTATTGATGCAAAGAATAAATTTTTTGCGCCAAATTTCCCCAACTTTTTCTTTCAATATGAAGTTAGCAAAACCCTTAACAAAATAACATGGCAACGTTTTATTGCAGTTGGTAATGATAGTAATTATATTTTAAACTGAATTTACCTGATAAACTGATGACTATGATCCCTGGAATGATGAAAACAGAGTTGGAAAATGCATGCTCTAACGGGCCGTCTTGCCCGCCACTCAGATCCACCATTTTGTATAATACTGTGAGATTCCTTCGTAATACTGCAACGGCACGTCGAAATTAGGCTTTTCACTGCGAAAACACCATTCTTCTCACTGTTTTAATAAGATTTATCAGTTAATTTGCAAGCCAACACAAAGTATTGACGTAGGTTCACAACAACAATTCGTTTGACAGATTAGTGAGGGGCGTGATATATCGATTTTTACCGGTTGTCACTGAACCTATAATAATTTTGTTTCAATCGAACGAAACTTGAGAAAACGACATTTTCTTGTAGTAGTTTTAACTTAAAGTCGTATATTTCATTATCTTTTATCCACTTTGTGACTCAGATTTTAATATAAAAAATGTTGAAAAGTATTGAAAAAAAAAATACATTTTGTATTTTTTTCCGTAGTGTCCATTTGAACATTCAAGGAATAAGCTTGTTTTGTTTAAAATACTTATTTTGCCTGATAATTAATCGTATGCCACAATTTAAGACTTTGTTAAAAATGTCCACGGATACAAAAATTGCATATCTGTTCAGGTTTCTCTTAAAGAAATGACAGTTTTATTATACTTAAGCGAAGTGAATTATGGAGAGCGATCCTGGAAAAAAATAGTTTGTTTTATGGCACAACTTATTTCTTGTGGCACAACTTGATATTTACAAAATATGCCGCGAAAAGGAGTCATATTATTTAATGTATTTTTTTAATGAAACCAACAGCTATAAACATAAATTTTATTGAAAATACACAATTATGTATATCATTTGGCCTTAAAGTAACATTAGTGTACACAATACTAAAACAATCCACTAATGCGACATTCCGATACGATACAACAGTTTATTACTATTATACACAACTAGATATAAAGTATCAGCGAGTTAAATAGTAGTTTTAATATAAATTCGTTTACAGTATCACGATTTTTATTATGCATCTTAAAATTATCTGCATTACCATTACTGGTCCAACATATAAAAAAAAAACAACTCGACGCTACAAACCTTTGCCGAATTAGAGTTGTCTTGATATTTTTTATACATAATACGCACAAATAATTTTGATTATTAATTAATTCACACAAAAGATAATTATAAGATACATAAATGAAATAGTTACACTGTAAAAATAAATGGAATGTGTTGACCCTATATAGCTGCAATGCCACCCTTAATGTATAAGAAAATTTATTTTATAAAAATCTTATTATTAATTTGTTTATATCCAGACAAGTTATTTTTTTACATAAAAATTCAGTCAACATTTTCATATAATTTGAAGCCCCCCAAAAAACGAAGAGATTTATCACAGAATAATGAGGTGACGTTCAAATTTTTTTTACTTGTAGATAAATTTTGGTCCTCGCTTATACATATGTTTTTCTACAAAAAGCTTTAGTAAAATTCTTAGTTAGTTTCAGATATAGGCATGTTTTGCCTAAAACATGAATTTGCAACACATTTTGTGGGATTTATTGGTCAAATCAGTAGGTATGGAAGAACTATTAAGAGTAAAAAAATACGAAATAATTGATCCTTGCTGTCAAAAACTTCACAGGTGAAACAATCGCAGAGGAAAAACACTATTAGCCCTATAAAAATAGGTTTCAAAATTAATTGTATCGGTTCTGTCGCTGCCAGTAAATTGACGGATTAGTTAAAACCATTTCCAATTTCTGACTGTGTCATACTCGTAGAAAAGCAGAACCGAACATATGTATGCGGCTAAAAAACATTTTATCGCCAGTTTTGGAACTTCATTTAAACTGTAAACTACGGCATAATTTCATTAATATCGATTTTAAGTGTATATATAATGTAGGAAAAAATACAAAAACTTGAGCGTTAAGTTTGTGCTAAATTTACAAACACCCTACCTACATCATTGGTAATAAATGTAAACAAATTCATATTTTATGCAAAAATTGCTGTCATAATCATAACACTATGTTTAATAAAACTTTAATTTGTATACGTTGTTAATTTATTTGATTATTGAATAAAAGGCACTTACGGAATGACATTGAGCGTAATATATTATAATATCTTACATATTACATTTTTTTTTATTAATTTTCAAATTATAGCAATGTATTGTCACATTACTGGTTATTGAGATTCATGATTTAAGAGAATATAGTTTGAAGAAAAAAAAATATATTTCATAAAGGAAAAAAATATTAACTATTATCACGAACTAATCAAATAATATATTTTGTAACCAATAACATGGCAACCCATGAGCTTCCCAGACATAACAAAAATCGTTTCGATTCACACAACGCTTATAAACTAAAGTAAATAATAATTAAAAATTCCAATATTAAAAATTACGTCGCGAAATAATTATTTATTTTTATTGCATTTACATAATACACGATAATGTTGTGTGAATAAACACGAGATTATCTCTCTCTTCCGTTCTCTCATTTTATTATCTAGATTTTTACCTAATTTTCTTTTATAAATTTATTTTACGAAAAAATAAACTTTTACTTTAATTCTTCTTCAGGGGATCGAGGTTATCTATTGAAAAATCGTCGTTTCCAAAGGTGATCCCCCTGCTGAATCCATCCTGTGAAAGAAAACACAATATTTAGTCTGAAAAAATAATGAAGTTTTGAGTACGGCTTTCTTATCAACTGTTCTAGCTGTTAATGATGAAAAAAATATCCGAACTCTTTTTTTTAAATTACCACCGTAATATCATTTTTTTTATTCTTCTGTTCATTTGCATCTCGCTTCCAGTGACAAGTATTCATTTAATCGATAATTTACTTCAAAAGGTAGAAGCCCCTTTGCCTCTTATTTATCTACATTTAAAATACAACATACTGTAAACACACTCACTCTTATTCGCACGTACATAAAGCTCTTATATTTTAGTTGCGAAACGAAACAAAACAAAACAACAATATCCTGTAACCCTTGATCAGATGAAATGGAAACATGAAGCGCGAAGTCTTTACTCGTAAATAAGATGATTTAATCGCAATGAGAATTTTTTGGGGACTCACCAATCATCAAGCTGTTAAAAAAAGGAAAGAAGTTTACAAAACGTTTTCAATACTCCATACACATACTAATTGCTAGGATATTAAAAATAATGCTAAAATATATTTTTCTCATGTAGATCCCAATGCTCAAAAGTATTTATTCAGTCAACTGATTAATTTACTTAAACAGTTAAGTACTTTTTAAAATGGTGAAAACAATATTTTAAATAAAAACATAAAACAAAATAGTTTGATGTTTGATACTTGAAAGCGCCTACTTTTTGCAGCTTGTAAATTAACAGCGAAATATGTCGACATCCGTTATGACTATCACTCACTTGCAATCAATCAAATAGAACAGACGTGGAATTCACTAAGCGCAAATGTCATAGTCTCACGGCTGTGTATACGCACCGTGCAGAAACTATAGAGGGCGTTAAAATCCCGATTTTTTTTCTGTGGTTTGACAGTAAAATTTGACATTGAGCGTAAAAGTTTCGAATATGAATCACTAGATGGCAGAGTAGGGCACCGTTTTTTTTCGTGTTTTGTCAGTAGAATTACTGACATTGTCAGTAAAAGTTTTGAATATGAGTCACAAGATGGCAGAGTCATCGCTGCGCACGGTGCCTGTTCGGTGACAGTACTAAATTACTACTGTCACCGATTTTAAAGCCGCTGCGAATATGACATTTGCGCTTAGTGAATCGCACCTCAGAGTAAACAGAGTTGTTACCAACCTTCATTTCAGATATAGTTTTGTCTAGGAATCCGTTGAAGCTGCTGTCCAATTCGACTGTCTGCTTCTCACTGAGGTTGCCGAAGCCATTGAAAGCGTTCCCGTAACTGTTGCCGAAGATGTTGCCTAGCAACAAGGGACTTTGATTAAAATACTAATAAAACCCTCCGGCCGTATTCGGCTATAGCGGCCGATCTTACGATCAGCCAGGTACGCAGGATATTTATAGTGCACCAGTGAGTGCGCAAGCACAGGTGCACTCCCTCACTCTCATAATTCGGTGGGACAGCAATCTGACACGACCGTAGAGAGATCAGGCGCAGGACCAACGGCTTAACGTGCCTTCCTAAGCACGGAGGAGCTCAAGATGAAATTTTTCAGTCACCCATCCGATGACTGGCATCTGCGAACGTTGCTTAGCTTTAGCAACCGCAGGCCGAGTGCGCTAACCACTGCGCCGTCGAGCTCCTGAATTGGTATAGATAATAGATAGTAGATAGATAATAGAAACACGTACCCGACTTCTGCGTATCAAACGGGTCGTACCCGCTCAGTCCGTTAGTGAAGGATGTCGTATTAAAAACAGACGTCTGGAGGTTGAAGTCGCTTATATCATAATTCGGCTTATTCCCATTCCCAGAGAACGGTGTGGACATCTGAGGCGCGGCGGGGGAGAACGGGGTCGACCCGAACAAGTCCGAACTGAGAGGGGGCGTGTGTTGTTGGGTCTGTTGTTGGTGGGTCTGTTGTTGAGGGGTTGTGGAGTTGCGCTTGGACGTCTTCGGGGGTGGGGCCACTGGAAAGAAAGCTTTTTTAAAACAGCTGAAGCAGTTTTTATTAAAAAAATGTAGCATTATCTTGTATGCAAAATCTTACATTTAGAAATCGAATACTCGTAGAAATGGTACTTTAATTTTTTTTATATGTACTATTCCCCTAAACAGAATTGAAGACATTTATAGAAAGAGGATATTCATTTATTATTTTTTATTATTTTATTAATTGTTTTTAATGGCAAACCATATATTTAAACTAGCTCAATGTAGATCTTTACGAATATTTTAGAGAGTATTATTTTATTACACTAGTATTATTTAACGGGACTTAACGCGATATTAATTATGTAGTAGGTATATGTATACTACTTACTGCTTGACGTTTCGGCTGCGTTACAACAGCCGTGCTCGCAAGCGGACTCAGTTAAGTCCCGTTAAATAATACTGGACTGGTGTCATAATGCAACGCATACGTCTAAAATCTTATATTTTTTTATTGCTCAAAATAAATTTATTATGTCTTGTAACTTACGTAGAGGCGGAGTAGGAGTGACAGCGTTCTCCACAACGGGCGCAGCGAAACGGGACATAGGTTCAGACTCGTATGCACGAGGATCGAAATCTGGAACAAATAAAATTAATGTAATTAATTGATTTTCTTAATTTTTTTTATTGTTTCTTTTTTATGGCAGTCGCGGCAAGCTTGTTGCCTGATGGTTAGCAATCACCGTTTCCATGGACATCCGCGACACCAGAGTTGCCGGCCTTTTAAAAGAGAGTACGCTGGCTTCGTTGGTATTGTACCAATATATTATTTATTCTTATTTCTAAACATTTTATCTGTAAATTAAATTATAAATAAATAAATAAATGCCCTGGACTAACACACCAATTGCCTAGCCCCAAACTAAGCTCGAAGCTTGTACTATGGAAGCTAAGGAAAGGATAGACATACTAAAATACTTTACAAACATCCATGACTCGAGTAGTGCCGATGTACTTCACACAAACATTTGCCCCCAGCGGGATTCGAACCCGCGACCCTTGGTTTTGTAGCCAGGGTCTCTGAACACTAGACCAACGGGCCCGTCAAACCAAAGAATTAGTATTTAATATTTATTGCTCTTGTATCAAGCCAGTGTCACTAAATAAAAATAAATGAGTTTTTTTCTTATTTCTACACATTTTATATGTAAATTAAATTCTTACTTACCACTGTCAGAGTCTGAGTTGAGAAGTAGTCCTTCTAGTTTTGTACCTACAACGGGGTTCTTGCTTGTCGACAAATCTCCTAGGAGCTTTCTGAAAACCGAAAGTGTACAGTTAGTGATGTGCCTTAACCGGTTATGTACCGGTAAATATCGATAAAAGTAAACAACAAAATATTTTTTTATGCATGTTAAGGTTGGTCATTATACATTAATTTGAATAGTGTAGTGGTTAAGCAAGTACCTACCTACAGTTAGTGAGAAATAAAACCATTTAAAAAAAATACAGAAAATATCAAGTGTGATTGCTTATTTAAAAAGAGGAATAAATTATGCTACACGCGTGGTGATTAAGCCAAAACCCATCTTTGTAACGAAACATGATTTCAA
Organism: Nomophila noctuella; assembly: GCA_958496325.1. NCBI lineage: Eukaryota > Metazoa > Arthropoda > Insecta > Lepidoptera > Crambidae > Nomophila > Nomophila noctuella. The sequence goes on from OY292508.1 coordinate 3,001,332, forward strand.
ATGATGAAGGCCTTTGCCCTGCAGAGGGACATTAATATTTTTTGATTATTATGAAAATCTTTCATTTAACTCACCCTGAGTTGAAGTTTTGTTTGCCGTTGTGCGTTGGCGGCGGCGTTGACAGCAACAAGTTGTTGTCGTTGCTCGAGTTGAACGTCTCCGTCGAGTTGTTCGACAACGCGTCTGTCGCTGAAACAAGCCATTGTTGTTACTCATTGCTTCCACCAAACCTGTTGGTTGGCGCCATTTTGCTTTTACATGGCGCTGTTTCATTAACATTAGTGATGTGTCTTAATCGGTATGAACCGGCAAAAACCGGTAAATGTAAAAAAAATGTAACTAGCCCAAACCAGTAACTTACAAAGACCATAATTATATCATATCCGTAAATTTTCGATGAAAACCTGTCCTCCTCCTCCTTAAGTCTTATTCCTCTATTCCTCATTACTGAGGCTCGTGACCATTGTATAAAATCAAACACACAAGACACTTAGCAATTTTAATGAGTTGTTTGCCATTGCCTTCTCCATTTCACACAATTAGGTACTCTTAGTGTGGAGTGTAGGTTTCCTCACGATGTTTTCTTCACCGTACAGCTGATATGAAATTACGCACATAGATTTTTGATAATCCAGAGGTGCGTCCTCTGAATCCTGACAGGATTTGAACCGCCGACACTCTTACCCCTTGGCTACCGAGGTGTTATATACCAGAAAAGGAGATTTTCGAAAAAAAATCTTACCTAATTCAGGAGTCTTGTTCCCGTTCATGGCGCTGAAGCCATTGGAAAGCGTGAGAGACGCTAGCTGTTTCTCCAACATGTCTGGAGCCTTGAACTCTGCGATGTCGCTCAGACTATTCCGAGCGAGATATGCGGATAGATCGTCCTTGTATGTTATCTTTGATAGCTCCTGGAATGGTATTGTTGAGTTTATATTAGACGTTAAAGAAAATTAATTAAGTATGTAAGTTCATCATCATCTTTCGAGCGTTTATCCCGTTTCTGTGCGGACTCCGCTTTGACCATGATCCAGGATTTGGCGAGTCTGGTTATTACAGTAAAGCGACTGCCATCAGACCTTCGTAACTCTTAGAGAGAAACCAGACATTGGATCATGGTTAAACATGTATCTGAATGTGCAGGATTCCTCAAGGTGTTTTCCCTCACGTTACATTATTACTAAAAATATTGAGCAGATAGGTAATTTAAATATTAAATACTCGTATCTGAAGCAATTTTAGACTTTGACATTAGAAAAGATCATAAAAACACAATAATCCCATAGGATACCATTATATCAAGTTGGGGAGGGTGTAAGATCTTAAAGGCAACGCATCTGCGACCCTTGTGCGGTTGTTGATGTCCATGGGCAGCGGTGATCACTTACCATCAGGTTACACTCTTGTTCGTTTGCCTCCCTATAGGCACCGTGCGTAGCGATGACTCTGCCATCTCGCGACTCATATTCAAAACTTTTACTCTCAATATCGGTAATTCTACTGTCAAACCACGGAAATCACGGTGCCTTATTCTGCCATCTAGTGACTCATATTCGAAACTTTTACGCTAAATGTAAAATTTTACTGTCAAACCACAGAAAAAAAACGGGATTTTAGCGCCCTCTATTGTTTCTGCACGGTGCCTATGGTAGAGTTACGGTCTGTCAATTTGACACCAAGCAAACTGCGCTCCATGGCTCTTTGGCAAACTTTGCCTCGGTATAACATAACGCCTCTGGCGTTATTAACATAACGCCAGACAAAATTATTTTATGTTTGGCGAACTTTGGGAAGTAGTTTGTGACATGGCTGATGCTAACCTGTAACCTGGTCTTGTAGGTGTTCACTTGCAGCTCAAGTTTCTTGTTCTGCAACGTAAGCTTCTGCATCTCGATGTATTTGCCGTTGTCGTTCAAGAACCGCCTGGAAACGAACAATTATACATAAATCTATACTCTACTCTATACTAATATACAAAAGCTGAGAGTTTGTTGAACGTGCTAATCTCAAGAACTACTCGTCCATTTGACGAGGAAGGCTTTAGGCTATTGGAAATCGAAATTCTTTAGACTAACACACCAATTGCCAAGCCCCAAACTAAGCTCGAAGCTTGTACTATGGAAGCTAGGGACCGAATAAATACCATCAGGTGACTCTCTTGTTCTTTTGCTTGTCTTATCATAACAAAAAATAGTCTACTCATTCGTCTATTCTTTATACTCTGTCCACTATATGAAGCGTCTTTTGACAGGTCGCCGATTGACAACATTGGTGATGTCCTAAAGTATCTCAAATGTGTCAACAATCCGATTGTACTATTATCATTATTCGACTTAGGTACGTAAAAAATAACCGATTTCGATAAACATGCGTTTTGATTTAACATTCTCTTAGATTTATTGTAAACAAATACAAATCCATATATTTGAGTTTATAAATTAAATATAAAACAAGTAAGTCATATTAGTAAAAGAAATTTAAATCCAAATGTTGTTACCTTTCTATGTAAAATATACATCATACCTTATGAACATGTTATGAAGAAGTTTAGATTTATTCTTAGCATTTATTTCTATCGATTATTTGTAATCGGGGGCACAATCGTTCTAATCGTTTTTCGTAGCACATCACTGAGTTGGCAGTAACCGTCCATGATGAACAATATTCTTTTTTCGAAAATTAAACGAAAACAATTCGAACTTTCATGGACGTGAGCTGTCAAAAGACGCTTCATAAAGTGGACAGAGTATAACATAAAAATGCTCGATGCATGAGGAGCTCGATGACGCAGTGGTTAGCGCACTCGGCATGCGATTGCTAAAGTTAAGCAACGTTCGCTGATGCCAGTCATCGGATGGGTGACCGAAAAATTTCATCTCGAACTCCTCCGTTAAGCCGTTGGGCCTGCGATCTTTCCACGGTCGTGTCAGATTGCTGTCCCACCGAATTATGGGAGTGAGGGAATAGGGAGTGCTTGCGCACTCACTTGTGCACTATAATATATCCTGCGTACCTGTCTGATCGTAAGGTCGGCCGCCATGACCGAATACGGTCGGAGGGTACATTATAACATAAAAAAAAACTTACCTGTAAGCCAAATCAAACGCCTGCCCAATGGTAAGAGTGATTTCCGAAGCCAACTTAGTAGAAATGAACACAAAACACTCGTGTTTCTCCGAACCGCTGTCGTGGTTCACTCCGTTGACGTTGGTAGCTCCTTTTGCGATGAATGAGAAGTATTTCTTCGCCCCCTTATCGTCAGCACAGTAGGATATCCTGTGTAGAGGGAACTGGTACATGATGTTGTTTGTTCGTGGCTCCTGGAATGAGAAAATAATAGTATATTAGGTATAAGTTACAATTTAAATATTACTATATTAACTAAGTGTAACCATGGTAATGATTAGATCAGAAGTTTTTTTTTTCCAAAAATCTTTATTTAAATAAAATTTTTGTACTACATATTGTAATTCTACAAGTTCACGAAACGAAAATTTCTCGTGAATTCTACAAGTACATATGTAATACATTATGACATTAAGCGTACTAACGCTTACAGGTAAAAATAACCTTAAAGTTTATGGCAGCGAAATAATTATATAATTACTGAGATTAAGTTGATACTTAAGTTATGACTGTTGACGAAACAATCTATATACTAGTATATAAAGCTGAAGAGTTTGTTTGTTTGAACGCGCTAATCTCAGGAACTAGGTACTGGTCCGATTTGAAAAAAATATTTTTGTTTTGGATATTCCATTTGACGAGGAAGGCTTTAGGCTATTGGAATTCGAAATCCACGTGGACGGAGTCGCGGGCAGCCGCTAGTAATTATATAATTACTGAGATTAAGTTTATACTTATGACTGTTGACGAAAGAATATCAAATAAAATGTTTTGTATAAACTATTGCAATAGTTATACTTTACGCAAGTAGAAGTCAATCTAATATCACACTGCAATGTAAGTAACGTATCAACCTATTAGGAGAGGCAGAGCTGAGTGGAAATTCCAATCAAATGAGCCGCTCGTTTGGGGAAGTACCTCCTCCACCTTAAAGAAGACCACAGTGAAGTAGCACTTCGTATCTGTTGTGCTACGTTTCTGCTGGTGAGCGGTCGCCAGATCTCAGTTGGGGAGGGTCTTTAACTGACAACGCATCGGCGATACCTCTGGTGTCAGGGATATCTATGGGCGGCGTTGATTGCTTACCATCAGGCAGTCGCAATTCGCTAGCTCTTTTGCCGCCCTTGGCATAAAAAAGCCAAGTTCTCCGTCATTTGAAATCAAAGTCAAAGTCAAATATGTTTATTGCAAAACCATAATGTACAGAAGGGTGTTATAAAAATATATATGGACACAATTATGGACCCTGTCGGGTACAAAGGTGGAGTTTTGGTTAGGCGTGGTGAACGTTTGCCAAACGCGGATTGTGATCTGGCCACAAACCCAGTCAGTGCTTGGAAGATCAACGTAATTTCTTCCCCATCCGGGAATCGAACCCAAGACCTCGACACCAGCCCGGAACTAAACCACTAGACCAGCGTTTAAATAGCCAGACATGGTTAAACCGATGACGCTTGAGCAAACAAACGGACTGTCACGTAATTACACTAATGGTTGTAATGTTATGTTAGTGACAATGGAGATTTGACCTTGTGTGGGACACGTGAAAGCTATCGAGAACTCGGTGTTGTATTGAATGAATCCCAACTAAAGGTGTCTACACACCAAAGCCGCCGGCCCGCGGCGCGGCCTGATTTTGAAGCAATTATTTGTGCCGCGCCGCGGGCCGGCGGCTTTGGTGTGTAGACACCTTAATATTATAAATGCGAAAGTAACTCTGTCTGTCTGTCTGTCTGTTACGCTTTCCCGCTTAAACGTCGCAACCGATTTTGATGAAATTTGGTACAGACAATCTTTAGACCCTGAGACAGAACATAGGCTACTTTTTATTTCGAAAAAAAGAAATCCACGCGGACGGAGTCGCGGGCGGCCGCTAGTTCTCAATATAGATAAACTAGCGGCCGCCCGCGATTCCGTCTGCGTGGACTTCGGTTTCAAAGGGCCTAAAGCCTTTCTCGTCAAATGGACTATCCAAATAAAAAAAAAACACAAATCGCGCCAGTAGTTCCTGAGATACGCGCGTTCAAATAAACAAACAAACAAAATCTTCAGCTTTATTATATAAATGTAGATAAAACGTTTCTTCGTCGTCATCATTCTAGCGGCATTGCCTCGGAGCCTAGGGTTACTGAGTTGACAAGCTTGGTTATAAAACTTTGGAATGGATCCTGAAAATATAGATAGATTTTTATCTAGTCACATTGTTTATATTTATAAACAGAATAGTGGAACTTCCACTAGAATTAGCCGGTCGTCTGGGGTGCCTACACCTTACAGAAGGCCACAGTGTAGTATCACTTCGTAACTGTTATGGTATGTTTCTGTCGGTGCGTAAGGTCTCAAGAGCGTGCGGACTCAATTTAATTTCATACGAGTACACAATAATATACAGTATCATCATTATGATTTAAGCGCTTCTCCAGGTTGTATCCTTGGCTATTGAAGCCCAGAGTACGCTTCGACAGTAACAATATATTTTCTGCGTTAGTTAGTTAATCCAAAAGATTTGACAGGCCCGTTGGTCGAGTGGCTATAGAGACCCTGGCTACAAAACCAAGGGTCGCGGGTTCGAATCTCGCTAGGGGCAAATGTTTGTGTGATGAACATCGGCATTTGTACTCGAGTCATGGATGTTTATCAAAGTATTTAAGTATGTCTATCCGTTCCCTAGCTTCCATAATACAAGCTCCGAGCTTAGTTTGGGGCTAGGCAATTGGTGTGTTTGTCCAAGGCATTTATTTATTAATTTATTATTTTCCGCCACAGCCGAAAATCGGGCCATCATAGCCTTTTTCGACCCATTGCTAGATGTAGGCCTTCCTCAGATAGCGAGTTATGCCTATATTCACCACACACTGCAGTTGGTGACCGCAGTATGGTGAACGATAAAACACAGGGGAACGCTGCTGCCCATCCCCCGGAATCATCCCTTAGACGCTTCTTACGACACACACGGGAAGAAATGTGCTAGTATATTCTAGGCCGGCAATACACGGCAAAGGAACATTTGTAATTCACACAGCCATTGTTTTATAGCCTTGCGTCACAAATAAATGTAACGTGCTTGACTCAGTGAATTTTAATAGTTGTACGGACATTTTGATTCTAATTGTATTGGCCACGCTAGACCTATTGGCCGAGTTTGTTACATAAAACAAAGCTAGTAGTTTTAGTGTGTAAAAGGTTCCGTATGATAAAAAAATATTTTTTATGAGCCTATGAATGTTCAACTATTGTAGGCCTGTTGTTCTAGTGGAAGTGCTCTGGGGAAAATGTTTGTATGATAGAAATCGGCATTCATACTCGAGTTATGGATGTTTATACAAGTATCTAAGTATGTCTATCCGTTCTCTGGCATCCATCGTACAAGCTTCGAGTTTAGTTTGGGGCTTGGCAATTTTTAGTACAAGATATTTAAAAAAAACTGCAGGGCAAGGGTTCTATCATGTTTTCGTTAAAAAGATTGGTTTTGGCCAAATCATCGCGCTTGCCAAATGTTGTCATTGGCTCAGTGTTCGAAAAAACCGACACATATTCGCCCGACCTGGGAATCGAAACCAGGACCAAAAGACCTCAAGATCTCAAGTAAAAACCATTATACCGTTACTAACAGATGAATAATAAAAGTCGAATAATGGACCCCAAAACGTCGAAAGTTAAAATTAGGTAATTCGCATATTTAGCAAGCGAAGAAACGGACGAATTCTGTCGATTGCGAAACTATGCAAATAGTTAAATAATCACCGGTCCCTTTAGAGTAGACACGTGGACTTTCTAAATGTTTTTGTATTTCGTACGCTTCATCCACCAGGCTTCATCTGAAGTTGTTTTTTGTATAATTTATTTTAAGCATTTTTACATGCTAAGTATATATTATTTATAATTTTTTAAATTTATAAACAATGAAAAATTCATCCGGTTTCAGTTGGCTCAGGCGGGAATCGAACCCAGCGCCTCTTGCAATCCTGCCAAGCGCTCTGACCACTAAGCTACCGATCAGATCGTCTAAGTCTTTTCCTGTATGGCAACTTTTTCACACACCTCACTCACATACGTAAGGTCCGTGGTTCGAATCCGGGCCCACTGGATTTATCGAAAAGTCAATGTGTGTATTTGTGCCATTAGCTCGGCGGTGAGGGAAAACACCGTGAGGAAACCTGCACATTCAGATAGTTGCTGACTTTAATTCAGTTAGATCTGAATGTGTAATCATGATCCAATATGTGGTTTTAATTCAGTTAGATCCTTAGATCTGAATGTGTAATCATGAACCAATTATGTGGTATATGAGAAGGTCTGATGGCAGTAGCTTCACTGTAATAACCAGACTCGACAAATCCTGGATCATGGTCAAACCGGACCCCGCACAGAAACGGAATAAACGCTAGGAAGACATTGAGCTATTATATACATAGTAGTAATAACTCAATGTAGGAGGATGACTATATGGAAGAGCAAGCCCTCACCTGAATGGCAACTCCGTCGACTGACACGGTGATCTCAACTTTCTTGCATTTGGCAGCATCTTTCGTCTCCGATTTCTTCAGCTGTTGAGTGAACTGCAACTTCTTGATGGCATCCTTCACCACCTCAATACCCTTGGGCTGTTCCACCTGCGTGCAGCCGAGGAACTGGAAGAAAGAAAGAAATCTTATTATTCTTAAAGAAAAAGTAAAGTAGGTAAGTATCAGCCTATTAATGTCCCACTGCAGGGCAAAGGCCTCCATCATTTGAAGTCATGTTTTTGTTACAAAGATGGGTTTTGGCTTAATCACCACGCTTGCCAAATGCGGGTTGTAGATCACAAACCCGGGCTGTGTTCAGAAAAATCAACACAAAGTTTGCCCGACCCGGGAATCGAACCCAGGACCTCGATACCAAGGCCCGGTCCTTAGACCATCGAGGCGTTCAAAAAGAAAGAAAGAATAAAATCCTACTACTATTATAAAGGCGAAAATTTGTATGTGTGGATGTATGGATGTTTGTTACTCTTTCACGTAAAAACTACTGAATGGATTTGAATGAAATTTTACCACAATATAGCTTATACATCAGAATAACACATAGGATATTGGAAATCGAAATTCACGCGGACGGAGTCGCGGGCGGCCGCTAGTAAAATTATATTTTAGACATTTTAAACAAAGCGGATGCGAGTCGAAGAGGATCGGGCTAAATGGAGAGCCCTAGGGGAGGCCTATGTCCAGCAGTGGACTGCGATAGGCTGATGATGATGATGATAAACAAAGTCAAATTCATCTGATCTTGGGTGGCTCCGGCGGGAATCGAACCCAGAGCTTCTTACAATCCGCTTTAAGCATTAGGTTAGGTTCGGACGGCCTTACCTACTCACCAGCAGAAACATAGCATAGCATAGCAGGCCAGTTACGAAGTGCTGCTTCACTGTGATCTTTCAAATATTGTATTTGGCTTAATCACCACGATTGGTTATTCAAGAGGTGATGGTGACAAAAAGGCTGTTCGGGAAAATGACATAACTTTTGTCCGAACCAGGAAGCGAACCCAGGAGATCACTGCCTGGTACTGTCACATCTAGAAAATCTAATTTTACTGGTCTTGCTACGCGTAGTAGAAAATAATAGGTATACTTAGTTTAGTTTACTCGTCCGGGGAAGTACCACCCTATCCCATAACATAAGCGTTAATAATAGTATCTACTATTGTGTTTCGTCTGGTTTGTGAGTGTGCCGGAGGCCCACACCTCTTTTAAAAGGCCGGCAACACATCAACGATACCTCTGGTGTCGCGGATGTCCATGGGCGGCGGTGATTGCCAACCATCAGGCGACACGCTAGCTCGTTTGCCACCTCAGCCATAAAAAAAAAAGATTTGGAATTGGAAATCGCAATTCCAAGCTATTCGTATTTACCCCTAGTTATTTTGGTCCCAGACAGTGAGTCTTTGTAAATTAGAATAAAAAATTAGCACGTCAAAATGTCGAGTTAATCTGTCGGCTATTTATAACCCCACTGGAAATACCGATCGTTTGGACACAAAAGAAAACATGCAACGTCATTGTACGTCCTCTGTATGAGTGCACAAAAACTCAGTAGTATTTGTACAGACAGCAGAACATCTATACTAATCACTACATAGTATAAAACAAAGTCGCTTTTTCTGTCATGTTGTATGTTGTATGTCCCTATGAACGCTTAAATCTTTTAAACTACGCAACGGATTTTGATGCGGTTTTTTTTAATACATAGAGTAACTCATGAGGAATGTTTTTATGTATAATATCATCCATTAAATAGTGGACAAGTACCACGGGCGAAGCCGGGGCGGGCCGCTAGTAATAATAATAATACCCTCAGGCCGTATTCGGCAATGGCACAGGTGCACTCCCTATTCCTCTATACTCTCATTATTCGGTGGGACAGCAATCTGACACGACCGTACACAGATCACGCGCAGGACCAACGGCTTAACGTGCCTTCCGAAGCACGGAGGAGCTCGAGATGAAATTTTTCGGTCACCCATCCGATGACTGGCTTCTGCAATCGCTGCTTAAGTTTTGCAACCGCAGGCCGAGTGCGCTAACCACTGCGCCATCGAGCTCCTCAATCTATACTAATCTATACTAATCTATACTAATATATAAAGCTGAAGAGTTTGTTTGTATGTTTGTTTGTTTGTTTGTTTGAACGCGCTAATCTCAGGAACTACTGGACGGATTTGAAAAATTCTTTTTGTGTTGGATAGTCCATTTAATGAGGAAGGCTTTAGGCTATTGGAAATCGAAATCCACGCGGACGGAGTCGCGGGCGGCCGCTAGTATGTATAATAAAGCTGAAGAGTTTGTTTGTTTGAACGCGCTCATCCCAGGAACCACTGGTCCGATTTGAAAAAATATTTTTTGTTGGATAGTTCATTTGCCGAGGAAGGCTTTAGGCTATGGTTAAACCTATGTGTGCGGAAACCGGAAAACACGCGGACGGAGTCGCGGGCGGCCCTAGTTAGACGATTTACTTTGAACCCTTATGTCTGGGACATAAGTGCTATAATGAATTTCAAGTATTTACAGTCTGTACATTTTTTTTCAGTTATAGGTAGGTAAACGAACTAGAGTGTCACCTGATGGTAAGTGATCACTACCGCCCATGGACATCAACAACATCACAAAGGTCCCAGATGCGTTGCCTGCCTTTAAGACCCCATACCCTCCCCAACTGAGCTCTGGCGACTTTACTCACCAGCCGAAACATAGCACAACAGTTACGAAGTGCTACTTCACTGTGGACTCTTAGTGTACAGAGGTCAGACGAAGCAATTAGGACTTCGCACCACTCTTAAGTGAGGGCCATAAGTGCTATTTTTGAATGGCAAGCGTGTACCAACTCGTGTAGCTGGCTGTACAGTCATGAGCACCAATATGTATACAAACACACTCAAATATGAACTTTACTGCTTTGACATAAGAGTCTGTCATGTCATGCATTATATTTTTTGCAGCCACAACAATGACTCATTATAATGACAAGTTATGTAATTATTGTTAATTGATTAGTAGTTATGAAGGAAGATGGTGGCGTGTGAAAATCAGCACTCAATTAGATGAATATCGAAAGTCATTTAATAGCTATGATGTAGGAGCGATGATGGCTTATTGGTAAGGATCGCGCCTCACATACGTGGGTTCCCTGGTTGGAATCCGGGCCCACACCTCTGGATATTTCGAAATCTAAGTGTGCATTTGAGCCATTAGCTCGGCGGTGAGGGAAAACACCGTGAGGAAACCTGCACTTTCAGATTCTGACTTTAGTTCAGTTGGATCTGAATGTATGTGAATGTTTAGACGGGCCCGTTGGTGTAGTGGTCAGAGACCCTGGCTACAAAACTGAGGGTCGCGGGTTCGAATCCCGATAGGGGCAAATGTTTGTGTGATGAACATCGGCATTTGTACTCGAGTCATGGATGTTTATAAAAGTATTTAAGTATGTCTATCCGTTCCCTAGCTTCCATAGTACAAGCTTAGTTTGGGGCTAGGCAATTAGTGTGTTAGTCCAATGAATTTATAAATTTATCTATACAAATATTATAAAGAGGAAAGGTTTGATTTTTTGTTTGTTTGTTTGTTTGTATGAATTGAATAGGCTCCGATACTACTTGGCAGATTTGAAAAATTCTTTCACTGTTGGAAAGCTACATTCACCCAGAGTAACATAGGCTATATTTTATCCCGGTACGGGAAGTAGTTCCCCCGGGACGCGGGTGAAACCGCGTGACGGGCCGCTAGTTATTTATATGAACAGATATAAAACATTGTAAAATAAACAATGCATTCTGTCACATCACAGTACGCCCCCTGGGCAGACGCAAGTGTCGAGTTTACTCGATAATAATTATCTATTCGCGTAATTAATCGATACGACCTCTCGATTTGTTGTGGTGTGGTAAATATGATAACATAAAAACGTCTATTGTGTTCATAGTAAAGTATTGAATTTGATTCTCGAAGTCTGTTTTTTTTTAGAATCAAAAATATTTTGTTGGGGTATATTTTTTAGACAATTTTATGTAGCATATTTCCATTGTACATGATCCTATCCTTTAATTTTTTCAAGAGTATGAAAAACAATTGTTACAAGTTTCGTTAAATCCGTCGAGTATTTTTTGTTTCTATAAGGAACATACAGACAGACCGAAAGACAGACAAACATTTTACTGATTGCATTTTTGGCATCAGTATCGATTACTAATCACCCCCTGGTAGTTATTTTGAAGATATATTTCATGTATAAAATTGATCTCTCTGCAGATTTATTATATAAGTTAGTATTGGGCCCCTTAAACCTACACGCTGGGTCGCAAGTCCCAGGCGCCGACTGACATTCCTCTCTGTTCCACGCGATGGACCCGGCACCCGTACGGAGAATCCATGGATAGCTAATAAGTTCGTCTCATGAAGATATTAAGCTGAAAATGAGCTAGCATACCTTAACCAAGTAGGCTACGTGGCCTTTGACGAGCGCGTCCGGGGCGTGGATCCAGTTTCGACCGTTGGGGGCGCCGTTCGCCTTGCCCTTGCCCTGCCAGAACAGCAGGGTCGACATCCTGGAACAGAGGAAAAGATGACATTAATACATTGCTCTATTTTTTTTTATGTCAGAGGCGGCCAACGAGCTAGCGGGTCGCCGGGTAAGCAATCACCGCCGCCCATGGACATCCGCGACAACAGAGGTATCGTTGATGTGCTGCCGGCCTTAACCCCATACCCTCCCCAACTGAGCTCTGGCAACCTTACAATACAACATAGCACAACAATTACGAAGTGCTACTTCACTGCGGTCTTCTGTGAGGTGGAGGTACTTCCCCAGACGAGCGGCTCATTCGACTGGAATTTCCACAAAGCTCTACATCTCTTAAGCTATCTTCTGCAACTGCCTCCGTGGTGTAGTGGTTAGAGCGCTGTGCTCTAAAACTACGAACTCGGAGGTCGTGGGTTCGAATCCCGCGAGGAACACTTTCACTTTGTGTTGGTTTTCCAGTTTGGCTAGGACATTGCAGGCTTGAATCACCGATTGTCCGATAAGAATGATGATTCCGTGCTTCGGAAGGCACGTTAAGCTGTTGGTCCCGACTATGATCCAACTGATCTGGTTTCCCTTGTGGTTACGGAGGTCTAATAACTAGACAAGTCAATTCAGGATCATAGCCGCAGCGTACCCCGGGCTCCAAGGCAATGGCCGAGGATGCAAGTGGTAGAGGCGCTAGGATGATGATGATGACTTATTATTTCCATTGCAGTATTAATATTAATTATTATAACTACAGACACACGGACATATAACGTCCTTGGTAAGTCGTGACTGAACAGTGCGATCGGAGTATAATGTGTAAAATGAGCCGATTAAACTTACACAAACAGTATGCTTGAGATCACGACCGTATGAGGATAACGCATAGTTCAGATCGAAATCTAATTGATTGATCGTGTAAATATTACTTGGAAATCTGAAAGAGACTATTTGTCGCATCATCCCTACTAATATTAAAAACTATGTAGCTCGATAGCGCAGTGGTTAGCGCACTTGGCCTGCGGTTGCTAAAGTTAAGAAGATCCGAGTGCCCAGGGCAGGGCCAACCGACCCCCGTCGGTCGGGTGTGCATAAGGGGGTCTCGACGCAGAGACCCACGTCCTCCCGGCAGCCCCTAGGCTGGGAGGGCGGCATTCCACCAGCGAAAACAAAAATAAAAGCGTTCCAAATGCCAGTCATTGATTAGTGATTGAATCTTCTTCAGTGATTCGTCCCACAACACGTTCGTCAAAGGGACGAAACACTGAATTAAAAAAAAATATTTTTCGTTCGGCGATTCGTCCCATTGAATTTATTCTTATAACATAATAATCTTATAACAAAAATAAATAAATAAAGCCAGTGGCATGTCATTTTAAAGGTAAAAAGACAAAAAAGAAACTGATTTATTCGCCCCCTTCCCTCCAAATTGACGCATAGATTTTATTCTAAATGGCCACTCTAAACGTAGTAATAATATCTCAAATTCTCAATACGTCGTACAGACTAAGTGACGGTAAAAACAATAAATAAGAAGATCTCTCTGTACATAACTTGCTCAAAGCAATTATTTAATTTCCTAGATAAGTTTTTTCCTACCCAGACGTCATAACAAAGATTACAACTTAACACATGGTATTTATAATAAGAAGATTTTATAATTTTATAATGCACGTGAGTATAGGCGCATAGAAAAGTGAAATATAAATGTCAGCTACTAGCGGCCGCTCGCGACTTCGTCCGCGTGGGTTTCAGATCCCTGTTTTTGCAATATATAAATAAATAATCGAGCTTTATATATTAAAGATAAAGGGTGTCTTCTTCTTCCTAGCGTTTATCCCGTTTCTATGCGGGGTCCGCTTTGACCATGATCCAGGATTTGGCAAGTCTGCTTATAACAGTGAAGCGACTGCCATCAGACCTTCGTAACCCATAGAGGGGAACCAGACAGATTTTATCATAGATACACATTCAGATCCAACTGAACTAAAGGCAGAAATCACTGAATGTGCAGGTTTCCTCACGGTGTTTTCCCTCACCGCCGCGAGCTAATGGCACAAATCCACACATAGATTCCGAAAAGTCCATAGGTGTGAGCCCGGATTCGAAACACGAACCTCACGTATGTGAGGCGCCGTCCATACCATTAGGCCACCATCTCTCTATAACGGTGTATAAGCCTATAAATCTTTCTCAGGGTCTAAGGATTGTCTGTGCCAAATTTCATCAAAATCGGTTGAGCTTGAGAGGTTTAAGCAGGAAAGCGTAACAGACAGACAGACAGACTATGTTTATTTCGCATTTTTCATTAGGGACAGTACCTTGGGGATTGCGTTGCCTCATGATTAACAAATAACTAAAAAACAATTAACACTCTCTTAATACTTCTGTCTGAACCGATTTTATGAATATTTTCTCGAAAACAAAGTGTATAACTTTCTTTCATATCAGGTAGATATTATAGCTGGAGAGCTGGCAAGCATTTTTGGGTAGGTGCTTGAGGCAAGCTGAAACCTTGTCCTGTACCTCTCCTATTATATCCCAACACGAAACTGCAGACCTGGCTGGTGAGTAGCGGGGCTAAATCAACCCCCAAATTTTTAAAAGTATATTTTTTTTTAATCCAAAAATATACTTGAGGCAATTTGCAATTTTTATATGTTGTAGTTTAATATTTACAGAGTATAAAAAAAAATAAGCCAGACGATTCAGCCGGGGTTTTAACATTGCCAGGCGCGTCCAAAAATATTTTGCAAATGAATATAAAAAATGTGTTTGAGGCAACTTGAAATTTTAATAGAGTATTATTTATAACTAAAAAATCAGACTCTCAAAAAGACAGATCATTTCGGTGGGTCTTTCTACCTGCCAGGCGATCTAACAAAAGACAATGCCGATTTTGTTAGGGAAGGTGGCGTCTTTTTTTTTCGAGCGTCCACCAACCAAACTTGGTAATCTATATTCTTGAGGGCATTACAAACGATTTTTGCTATGGCAGTATAGCTGTAAACTCAGTCCGAACCGAGTAAATCAGGTTTGAACTTTTTTCGCTTCATACATTTTTCTATGGGAAATTGAATTTTTTTGTTTCTTGCGTCCATCGACGAAACGTGAAAATATATATTCTTGAGGTCATCACAAACGATATTTGCTATGGCAGTGACGCTGTAAACTCAGTCCGAACTGAGTGAGACTGGCCAGACCTATTTAAATGTACATTACAAGTCGTAATCGCAAAAATTTTCAACTGTTGGAAAAAACGTAGGAATTTCCCATACAAAAACGCAGGAGCGAACGCCTAGAGTGAAAACGATCTAGGCTGTCTCACTCCGTTCGGACTGAGTTTACAGCTATACTGCCATAGCAAAAATCGTTTGTAATGCCCTCAAAATATAGATTACCAAGTTTGGTTGGTGGACGCTCGAAAAAAAAGGCGCCTCCTTCCCTAACAAAATCGGCATTGTCTTTTGTTAGATCGCCTGGCAGGTAGAAAGACCCACCGAAATGATCTGTCTTTTTGAGAGTCTTATTTTTTAGTTATAAATAATACTCTATTAAAATTTCAAGTTGCCTCAAACACATTTTTTATATTCATTTGCAAAATATTTTTGGACGCGCCTGGCAATGTTAAAACCCCGGCTGAATCGTCTGGCTTATTTTTTTTTATACTCTGTAAATATTAAACTACAACATATAAAAATTGCAAATTGCCTCAAGTATATTTTTGAATTAAAAAAAAATATACTTTTAAAAATTTGGGGTTTGATTTAGCCCCGCTACTCACCAGCCAGGTCTGCAGTTTCGTGTTGGGATATAATAGGAGAGGTACAGGACAAGTTTTCAGCTTGCCTCAAGCACCTACCCAAAAATGCTTGCCAGCTCTCGGGCTATTATAGGATGTAAAAAATATCTTTGTGAAGCAAAAGTTGTGCGACAATACGGTATTTGACTGACAGGTCAAAATTTGACCTGTCAGTCAAATATTGATACTCAACCTTTTTTATCTACGGGCCACAAACACGTTTTAGTCATGCTGTCGCGGGCCGCAAGAAAAAAAAATTCGGTCAAGCGCTAGGCGGACTCGCGCATTGAGGGTTCCGTACAAATTCTATTTTTGACGTATTAAAAAACCTCCTTACTAGATTTCGTTCAAACCAATTTTCTTTGGTAGTTTTTATGGTAATGTACATTACATATTTCTTTCGTCCTCTTATTTAAGAAGTAAGAGGGGGGGGGGGGGGGGTTGGACACATTTTTACACTTTGGAAGGGTCTCTCACGCAAAGTATCCACTTAGAAAAAAAATATATTAGCAACCTCAACATCATTTTTTAAGACCTATCCATCCATAGATACCCCACACGTATATGCTTAATGAAAAAAAAAAAACGAGTTTCAGTTGTAACTATGGGAAAACCAATTTTTTTTTTCGTGTGAAGACCTTGTTGCAGTTCACAGAATACATCTACTCACCCAAGTTTCAACAGTAAAGTAATTATAGTTTCAGAAAAAAGTGTCTGTGACAGACTGGCGAACAGACAGACAGACAGACATGGCGAATCTAAAAGGGTTCCGTTTTTTGCTATTTGGCTACGGAACCCTAATTACCGTGGGAGAGCTACTGAACAAAATATTTAATTTCTGTTCTTCACACATCTTTCTTTTGTAGATACTCCTGACGTTGCATTGTTGTGAAATCAACACTGAAAAATACGGCACACAGAACGATACAAATTTATTTACAAAGATATAAGTAGGAGTGAAATTAGGCCGTCTCTTTCACTCATTGAAACGCGCGAGGAATATTTCTCGCTCTGTGTATGGGCGCGAAAATAATATATATTCAAAATAATATGTAGTTAACAAATTATCGCTAATTGCACGCGGGCCAGTGACAAAGGCCAGGCGGGCCACATGCGGCCCGCGGGCCGCAGGTTGAGTATAGCTGGGTCAAATCATCTACTTTTTATAAATGTCAAAAACGTAACCTTATACGAAAAAATGTATGAAATACTAGCGGCCGCCCGCGACTCCGTCCGCGTGGATTTCTTTTTTTCGAAATAAAAAGTAGCCTATGTTCTGTCTCAGGGTCTAAAGATTGTCTGTACCAAATTTCATCAAAATCGGTTGCGAGGTTTAAGCGGGAAAGCGTAACAGACAGACAGACAGACAGACAGACAGACAGACAGACAGACAGACAGACAAACAGAGTTACTTTCGCATTTATAATATTAGTTGGGATTGAATCGTGACGTCACATTTCGGCAGTGTCAAATCAATACTCTTTTAATTTCAATTAGCTGTAATAATTTGTTAAAAGCTCAATAGTAACTGTGGGATAAAAAATTGTGCTTAATTTTTGATTTCGTCTTAATTCGTTTAGAAACTATTAGATATTATATTTTACTACATCCGTAATGGGATTGTTATTACTTTGATTAATTTTCTCATTGGTAGGTATAGTAAAATATTTCGCCTGCGACTCCGTCGTCCGCGTGGTTTTATAAACTTACTAGCGGCCGCCCGCGACTTCGTCCGCGTGGATATCGATTTTTTGGAATGAGTCAAAAAGTAGCCTATGTTACTCGCCATCCCTTCAACTATCGCCACTTAAAAAATCACGTCAATTCGTCGCTCCGTTTTGCCGTGAAAGAAAGACAAACATACAGACAGACACACATTCCCATTTATAAAATTAAATAAAAATAAATAAATAAATAAATAATACTAGTATACTAGTATACTAGTACTAGTATACTAGTATACTAGTACTAGTATACTAGTATACTAGTATACTAGTACTAGTACTAGTAAGTACTATTAAGTATGGATTCTGTTAACGATTGTACATACAATCTCTACTACATTGCGCATTTGCAAGAAGTTGTAAATTAAATAAACATTGGAATTTCCATAGAATTATGGAAGTCTTACATTTTTATAGCTATGAGTAATTTATTAGATGTCGAAACATAACTTTATACGTGAAGTTTTTTTAGATTTACGCGACCGTTAACATAAAATAAAACTACTTTTAAACGGATAAAAATCGCGGTTTAATTTATACGTTAAGTTTAAAGGTATTGTACCAGGCAAAAATAGGAGGACCATTACAAAGCTGGCATTATAAAAATATTTATTTTCCCTATCAATAATGTAAAAAAAAAACAATTACAAAGATCAGGCATTAAAAACATTTTCCTTTGCCTATCAAATTCACTTGCACAAAAAAACAAAGTCAGATTTATTTCCTCTTCCGCAATACTTAAAGTTTCAACGATGAGTTTAATATATTAAGCACCTACCGGCATTTTAGGTAATATTTTTTTTAAAAGCCTACGTGTCATTGATATCAACTTAAATATTGGCATTCGGACGACGACGCTACAAGGTTTGTCAATGACCTTAAATGCAACGGTGCTTGTCCACAGAGTAAATAAATAAAGGTTCGTTAAATAGTTTATTGACAGATTCAAAAAGGCGGCAAATTGTAAAAAAAAGGTTGTAGTTTTACATGAAAAAAGTATGATAAAAAAAATATTCTAACTTTATTACTTTTTTTAGGGAAATTAACCACAGTTTAGTTTAGCTAAGCTGTATAATAAAGGGTTGTAGATTGGCTGGTTCGATTCGTTTTTTAAATGTCACCAGAACGATAGAAAACTATTTAAAGTTTTGAAAAACATATTACTTAAATAAAAATAATACTTTTTGAATTGATTTAGTTTGGAAATTTTTATAAAAGTTTTTTTAATTAGCTGTAATAAAAAGGGTTCTGCTTACTTTTGAATCAGATGTTTAACCATCGTGCTTTGTAATTTATTTTGAATTAAGTTCTGCCCACATCTAAGTATGTAAAATAAAATAGTTTCTAAAAAGGAGTTTCAATTTCAAATTGCTTTTATATTGTTATTATTTCTCACTTTACTTGATAATTGTTACCATAGGTACATTTTAAACTTTAAACTAATACACTTAAAGTACTTTTTCCAAGTGACTCTACAAATCGTCATTAAGTTGGTACCATACCGATACCAACCAATGAAGGCATAAAACTTGTACCGATTCAATAACACATTTTAAACCTTATTCTATTATTTTTAGAGTTCATTTCGCAATTGTTTCGTACATACGGAAGGTCTTAACTAACTAGGCTTGCTTGATAAGCCGGTATAGTCAATGTTAAACAGATTTAAACAATCTTGTAGTGTGATGTAATACCTTGTAATACCTTGTAATCCTCTTGTATGAGGTAATATCTACATTAGAACCATGAAATAATAAAAGAATGACTTTGTAGGTGTAGGAACGCACTTGGCCGAAAATACGCGATTAATTTTCTATACAAAATTACGCGACGTTATTTCGGTATAGTGTGTCATCTTCCATTTAAAATACATTGCACGCGTAAAATACAGTCCTCGATATTCGGTCGCGTTTTTTCCGCCTTGTGTGTTTTCATACTAACACTATACAGAAATTGCTAGCAATTTTGTGAGCACTAGACTATTTTTAGACTGAAAATTATAGCATTGCATTAAGCATTAAAATGCTAACATCATCATCAGTCTCTTGCTGTCGACTGCAAAACTAAATTCTTTTCCGATTGAGGCTTATATCTGTCGGGTGAGTTCATTAGGCCCCCATTCCAGTACGCACCCGGCCAATAGGCCCCCGCTATCATAAATTTGTTATTCCACTACGCTCCCGGCCACGACGCACCCGATTGTAAAACGTTATTATTTTTTATGAAATAAGTGAACGAGTACAGATAAAAACAAAAGTGTATTTTTAATTTAAATTTTATTTTTTTAAGCAAATTGGAATATCTTTTGAAATGTTTATTTTAGTATTTAGTTGATTTTTTATACATCAAAATACCAATGCTTCATTCCTATGATTTTGCATGTTATTTACTTTGTTTAGTTTGTAGAATTGTGTTGATTTATACATATATGATTTAATAAGTGTCACTTGTTCCTAGAATTCGTAAGGGCATAAGTGCGTATACAATAGGTATTGTTTTAATAAGTTATTATTATGTATAATTTCGTAATTTAATGTATTTTTTAGAACTCTGTTCTCGACAGTACCTTACTCAAGTGTCTAAGCAAAAAAATTACAATCGGGTGCGTCGTGGCCGGGAGCGTAGTGGAATAACAAATTTATGATAGCGGGGGCCTATTGGCCGGGTGCGTACTGGAATGGGGGCCTAATGAACTCACCCTATCTGTCGAGGCCATATCGTGGAAATGAACATTTCATGAAATGGCCAAATCAGTTTGACCTGATCGTGAAATCGTCTACATACCTTTGGGAAAACTGGAATGATTGATGTAGGTTAAGGGTTTTTTTGTAAACCCTTCAAACATTAGTCCTTTCAAATGATTGGGTGGATGCAATAATTATTATTCTGAAATGTAGACGATTTCACGATCTGTTCAAAGATAAGTAGTAAGTTAATACTTGGCCATTTCATGAAATGGTCATTTCAACAATATGGCAACATATCCATAGTCACCACGCTGGGCAGGCGGGTTGGTGACCGCAGTATGGTGAACGATAAGACACAGGGGAACGCTGCTGCCCATCCCCCGGAATGTACCTTAGCTGCTTCTTACGACACCCATTAGAAGCAAAGAGGTAGTATTCAAGACATAACTCGGATTAAAGTCCTTCCCAAGTAACAAATTAATGTTTTTTAAAAGTTGTGTAAACGTTTTTCTATTACTATTGGGTCCATAAGATGGGTCGTATAAACGTGGTTGTCGACGTTTATTCAACGCGAAATAGGCCCAAATTACACGACATAATTGTTATTTAGAAGTTAAATAAAAGTTAGTCAAGAACTATTTCAACGTCGCCTAAATGTTAAATAAAAGTTTTAAGCCGACTTTTAGGTTACAAAATTGTTATCTTCTAACCGTTATGGAACCACTGAAGTGCCATAACAGTTATATAGACATTAGAAGATGACTGAAATGAGTATATGTTCAGTCCATTTCATTCATTCTCATTCGTTCAATTTTACTAGAGATGAGTTTACAGAAATGTTATAATTTTCCTAACCAAATTAACATCTTCTTTACTATTTTTATGCGCGACCAGAGCTAAAGTAAAAATAATGTGTGCAGTGCACTTAGTCCTATGGGAACTTTACTTTTATGACGAAATATAGGTGTGTTTTCGTTAAATTTTTTGCGCCCCCTTCGAATTACATTGAATTCAATTATTGAAAATTATATTTAAAGTGTGTTTTGATACTTAAATATCAGCCATCTTGCCTATGTCACGAAACGACTTCTATACATCGTCTATACCTATGATGAAAAGGTCGCATAAGCAGATTCTTGCGACCAAGATGGTCCGCCATTATAAATGATTTGCGTGTACCGTGAGATAATAAACATTCTGAACAAAGAACCACGATTCCATTACAAATGAAATTAATTTTATTTAAATTACTTGATTTTATTGAAATTAATTGAAAAATTGTTAATTTGACAAAATGTAAGATAGTTTTAAAAAAGTGCCTGTTGGGCCTTTATATAACTTTAGGTCTGCTTATAGTTCTATAAGGGTTGCAAAATTTATTTGATGTTGTATAATGATTCGTAGTTCACCACTAAATTCTCTTGTTATGTACAAGTCTAAAAATAATCTTTATGCGACAATTTGATTCAATAAAAGTCGTGTAAAGGTTACGTAGACCACCAATACTGGTTAATAGAATTCTTTAATACAACTGTTATAGAACGTCGTATTACTCAATTGAGTGAACGTTTACCCAACCTACGTTGTATAAAGTAGTCGTAAAAACGTTTCTGTCACGTTACATTGACAATATTATACGACGTTGTATAAATGTCTCATAAAAACGTTTATATTACCTATTCCTCGGCACCATTATACGATGTTGCATAATAATGTCGTATAAACGTTTATTTAACTACTTTTTCGTACCATTATACGATGTTGCATATTAGGTCGTATAAATGTTTATTTAACTACTTTTTCGTACCATTATACGAAGTTGCATAATAATGTCGTATAAACGTTTATTTAACTACTTTTTCGTACCATTATACGATGTTGTATAAAGTAGTCGTTAAAACGTTTACTCAACTAATGTAATAGGATCTTTTAGTCACAGGACTAAATCGTAGTAGGAATTACTGTTAGACAACGTTATTGTTGTCTAATAACATCAATTCAACATTTATATAACCGTACGTCGCATAGACAAATTTTATACAACCAATTTGTTTGTTGGGTTTCCATCGTAAAAATATTGGGACGCCACAAGAGCCCCAACAAAAAAAAAGAATTTGCAATTTGAACCTTATGCCATTGTATTAGAAAATATTAGTTTCCAATCAGCTGACGAGGTCATAATAAACAAAAACATACCGTGAAAATTCCTCCGTCGCATCCGTGGACATTTTAAAAAAGTTAATGTCAATTATCTCATCGTTTGATTTAAATTGAACCATGTTACTAACACTTTAGGGCGTAGATTGTATTGTTAGAACGTTGCTGGTACAATGAAGGTAAGACAAAACTCCATGGCAATTCCTTCGTCGCATCCGCGGGCATTTAAAAAGTTAATCCTGAACTAACATTTCGTTCGATTGAATTTGAATCGTTTCGTCTTACAAACAAGGTGCAGATTGCATTGAGATAGGACTTAGTACATACGTCGCCATATAAATGTGTGTGTGCCGTATTCCGTACTAAAAGTTAATCTGAGCTAACATTTCTTTTTATTGAAAATGAACCTTGTATAGTTGTAAATAAGGTGGATAGTCCATTGAGATACTAGTTGGTAGATAAGTCGTTGTGTATATGCGTGTGCGCAGTATTCCGTACTTAGTACGGGCTGACACGGGCCGCGGCTGTTGCAACCACGTTCATTCACACTCGATATACTAGTGAGGCACGCGTATCGATAAAATGCAGTGTGGAAAATATCGATATTTTTATCTCGCTCTTTATTTTTATTGCATTGAATCTGTACTATGTAATATAATAAAGCTGAAGAGTTTGCTTATTTGTTTAAACGCGCTAAACTCAAAAACTACAGGTTGGAATATAAGATTTTAGACTTTCGCGTTGCATTATATCACTAATATTATTTAACGGGACTAAATATCGCGTTTAGTCTCGTTAAATAATATTAGTGATACAGGTTGGAATTGAAAACATATTTTAGTGTTGGAGAGTCTATGTGACGGGGAAGGCTTTAGGCTATAGTATAACCAAAATCCACGCAGACGGAGTCACGTGTGGTCGCTAGTTAGTAATATAAAGAGAGTTCTCGGGGGTCTAGTAGTAATAGGAGACCGTTTCACAAGCATGAAGTCGTTACTTCAAACTTTGTCAGACACTCAATGAGAAAATCTTCACACTACATGTTAGTAAGAAAATGAGAGTAGGCAATGGCTAATGTTTTCTTTATAATTGTAAAAAATGTTAGTCTACTACGTTATGAAATAAAAATACTTTTAAACGAATACAATTAAATAAATTATAACGTATATAGTCCCTGTAAATATGTAGTTTTTAAAATTATACCGCGATTGTATTCTTGTAAAAGTAGTTTTATATCATGACTAACAGTACCATATACCTAAGAAAAATTCGTTTACTACGTGACAAAATATTTAAGATTTATCTATTGTCTAGCCATAATAAAAGGTTATCATAGTTCAAGGAAAAATGTCATACAGATTATATCGATGTAAACTTTATCGATAAAGCAAGCACTAGCACAATTGATTTGATTTGACTGAGTAATATTCATAACTGCACCGTACTGCACTTTGGTCCTTTGATGCTATTTTTCAATGAGAATTCAATATGAAGGAAATAATATACTTTTATTGATAAGATAATGTTACATTGCCCCTTTTTATACTTCATTCAAACTTATTTAAGTACACAGGGTACTTATATTACAGACAGACCCGGTTTAGTGGTCAGAGACCATGGCTTCAGAATCAAGGGTGGTGGGTTCGAATCCTGCTTCGGGAAAATGTTTGTTCTCGAGCCATGCATCGTTATAAAAGTATTTAAGTATGTCTATCCGTTCTCTACCCCTACTAATATTTTTAAAATGCGAAAGTCACTCTGTCTGTCTGTCTGTGACACTTTCCCGCTTATACTTTTCAACCGATTTTAATGAAATTTGGCACAGACAATCTTTAGACCCTGAGAAGGAACATAGCTACCCTCAACAATCACCATTTTGTTTACAAACGCTTGCAAACGCTTTTTTCGCCCAAACGCCCCCAATAATTGATTTATCAGGAATAATTTTGTCGTTGATAGATTTAACAGGGGCTTTTCATTGATCGATTAGAGTTAAATTATATCAATCAGCTATGTGTTAATTATACAATCTTGTAACTCTTTCTTCCTGGGTGTCGTAAGAAGCAAATAAAGTACATTCCGGGGGATGGGCAGCAGCGTTCCCCTGTGTTTTATCGTTCACCATACTGCGGTCACCAACCCGCCTGCCCAGAGTGGTGACTTGGCATATCTCCATATGGATCAAAGTATCAGCCTATTAATGTCCCACTGCAGGGCAAAGGCCTCCATCATTTGAAATCATGTTTTCGTTTCAAAGATGGGTTTTTGCTTAATCACCACGCTTGCCTAATGCGGATTGGTGATCACAAACCCGGGATGTGTTCAGAAAAATCAACACAAAGTTTTGCCCGGCCCGGGAATCGAACCCAGGACCTCGAGACCAAGGCCCGGTACTTAAACCACTAGACTATCGAGGCGTTAATATGGATCAAAGTGTAATATAATGGTATAAGGAAAATATTGTACAAATTCCATATTAAAATTAAACAAATGAATAATCTTATTAATGCTTCCGTTTAAGGAAAACGTAAACAGATAAATTCATTGTTTATGTTGGATGTTAATTATGTGTTGTTTATTTATTAATTTTAATAGATGATTTGTACTAAGACTACACGTGATAATTATTATGTTCTTTATTTACCTAGTATATTACTTACTCCTTGACGTTTTTGTTTTATTTAATAAGGGGAATAAACAAGAATGTCACTTGATGGTAAGTGATCACCGCTGCCCATGGACATCAACAACTTGAAAAGTGTTTCAGATGCGTTGCTTGCCTTTTAAACCCCATACCCTCCCCAACTGAGCTCTCATTCACTGAGAGAAACATAGCACAACAGTTACGAAGTGCTACTTCACTGGGTCTCCTGTAAGGTGGAGGTGCTTCCCCAGACGAGCAGCTCATTCGAGTGGAAGTTCTACTATACTCTTTTCCACTTATTTTTAACAACTAAGTATAATACTTTTAGGAAATCGGTATTAATCAAAGTATAATGACGACCCGCTTGGTGTAGTGGTCAAGAAGTTGACTATTAGACCCAGAGGAAGCGGGTTCGATCCCCGCACAGGATAAATATTTGCGTGCACGAACATGTTTCGTTTATCTAAGTGTGGGTGTTATATGTATATTTTTAGGTATTTTTGTATACCAGTGTTGATTCTGATATCTGTAACACAAGTGCTAACTATTTATCACGGATTCAGATCAATGTAGGCATTATTGTGAAATATTGATTAACATCTACAATCAATTAAGTAATTTAAGAAGAGGACCAAATAAGTATTTCCCCGTACTAATTCTTAGTATTTTAGATCTCTACAACGGGAAGGAAAAAAATCGCTCCTTAAGATAGATAGGTATTTAATTTTTTAGTCGCCAATCGCCATTTTGATTTTTTGCCGCCATCCAATCCATACTGTATTATTTTTGAACGAACAAAAAATGTCTTTGGTGAACCATTCTCAAATCGATTCTAAGCGTCGAGTAATTTTAAATAATTATCGTAAATGACAATTTAGATTTAATTATATATTCAATTTGAAATTAGACGAAATGCCGAGTGAACTTTGTAATTTTAAGAAATTATCGTAAATGATAATTTAGATTGAATTATGGATTAAATTTTAAATTAGACGAAATGCCGAGTGAACTTTTTGTGAGAATTAAGGACATTACTTACATATTATTTTTCTTACAGTTTTAAACATGAGTGGGCATCTTATTCCGCTATTGCCCCTCACTCGTATAATGTTGGCCATAGAACATATCATATCAAACTCTGCTGATATGCCTATGACAATGTAATCAATACACATAGTATAAAACAAAGTCGCTTTCGCTGTATGTCCGTATGTATGCTTATATCTTTAAAACTACGCAACGGATTTTGACGCGGTTTTTTTTAATAGATAGAGTGATTCTTAAGGAAGGTTTGTATGTATAATAAATGTAAGTAAGTACCACGGGCGAAGCCGGGGCGGGCAGCTAGTCTTCTTATGAACTATGGAAGTACGGAAACTGGGCTAAAACTAAGAGCATCGACCAGCTAAACCTTTAGCAAATCCCAGCCCAAGACTATGAGTCAAACTATAATAGCTCTTAACCCTTGGACTTTAGGTTCAACTCAATGTTACGGGTGTACATTGGTAAGTCAACAGACGGCTGAAGCTAAGCTAAAATAGGCCTTAAACCTTGGAGTTAAGGCTCGAGGATGTTAGACAATCCTGTGCATACCACACATGCTATTTGGCTGAGTCACTATGCATTCACTTGTTGAGTCATCTTTGTCACAAAGGTAAAATTGTTAACGTTTAAATAATAATAAACCCCTAGCCGATTTCGGCTAGGATGGCCAGTTTTACGATTAGCCAAGGAGGCAGGATAATTATAGTGCACAAGCGCGTGCGCAAGCACAGGTGCACTCCCCATTCCCTCACTCTCATAATTCGGTGGGACAGCAATCTGACACGACCGTAGAGAGATCAGGCGCAGGACCAACGGTTTAGTGTGTTTCTGTACAAAAAGTCTAGCGGGCGAGACAATATTAAAACCAAGTTTTTCATTACTTCCAAGTTTTAGTTCTAGGTCACCGAGAGGCGGACTAAATCTAGATTTAGGCATTGTCTAAGAAGGCCGAGTGAGAGGCCCGACTAGTTTTATTGCCGTATTGTTCTAATCTAACTTGATGCAGACTTTCTCTGTTTCTAGTAACTAGTACTAATGGAACGAACGATTTAGTTTTGACGACCCGCTTGGTGTAATGGTCAAGATGTTGCCTATTCCGCAAGAGGTCGCGGGTCCGATCCCCGCACAGGATAAACATTTGTGTGCATGAACATGTCTGTTTGTCCTGGTCTGGGTGTTATATCTATCTATTTAAGTATATTTGTAATACCACTGTTGTTTGTGATGTCTGTAACACAAGTGCTTAAGCTACTTAACACAGGGTCAGATCAATGTTTGGGGCTAGGCAATTGGTGTGTTAGTCTAAACAATATATTTTTTATTTATTTAAACTATTTATTTATTTATTTTATTTTACTATCCGTTCCCTAGCTTCCATGGATCAAGCTTCAAGCTTAGTATGGGGCAAGGCAATTGGAGTATTAGTCCAAAGAATTTATTCATTCATTTATTAATATCAAAGTCTAATCATTGAAATACATCAATTCGTTTGTTAAAATTTTGTTTCCATAGTGAACTTTATGAAACCGATTCTCCTCGCATACAAAATAATATTCGAACTCGCGACCCCTTCCATACTCTTCTTATTCCCAACAAACATGCATGCATTTTGTAGGCGTGCCGACAGATACTTACGCATTGTATCAGCATGTGTAATATTGCATTAGCTGTATACATGCATGCATTAATATGCAACAGAACAGAACTTAAGTGTTAGTAATATAGAAAGAATGCAGGAATTGGAACAAAAAATATTTGAACTACAGGAGAAACTAGAAATAGCGGAAAATGAAATTGATACTTTGGTAGCTGAGAATTTTAGCATGAAAAAGGAACTAAATAGTCGTGATATACAAATTAGTCACTTAAAAACACTTGCTAAACCGGTGCATGTGAGCTCAAGTATTAACAGAAAGAAAAAACGAAACAGGAAAAGTTTATCCAAAAACAGATTGGATTTTTTGCATGGAAATGATGATTTAATAAATTTGCAAAACCTAACAAAAAAAAATGACGCACAATCACCTATCAATAATCTCCATACGACAACCCCGTCCCCATTACCGAAATCATTTGAATCGTCGTCCCTGAATAACACTCAATCATCGATCAACCACAAAAAAATATTAGAAGAAAATCTTAAAACAGCAAATATTTTTATTTTCGGAGATGAGCAGGGACGTGGTCTTGCATTAAGACTTAAAAAAAATCGCAAAGATAAATGGAACGACAAATATGACATTACAGGAATGATAAAGCCTAATGCAAAATCTGTTGACGTCTTGCAAAACCTTCATAAATTATCATCTGGTGTGACAAAAGATGACGTAGTCGTAATAGCAACTGGTAGTAATGACTCGAATCCTCGTATGTTATTTTCAAATTTATGTATAGCACTTTATGAGTTAAGAGAATGTAATGTTATTATTTTGCCCATTATCAATAGCAAACATTTAAATGAACGGAAGTTAAATGATGAATTGAAATTGTTATGTGAACCTTTTTCAAATTGTAACTTTATAAATATTAATAATCAGATTAATTTAGATCACTCTATTTACTTAGACTTAATGTGTGTTAAAATTAATGTACTGATCGACTATCCAGAATATGAAAAGTGTTTTATTAAAAAAATTGGAAGAACAATTTTGCCACGAGCTGTGCATGACGATTCGACTAAGCAAATAAATCAGGCCACTAAGGGTACGATTCCCTACTATTTTAAAGTGTTAAATCGTCCTCAATTTGATGATTTGCCTCGAGATGTGCCAAACGATAGTAAGGTTCCCTCTAGTTCACCGGAGTTTTTTCGTGCCTGAGAATCGGGATCATAAATTTACTTTAATACATCAAAATTTTGCGGGTTTACTGAATAAACTAAACAGGCTTGAAATTGTTCTGGACGAACTTCAAAAGTCTAATGTGATTCCTAGTGTAATTTGTGCTTCAGAGACGTTTCTTACTCATGGAGATGAAAAAAACGTCAAGATTAATGATTACAAATTGGCGTGTTATTTTTCTAGATCAAACCAAAGACGGGGCGGTGTATGCATCTTACTTAAAAAACATATCTCTTGTAAGGAAATTGATATGAGTGAGTTTTCGTTACCTAAATGTTTTGAATGTTGTGGAGTCAGAATAAACAATAGTAATTTGATAGTAATATGTATATATCGCACTCCTGACTCTAATTTAGAGATCTTCTTTGCTAGACTTGATGCATTGCTTTCGGATTTGACTAGGAAAGGTAGTAAACGAATAATCATAGCTGGAGACTTAAATATTGATACAGTAACAACAAATCCTCATTCCATCAGTCTGTCACATCTTCTTTATACTTACAACATGAACCTACATATAACTCAACCGACACGACTTAACAAGTGCATAGATCATATTATTAGCAATTTAAAAAATGTAAAATCATCCGTTTATGACTTTGATATGTCTGACCATAAAAGCCAAATTGCGGAATTCAATATAAAAATGAACAAAGCGATATTGCAGTGGTGGGATACACGAAGAGACTACTGTTCGGAAAATATCGATAAGTTTTGCGAATGTATTGCTTCTTTATCGTTCTCTAACTCCCTTGCTCAATCAAATACTAATAAAGCTTTTGATGAATTTCACTCATTGTTTTTGCTTTTCTTTAATTTATGTTTTCCTATAATTCGAGTCAAAATAAATAGAAAAGTAAACAAAGCTAGATGGATAACCAAGGGAGTTAAAAAGTGTACACAAAGAAAGAGACGATTACACTTAAACTATCAATTTGCAAATAAAAATGATAAATTATTACGTCAACATGAATATAAAATGTATGCTAAAACGTTACAACGGTGCATAATAGGACTTCAAAGGCTGGGTAACAAGAAAATGCTACTTAATTCCAGAAACAAATCCAAAACAGCCTGGAATATTATAAATACATCAGTATCAGAATCAGCTTCTAAATTAGAAATAGATGAGATTGCTCATAACGGTAAAACTTTTTTACAGCCCCGTGATATCGCAAATGAGTTGAATAACTTCTTCATTGAATCAACAAATTGTGATATAAGGGTTAGTGATAGTGGGCCTGAGGTAAACTTTTGTCAGTCAAGCATTTTTTTACGCCCTACTGATCCAGTCGAAATATTTGACATAATCAAGAGTTTGAAAAACAGTAACTCCGTTGGATATGATGATGTATCCACAAAAATTGTAAAAAGAGTTGCTAGTGTTATAGCCCCTATATTTAGCTTTATCATCAACCTATCTTTGAGTGAGGGCGTTTTTCCAGAATCTTTAAAATTATCAATCGTTAAGCCACTTTTCAAGAAAGGTGATAAAAAGGACCCAAATAATTACAGACCAATTAGCATACCACCTATATTCTCAAAGATTTTCGAAAAAGTGGTCCACAAAAGGTTAAATGATTTTGTTGACAAATTTAAAATAGTCAGAAATGAGCAAAATGGTTTTCGTAAGCATCATAACACTACTTTGGCTGCTTTTAAATTGGTACAATCAGTAACACAGAATCTAGACATTAAAAATCCAGTTATAGCATTATTCTTCGATATGAGCAAAGCATTTGACTTCGTGATTCATGATAGGCTTATATCAAAATTGGAGAGGTACGGCATTAGAGGCACTGCGAGGGAATGGTTTGTTAGCTACTTGAGCAACAGAAAGCAATGTGTGGAAATTGGTAAAATGGATAAAAAAAACGGTCGTCTTGAACACGTCAGATACAGATCAGACTATAGGCAGAACAATTTCGGAGTGCCGCAGGGAAGCATACTCGGCCCAACTTTGTTTATCCTATACATAAACGATCTACCAGACATTACAAGCCATAGGTCTATTTTGTTTGCTGACGACACTACTTTTGTTGTTAGTGCCAAAGACATGACCCAACTAGAGCTAGAAGTAAACTTAACTGTAGGAAAAGCCATGAGCTGGCTAAATGCAAACAATTTAAAAGTAAATATAGAAAAGACGAAAATGGTGCAATTTCAAACATATCAGTCTCGGAGCTGTAATATAACAGTAAATTATGAAGGACAGGTTTTGGAACAGGTACAGATGACAAAATTTTTGGGTATAATCTTTGACGAAAACCTTAATTGGAAACTTCATGTAAATTCTGTTTGTGCCAGACTTAGTAGATTTGTGTTTGTCCTTAAAAAGCTCAGGACAACGGTTTCAATGGAGGTAGCTATCCAAGCCTACTACGCTTATGTGGTATCCGTATTACAGTATGGCTTAATGATATGGGGTAATTGTACCGAAATTGATGTGGTTTTTAGAATACAAAAAAAGTGTATTAGAGCACTCTATGGTGCTGACTATAGGGACTCTTGTAGACCACTATTCAAAAAATTGGCTCTTCTGACCCTTAGTTGCCTATATGTGAAACAGATTTGTATATTTGTGAAGGAACACCCAGATTATTTCCCAGAGAGACAAGTAGTCACCACGAAATCACTAAGGAAACGTCCCATTAAAATATTACAATTACCTACCTGTAGATTGTCCCTAGTAAAGAGGAACTCGTTTCAGATGGCGATTCAGGTATTTAATTCACTGCCTGAAGAATTGAGATCCCATACAGGGTCTCTATTTGCTTCTAAACTTCATTCATGGCTCGTGGAAAGGTCGTTCTACTCATTAAATGAATATTTTAATAGAGATGACAATATGCATAATTAATTACAAATTATATTATTATTATTGACTATTTTCAATTACTCAAATTTAAATATTTTTAATTAATTCGTTTTAATAATATTGATTAGATTTGACTTGCAATAATTGGTGACATTAATGTATGTAATTAATCGACATTGTTAATTGATTTTGTTTTTTTTTTTTCATATATGTAATTAAATATTTGCACGCTTTAGTTTTAAGCAAATTTTAGTGAAACTCTATTATTTTATAATATCACATTATGTACCTAAAATTATGCAAATAAACTTTCTGATTTCTGATTTCTGATTTCTGATAATTCCTATTGCGAAACAATTTATACAGTAGCGAGAAACTAAAACGCAAAGTATGTTTACGATTTTACATTAACTTTTATATGGAAAGGAAAAGTGTTTTAATCTTGTATATAGTTTTGACGAGCCGTTTGGTGTCGTCGAGAAGTCGGCTACTACACCAAAGGTCGCGGGTTCGATCCCCGCACGGTACAAACATTTGTGTGCATGAACATGTTTGTATTATGTTATGTTTGTATCGGTCTGGGTGTTTCTATGTATAATATGTATGTATTTACAAAAAAAGTATATAAGTAATGTTTATCCGTTGTCTGGCACCCATAGCACAAGCAAATGCTTAGTTTGGGGCTAGATGGCGCTGTGTGAATAATGTCCAGAGATATTTATTTATAGATAGTCCCATTGGAATAATAAAGAATAATAATAAATATTTCACAACATCACATACATTGATCTGAACGCGAGTTAAGCATACATATACATATATCGATCGATCGTCGATCGACGCCATCGATCGATGGTAGAATGGAAATTAATGGAATAGTCGACGTCGATCGATAGTTTCTACCAGACCAATCGATCGACCGTCGATCGACGGCATCGATCGTTGGTAAAATGGAATAGTCGACGTCGATCGAGCTGTTTCGTCAATCGACCAACGTCGACCGGTGCCATCGATCAGCAATCGATCGATGGGTTAGTCGACTGGTGTCCATCGATGGCGTCGATCAAATAAAGCTACCACACCAGTCGATCAACATCGACCGATGTCGATTGATGGCGTCTATCGACGGTCGATCGATTGGTGTGGTAAAACCCTAAGAGCGACGCGACGGAATAGGGAGTGCACCTGCGCTTGCGCACACTTATGCACTTTAATATAAGGTGAGCTAAAAATATACGCCGCCGGTGCAATGAAATAATGAACTGCGTATTTAGATTACAATGGTGCAGTTAAATCATTCTTCAAAGCAGTTTAGTGAAGGTGGGATAATGCAATTATTCATCAGTAAAATAAAACCGGCCAAGTGCGAGTCGTACTCGCGGAAGGAGGGTTCCGTACAAATCCTAGCTAACTGCGGCATACGATTTATGACGTATTAAAAAATTACTTACTAGATCGCGATCAAACCAATTTTTGGTAAAAGCTTGCATGGTAAGGACATATATTTTCTTTTTTTGGTTTTATCATTATCTTTTTTAAGAGGTTACAGAGGGGGACATTTGAAACATACCGCTTTGGAAGTGTCTCTCGCGTAAACTAAAAATTTGAAACCACAAAAACAGTTTTGAAGACCTATCCATAGACACCACACGTAAGTATAGATTTAATAAAAACAAAAAATATATTTTGTATTTATTCCTGTGAAAATTTTAATGCGTTTCAAATACATCTTCTTACGAATTTTCTGCAGTGAATTTCTTATAGTTTCGGAATAAAATTATAATTGTGATTTTATATTTTATTTTCTCAACTTAATTAAGGTAAACTATTTTGGAGAACTTCAGTTTCATGATTGAAATATGCAGTTCTCCATTACAACGGTGTCATTCAAATATTTCAGTTTGCCTTTTTATGAGTATGTTTAGCAAATTCATTGGTCTAAGAGCAGTAAAAATATTTTTGGTTATTTTATTCTCTCCAATGTTAGACGCTTATTAAGCTTTCTAAGCTATTTACTTAAGCCTTTGTTTGTCCATCTAAGATTGTTTTCCACTCTTCCAAATTATAGGATGATTACCTGTAAACAAACAAAACAAAAATTATTACAAAGCTTTCAAAAAAATAGATTAGAAGTTTTTGTAAGCACGTTCAGAATAAACTATTAGTAGGAGATCGCAGATTATTTGCCCAACTGAGCTCTGAAGATCTTACAAACCAGCAGAAACCTTAAATTTGAGGTAGTCCACTTAGGCTAGTGTTAATGAATCGCACTCAACTCGGAGCTCGATCTTGAGTGCGAACTTGAGGTGCTGTTTTTTATGAGAATGACAGATCAAGTTCGCACTCAAGCAAGATCGAGCTCAGAGTTGAGTGCGATTTATTAATACGAGCCTTTGAGCACGAAATCGATCAGGTTGGTGATCACAAAAATTACAAAACCGGGCTGTGATCAGAAAAAGAGACACACATTATGATAAAGACAAAATTAAAACATTCAGAGGAAATAATCTAGCTAGAGTCCAGTGGTTCCTAACCTTTTATTCATGAAGGACCATTTTGCTAAGTTTCTGACTTTACAGGGACCACCGAATTGTTTTTTTTTATTTTTTAGTAACTAGCGGCCGCCTGCGACTTCGTGCGCGTGGATTTTGGTTTATTCCACGGGAGCATTTAATCGGTATAAAAAGTAATCTATCACCTAAGTCAGCCCATACCTCGCCTGTAGGTATACCCAATTTCATCAAAATCCGTCCAGTAGTTTCAGCGTGATTGACGGACAAACATCCCAACAAACAAACTATTACATTTATAATATTAATAAGAATAAGATTAATACGATATTCGGCGGTATCTATGTAAATAAGAGTAGTTAGACGTCTACTATCGCTTCGCGGACCACTTGGTATGGCTCCAGGGACCCCACGGACCATAGGTTAAGAACCACTGAGCTAAACGAACAAACGGACGTATGCACATAAATGTTTGTAGTGTTTACCATTACACAATTTCTGCGGCCAAAGTAAAATACAGTTTATGCTAAAGAGTTAAAGTATATATTCGAGTGATAGCATATGTCATTGGTTTAGTAAGGAGACTAGAGATTAGCTAACTTTGCGTAAAGAGACACTTTCTAACGTTTAGTCGATTCGTCTCAATTATAAAACCTGTTTGGTATAATTATTGCCATAATGTAGGGTTGCAGCGTAATAAAATTGTCTTCTGGAGTTATTTTTTCCTAATGGCAACATTATGTTTAAAAAATTGCCATCCACAGCATAGTTACAAGTTTATTATAATCGATGTTGCCAATTTATTACAATAAACTCTGAACGAATTTACGTCGTTATTTGTCAACGTAAAGTTGTAATTTTTGAAACATATAATGGTACAAAAAGAAGCTTATTTGTATTGTTTTTATGAATGAACTAGCGGTCGCCCGCGACTTTGTCCGCGTAGATTTCGGTAAAAGGTAGCCTATGTCCTCTCGCAGGTTTGAAAGAATGTCTGTGCCTTTCTTCCAAAATATAATCTTTCGGTTGAGAGGTTTACCTAAGTGGTAAAGCGTAACAGACAGACAGAGTTACATTCGCATTGTAATGTTTTGTAAGGATTTTTTTCCATTACTTAATTGATTTAACAATCTACAGCCCTAATAAAAACCAGTTTATGGTAATAATTTATAAAATCTATTACTCGGAAACCTCTTGATGATGATGAATCATCATTTATGGTTCCTGTTTTCGATGACGAAATCATTGTAATCAAAGATTTTAATTTAATGGTTAATTATTGTATTGCTTCGGAAACTGGCTGACCATTCCGTACTACTTTTTTTTTCATTAAGAATAGACTTGCATTTGTCCTCGATCACACCTGATGAAAAGTGTAGATGAGGCCTAAAATGGAGCACGCTTGCCTAGTAGATACCTGTTCACTCTAATCTTGAAGACATCCAGATTATATCGTTCGGGAAACACAGAACACGGCAGTGAGTCTACATAGGTATATTAAGTTGTTTCTCTACCATAATATTATGCATGTCAAAATATTCCTAGCGTTTATCCCGTTTCTGTACGGGGTCCGCTTTGATCATTATCCAGGATTTGTCGAGCCTGGTTATTGCAGTGAAGTGACTGCCATCACATCAATATAAAAAGCTGAAGAATTTGTTTGTTTGTTTGAACGCGCTTAATGTTTGCGTTGGACAAACCATTAGTCAAAGAAGACTTTAAGCTATAGTGCTATAGTATAACAATATAATTTGTGCGGAAATCGAATTCCATGCGGAATAGCGGGCGGACGGTAATTAATCATATGACAAAATCGATTATTGTACTTAACAAATTGAATGCAAAATGCGAGTAACACATAAATATAACTAATATCATTTATTTAATATTACAAATGCGAAAGTAACTCTGTCTGTCTGTTACGCTTTCCCGCCTAAACTTCTCAACCGAAAGGCACAGACAATTTTTAAACCCGGAGAAAGGACATACATATATAATAGGTTAGGTACCTTTTAAATAAATTCACGCGGACGAAGTCGCGAGCGGATGGTAATTTATCATATGACAAAATCCATTATTATATGAATGCAAAATTATAAAATAACCTAAATATCTATTTATAAGTTAGCGATACCCTATTTTCACAACTGGTACCTACTGTGTTTAACTCCTAACCTCGTTTTGTGATAAAGCAATTCAGACAGATATTATTAAGCGTTTATTTGATATTATTATAATTTTCCCTTCCCTATGAAGATGAATACTCGTAAATATTTCATTGCGAGCATATTTTGCATGGATTCAGTTTAATCTTAATTCAGTTCCACAAAAAGCAACAATTATCTTTCACAACATAAAATGTTTCTATAATTTTTTTTTCTATTTAGAATTAACCAGAATAAAAAGTAAGTTTTTTATTCTTTATAAGCACTTAGCTTATTCAAATCTGATCTGAATCTGATTCCCCCCCCCCCCCCCCCCTTAGCGCAGAACCTGAGTTTGATTGTTTGAACGCGCTAATCGCATTAACAATCGAATTACGCCGAAATGTTTAAATACCAATTAAATTAGTCACTGACCAAACCCGTCAAAACAAATGATAATTTTATTTCTTCTGGTTTTAATATAGTTTGTTATCAATGAACGTTATTCATATAAAAACATGCGAATACGTAATTCAATGTTTGTATTTTGCTGTGTAGTGCCGGCCGGTCTTTACTAATAATAATAAAGCCGAATTAGTTTGTTTGAACGCGCTAATCTCAGGAACTACCTACTGGGTCAAATTGCCAAAATATTTTTGTGAAGGATTTGACAAGAAGGTCATTAAGCTGAAGTATATATAATATTATGCGGTAATCTAAATCCACGCGGGTCGAGCCTCGGGCCGCTTTTTTTAAATTATGACATTCTAACATTAAAGATGAAATCAAAAATTAATCCCAATGTTACTATTGAGCTTTTAACAAATTATTACAGCTAATTGAAACTAAAAGTGTATTGATTTGATAATACAGAAATGTGACGTCACAATTCATTATTATATGCATATTTTTCTACAAGGTTACGTTTTTGACATTGATGGATTCGAAACTGTTAATAAAAGCTGGTGATTTGACCTGTCAGTCAAATACCGTTATACTACTTTTCCTAATTTTGAGTTTTGTTATCGGAATTTTACTATATTATTGTGGTACATAATCTAAAACATTGACACAGATAGTCAATTTGTCGACCTACATCTATTCGACAATGGAGTCCATATCCCGAGACCCCGCCTGACCCAAATAGTTCCGGTTTCGTAAATCGTAATAGATACATACATCAATTGATCCTATCTAGAAGGATCTAGCTATAAATAAACCAACTGGCTTCTTGGTTTAGTGGTTAGATCAACTCTGAAACCTCGAAGATCGTAAGTTCGAGTTCCGAGGGGAACGCTTTCACTTTGAGAGGTTTTAGGATATTGCAGGCTTGAATCACCTGATTGTCCGATAAAAATGATGATCCACTCAATCACAGATATTAATTGTATGTGTGAGCTAAACTGAATGTTGAACAAATCAGAACACGTCAAATATTGTCATCAAGAAAAAAAATTGTTCTTTCACTTTCTATATTAATAAAATAAAGCTGTTCCTTTGTTTTTTATTTCTTTCTTTGTTTGAGAGCTGGAAATCTTTCTTCTTCCTAGCGATTATCTTGTGTCTATGCGGGGTCCGCTTTGACCATGTTCTAGGATTTGGCAAGTCTGGTTTTTACAGTGGAAATACTGCTTCGAACTGTATTGGCTAGTCAAAGCCTGCGGCTTAAAACCTTGGACTTTTGACTATGATAGTCCATTTGTCGAGCAAGACTTTAAACTATAATATAACACTATGTGTGCG
Organism: Nomophila noctuella; assembly: GCA_958496325.1. NCBI lineage: Eukaryota > Metazoa > Arthropoda > Insecta > Lepidoptera > Crambidae > Nomophila > Nomophila noctuella. The sequence continues at coordinate 3,039,609 of OY292508.1, forward strand.
GAAACTGAAACGCGGACGGAGTTGTGTGCGGACGCTAGTATCCCAACTATCCCAACTAATATTATAAATGCGAAAGTAACTCTGTCTGTCTGTCTGTCTGTTACGCTTTCCCGCTTAAACCTCGCAACCGATTTTGATGAAATTTGGTACAGACAATCCTTAGACCCTGAGACAGAACATAGGCTACTTTATAACATAGGGAACGGGCGGCCGCTAGTTTAAATATAAATCGAGACAATAACCACAAATAATAGATTATAATACAGGCTTGCAACGAAATTATCAACAAATATGTGTCACTGCGCAATAGACGACCGGAGATATTTTATATGCGCCGTTGCTTGTGAATAATGACCTCCCACGTGCGGTGCTATGTACCATTCTACAACGAAACGAACGATCGGGCCCGTTGGTCTAGTGGTCAAAGACCCTGGCTACAAAATCGAGAGTCGTGGGTTCGAATCCCGCAAGAGGCAAATGTTTGTGTGATGAACATCGGCACTTGTACTCGAGTCATGGATGTTTATAAAAGTACTAGCGGCCGCCCGCGACTCCGTCCGCGTGGATTTCGATTTCCAATAGCCTAAAGCCTTCCTCATTAAATGGACTATCCAACACAAAAATAATTTTTCAAATCCGTCCAGTAGTTCCTGAGATTAGCGCGTTCAAACAAACAAACAAACAAACAAACAAACATACAAACAAACTCTTCAGCTTTATATATTAGTATAGATTTAAGGATGTCTATCCGTTCCCTAGCTTCCATAGTACAAGCTTCGAGCTTAGTTTGGGGCTAGGCAATTGGTGTGTTAGTCCAAAGAATTTATTTATTAATATTTATAACTATTCTATAGGGAGACAAACGAACAAGAGGGTCACCTGATGGTAAGTAATCACCGCTGCTCATGGACATCAACAACCGCACAAGGATCGCAGATGCGTTGCCTGCCTTTAAGATACCCTCCCCAACTGAGCTCTGGCGACCATACTCACCAGCGGAAACATAGCAAAACAGTTACGATGTGCTACTTCACTGTGGTCTTCTGTAAGATGGAGGTACTTCTCTAGGCGAGCGGAAGTTCCACTAAGTTCTTCCTCTCATAAAATGTTGTTAGGTACCACCTCCACACTTGAAACAACCACCCCTTTGTTTTGAGGATAATATTCCGTGGGGAAAAATAAGATCTCTCTACCTATGACAGTATTGATTTAACAATACTAACTTATTATGACGTCATAGTTTTTGACGTTTAATTAAAATGACTTTGACTTATCAGTCAATTTAAACTCCGTATTGAATGAAAAAAAGGAAAATAAGAAATTAGACCATATACGCACTTACATTGTAAATTCGAAGCTGTTATAACATTTACCTACTTCGATTATGCATTGATGCCCCTTTCTGTTTCGTTGAGATGTAAAAAATATATATTACTGTAGGTTGGCAAAGTATGCCACTATAGTGTTGTGTGTAGTGATGGGAAAAGGTATCGATACAATGAGTAATTGTATCGCGTTAAACTCTAGACATAAAATGCAGAGATCGGTCTGAACTTTGAACCGACTTTTCGCAATGACAGCATTAAAACGGACATTATGTGAAACAAAACAATGCCACGGTTTTCTTTTTTAGTTTTTATCGATATAAGAACATGCTGGTAGATTTCATGACGTAACCATAAGAAAGGATTTTGATGTATTCCATCCCTTAGGGGATAAAATAGGGGATTAACGTTTGTATAAAACTTTGTCAACTTTAAACCGACCAATAAGACTTTGCATGCATAAAGCTACTATACCGTTGGCATCCTGTAAGAAAATCTTCTGATAAATTCCATCCCTAAGGGAATAGATAGGGGATGAAAGTTTGTATGAAACCGAAATCCACGCAGACGAAGTCGCTGCCGGCCACTAGTCTTTCTGTAAGTACGTAAGGTCCGAAGTAAAACTCTGTCAAAGTTGAGCGAAACAAGGTCAAGCATACTTTTCTCGAAGCGGTTCGGCCGATTTTCAACACCCTGTAACTTTATTGAGACTGGAGCTAGATGTTTCAAACTCCAAAAACCGAGAGGGTATTCTAATGGGAGTAATATTTTTTTTTTTTGAAAATATTATTAATAGATGATATCTTCCACACAAAACTATGACCATCTCTAGTTCCATTGCTATTGCAAAAAAAAAAAATTCCCACGCGTCACCGCCATTATTGTCTCGTGAGATACGATCGAGTTTTCACACCGAGTGAAAAACTTCGTCTAGCCTGATTACTTTATGATTGAAACTTTTCAAGAGTTACTGTAATGAGTTTATTAAACTATGACAATGGTTCTTCGCATCACAATAATCTTAGACGATAAAAGTATAAAAATGAGGTTATTGTTTGTGTGACAAAACCTCCTTTATTAAAAGAAAAAAGTTGTGCTTGACTTGAGTGTAAAAAACCAAAAAGAAACTTTAACTTTGACAAGCCAAAATGTTAAACTGAATAACCAATCGCTTACGTTTTACGTTTATACTTACGTTTATTGTAATTAAATCTTTGTCAAAAATTAAAAGTACTTAATGAGTTCATTCATTTGGGAATAGGTAATTACTTAATTGACTTTTCACATATTGTGCAATAAAAAAAGTTTTATTTTCGATTTTACCAGGAGTTTAAGATGTAATAAGAACAAACTTCAAATGCCTCCTGCCGTAGGGGAGGTTTTACCATTTAACGACCTTGCTGGTTTGCCTCCTTCTTACATTTTTTGTTATAGGTACAATACTATTTACGTGATATAGGTACAATCACTACATAGTATAAAACAAAGTCGCTTTTTCTGTCATGTTGTCTGTTGTATGTCCCTATGAACGCTTAAATCTTTAAAACTACGCAACGGATTTTGATGCGGTTTTTTTTAATAGATAGAGTAACTCATGAGGAAGGTTTTTATGTATAATATCATCCATTAAATAGTGGACAAGTACCACGGGCGAAGCCGGGGCGGGCCGCTAGTACTATATAAGTTCGAATATTTATTTATTTATTATGAAATATCTCTCAATAAAAACTGTTGGAGTATTAAGAAGACTATTCCTGGTAGGGCAAAGATAACTTACCACATAATGCCTAAGAACATAACCGTTCCGTTGCACGTAGTGCTTACATAGTGATATCATTGTGCACACACAGATGCCAACAACATCTCTTTATCTTAGAAAAACAAGACTTAATGCGCTTTAGGAATTAAAATAGTTCCCTCAGAACAAATAAACTAAGATTGTACGTGTTCTAGTTCTGTTGCGCCATTTTGAGAGCTTGAAATAAAGCAGATGAAGTTATGCGTTTATATGCAAGTAAATGTACAAAGTAAAGTACCCTGAAAATATCCCACTGGCATGGCAAAGGTCTCCATCGTTTAAAATCATGTTATTGTTAATATTATGATGAGTTTCGCCTTAATCACCACGCTTAACATACGGATTGGTGATCACGAACCTGAGCTGTGTTCAGAAGACGCGACACATACGCAACCCGGGAATCAAACCTAGGATCTCGCGGTCATGCCCCGGTATTTAAACTACTAGACCAAAAAGGCGTTAAGCAAATTTAATTTGTTTTATTCTGGTCTTAAAATAAATTACAGTATGTCGACCGACGACCCGCTTGGTGTAATGGGCAAGATGTTGCCTATTACGCAAGAGGTCGCGGGTTCGATCCCCGCACAGGACAAACATTTGTGTGCATGAACATGTCTGTTTGTTCTGGTCTGGGTGTTATATGTATCTATTTAAGTATATTTGTAATACCACTGTTGATTCTGATGTCCGTAACACAAGTGCTTGAGCTACTTAACACGGGGTCAGATCGATGTATGTGATGTTGTGAAATATTTATTTATTTATTTATTTATGTCTGTATGTAGAAACAGTTTGTATCATTTATCGAAAGACAATTAAGTATGAACAATAAAAAAATACCTTAGGTGAAAACCAAACCAACGACCCTGCGATGATAATCAAGCTTCACACTATCACAAAGGAAAACACACCGTTTATAGAAAAATAATATCAAAACAAATATAATTGGCAAAATAAAATACAAGTTGCGATTACAGATAAAAAAAAAACAGTCATCTATGGGCGGTGGTCCAAGGCCGATGATTGTGAAAAAACTTGTAGAGTCGATGAATTCTAATGTATCACTCTTATTTCAAACGAATAAAGTTCATATTTGTATGAATACATGTTAGAGCTAGACTGTATGCCGACTGACCGTTGATCTGTTATGATGTGATGTTATACAGGAACTAGTAGACATTTTTATCATTATTTGCTTGTAAATTTGTTTTGATGCCCGTATCTTAAGTGTATTTGTAAATAATACTATTTCATTTATTTTTCATATCACCTTGTAAGACAATTTGTCTAATGAGTTCACTATTATAAGGTTAAGCCTGACTTATACACTTATAGCTAGATAATAATTAAAACTATAAATACCTAAGTTTGAAGCACTAGAACTCAATTACTCTTTGAATTGTTAAGAGCTTAATCAAAATATGAAGACACAGAAAAATATTAAAATCACTTACAAAATTATAATCATCATCATCTTTGCTAACAAAAAAAAACATTAAGAGACTGGAAAAACGTATCATCAATTCCAAGTACACATCTTTGCATCTTAGAAAAAAGTAAAACGTCAAAAAAATGGCGGGAATTTTTGCGATGCGACCATCAGCTGACATTGAACGATACTCTTATGTAGCTATTACATCTTATTATAGAGGTGTAGACCCAAGTATGTTAAGGTCATTGGTCACTTAACAGACGCGAATGCGCTAAAAGACGTATAAATGCACTAAATGGATGATAATATCGAAAGGCTGTGTATTGTGTGACGTCATCAAATATGGACGGTCTATGTCATTGATAAAATGTAGAATTTTAATTAGATAATTCTTTGATTGTAGCGACCTTTTTTGGTAAAGAGAGGCAAACGAACAACAAGTATGTCACCTGATGGTAAGTAATCACCGCTGGCCACCAGAACTTTTTTGGATTATAGATACTTAGTCCAATACTTATTTATAGGCCTTTTTTTCAACCGCACTTAGAGATTAATTATTTTAAATGCTTACTTAAGGAAAATAAACGAAATTACCCGTATTCTATAAACATAAGGACAACTGTTAAAAACATAGATAATTATCTATTATAATAGAACGTTTATACCTACTCAAACAAGTCAATGAATCAAGCAAAATACTTTTACAATTCGATTTGTCGAATTAAATTCACGGTCAATAAGGCCACGACACAGTTAAATCTAAATCGGTTTTGCTTTTAAATACTTTCGAATAATTTAAATATAACACCAAAAAGATCTGATTAATGCATTTGGCTCAGTTCAGCACGAGCTGATGTTTTTCGCGTTAGAATGGTATAACTTCCCCCCTTTGGTTTTAGATTTGATTAAGTCATATTATTCTAATTTATCTTTTGTAATTAGCTGTAAAGACGGTTACACAAAACCTTTAAATTATAATATTGGTCTATTTCAGGGATGCTGTTTATCTCCTATAGTATTTAATGTAGTTATAAATATTTTAATTGACACTTTGATTTTACAGGAGAAGAAATGGGGTTATCGGTTTAAAATAAATAATCAGTACACAGAATCAATCCTAGCCTTTGCTGACGATCTCGCAATCTTGACACGAAACCCGAAGCAGTGTCAATTGTTATTGAAAAAGGTGGATGAGTTCTGTGCTTGGACTGACGGCATGAAGGTGAAACCAAGTAAATGCTATTGCTTATGTCTGGGTAGACGAGATACGAAATTTACATCTTATGACCCTGGACTCACGATTGGCGGTCAGAATGTTGCCACAATTTCTGAAGCGCTCCCGTTCAAATTTCTAGGCAGAAAGATAGACTATAGAGGCCGCACACCATCTTTGGAGGGTATTGTTGAGGATTTCATTGATTCCATTAGTAGGGTTGAGAACCAACCCATAGGGAACATTAAGAAGCTATGGATCTACAACAACTACCTGTCATCGCGCTTGTCTTGGCCTTTCCTCGTGTACGACTTCGGCAAAACCCTTTTGTCGCGACTGGATGCCGTTGTTGTGAAATCGTTGAAGTCTTGGACTGGATTAGCCCACTCGGCAGACCCTTCTACACTATTTAGGGGAAAGAATAGTTTTGGGATGAACCTAAACAAGCCATCGGAGCTTTACAAACATCTTAGAGTCACCAAGATGCACATTCTGGGTAAATCGAAAGACAACGCAGTGGCAACACTCCCAAAAGATAAGAATATGAGTGAGTTAGAGTCTAGGCTACGGTTCCATAAGCAGTGTATGGTGGGAGCGCAAACAAACAGGGTAGGATTGGGATGTCGAGGAAGTGAGGATGACCGGAACATCATTAAGTCTTTTCTGCGAATGGATGAAGATAACGAGTATAGAGTACATGCGCTTAATCTCGAAATGCAAAACGAGTGGGTGTCCCTCGGTGAGTTTTGTATCCCTTTAGCATTGAAGTGGCGGTCGATACTGTACGATTGGTCTCCAGCGCTGCTTAAATTCTATCTGAATGCCTTTCAGTTGACCCTACCCGATCAGAGCAACCTTGTAAGGTGGGGAATGGCGGTAGACAAAACCTGTTTGCTCTGTGGTGAGGCCGTAGGTACCGCGAGGCATTTGTTGGTGGGATGCAGAGTATTCCTAGACAGAGGTCACTACTCTCGCCGCCATGACGGAGTGTTGCAGATCATACGTGAAGCGGTGAGCCTTTCAATAGCAAGAGCAGCAAACGGTTTGACGACGAATACAAGGAACATCAACTTCGTCAAGGAAGGATCTACCAAGAAGTCCAAAGTCAAACCTTACTCCATCGTTAGTGTAGCTCCAGATTGGAAGATCATGATGGACACGTATGAAAAGCACTACAGTATTCCAGAGGACATTGCGTTATCGTCGTCTAGACCAGACCTTTTCATTTATTCTAGAAAACTTAAGCGCGTACTGTTGGTAGAACTAACTGTTCCATGGGAGACAAATATTCCCAAAGATCACGCGTTTAAAACAAATAAGTATTATGACCTAACCAACGAAATGACTAAAAATGGTTATATAGCACGGTTGTATGCTGTGGAAGTGGGTGCGAGAGGTATACCAGCGAAATCTCTCTACAACCTACTGAAGGACTTAGGATTACCAAGATCTAATATTAGCTCCTTACTGGAAAGAGCAACTAAAGCCGCTTTACTCGGCTCGTACCAAATATGGTTGGGAAGGGAGAGGAATGTCATCGGTGGAGGTGATCGTTAGTATACTATAAAGGGGCCCCTTAAACCTACACGCTGGGTCGCAAGTCCCAGGCGCCGACTGGCATTCCTCTCTGTTCCACGCGATGGACCCGGCACCCGCACGGAGAATCCATGGATAGCTAAGAAGTTCGTCTCTGATACACGGATTTACTTCTTTTTTCATTGAAAGCGGGAATCAAACCAGTAAGACAAAGGTCAATGATGTGTGGCCATCTTTAAGAACCTCATACATACCCCCGACTGAGTTCAGAAGATCTTACTTACCAACAAAAGTAGCCTATGTTCATCGGGGACAGTGTAGCTAGCCAACAGTGAAAGAATAGGGTATTACACCATTTTTTTAAAACTGCTTAAAATCAATCTTTGTGCCGTAATGTACTACCAAATATTTTATTTTGATTTTTAAATACCGATAAACGGTCTAAATTTATGTTTAAAATTAGGACTTGACATTGACGTGCGAAAACGCTAGCCGCCATGACGTTTTTCCCGAGACGTCACTCAGTTAGTGAAATAGTTAACAACACGTACTAACATTAGTCATAAAGTATTTGACCGACTATCGGAGTGACGTCATATCGGATTCTAAAATGGCGTCTGCTGTTTTTGACACATTATAAACAGATAAAAAATGTCGATCTTTAAAATTAAATTATTAAATTTACACATTTGATTTTGGTGAAATATCAACGTTTTTTTATTTATTTTGTTCAAAATCTATAACATAAATGCATTTTTATATTTTTCCTTACATGGTGTAAAATACCCTATTATTTAAATCGGTCCAGCAGTTTTTAAGTTATTCATTACATACAAAAATACAAATCTGTGTAGATTAATATGTCATAATATGTAGTACTTATGTGGTAGTGGGAGAGTTAGGGGGTACAGAGTGCATCTTTGCTTGACAGTAGTTTAAATTAAGCAAGACATTCGTAACTCGGATGGCATTCATTAGTAGTCTTGTAACTTATGACTGTATATCACAAAAATGTTAACATTGCATTGCAAACGTAGGTCCATTAAGTTTTTGCAAGGTTATTTCAGGAAAAGATGAATATAAGCTGATAAAAAGTGCAAGATTGTCAGATAAAAAATGCTATTGTACGTTTTTAATTGCGCAAAAGTCCGCAGTCTCACTAGGATAATTTTAGTTGCAGTAATTGAGGTCTTCAGTTAGACAAGGTCATTAAGGTGGTTTCATAAGATTGAATTTCTTTATATTTTTTATGAAGCAGTAAGTGACGGGTAAATGAAGCCGCCTTGTGATTTTTTTAATGAGAAATTTTATTAATCGTTAAAATGGGCTACATTAGTCGGATCTTGGCTACGAAAACAAAAATAGCATTTTTGCCGTGAAGCAACTTTCGCAAAGGCCATTATTGGATTAGTGACCAAAAGGCACTTTAATAACAATTATACCCCTCCGGCCGTATGTTGACCAGGGCGGCCGATCTTACGATCAGCCATGTACAGAATCTATACCTACTAATATATAAAGCTGAAGAGTTTGTTTGTTTGTTTGTTTGTTTGAACGTGCTAATCTCAGGAACTATTGGTTCGATTTGATAAAATATTTTTGTATTGGATAGTCCATTTCACGAGGAAGGTTTTAGGTTATTGGAAACCGAAATCCACGCGGACGGAGTCGCGGGCGGCCGCTAGTATATTTATAGTGCACAAGTGAGTGCGCAAGCACAGGTGCATCCCTATTCCCTCACTCTCATAGTTTAGTGGTACAGCAATCTGACATGACCGTAGAGGAGCTCAAAATGAAACTTAACGGTCACCCATCCAATATCCCCCTTCTGCTTAACTTTACCAATCGCAACGCCAACCACTGCGTCATCAAGCCCCTCAAAAGGCGATGAAGAAGGTACGTTATGCCATTTCCAATATTATAATACCAACAATCCGCACGGGTCCTCGAAGTGGTTAAGGCTCGACCTCCCTAACCATTTATAGACAAGGCCTGTGTCCCAGAATTAGGGTTGATGATAGCGACAAAGAACCAAACACTTAGTTCATACAAAGTTTCAGACAAGAGGAAATTTATTTAATAAATTCAGTTATTATATTTATATTAATAAATTCAGACAAGAAATTGTCAATTTTAGAATGGACAATGGGGAACACGACTGACAGGTCAAATCACTCACTTTTATTAAACGTCAAAAACGTAAGCTTGTAGGGAAAATTGTATGAAATACTAAGGTTTGACGTCACAACTCAGTATTGTCAAATGAATACTTTTTTAGTTCCGATTAACTGTAATAATTTGTTAAAAGCGCAAAAGTTACTGATAAGCGATTATTTATTAATTACTTCTTTAATGTAAGAGTTTCATAATTTATTTTGAAGTCAGTCGTGTACCCTATCACGAGTTAGCAACACTTAAGACTAACACTATCATAGTCCTAGACAATCAAAAATAGACAGCACAATCTAGCCGAACTAGACACCGAATTCTCGCGCCAAAAAGGTCATTCAAGATGGCGGCGAGCGCGAAATGGCACCGGTTTGAGGTTAAAAGTGAAAGAGATCACGCCTTCTATTGTTGTCGATTAGAGGTAAACTGACTGAAATACGTACTTTTATACGTAGATTTAAATCGTTGAATTTGCCCTCACCGTACTTAGAACCGCTTTAAAATGGGCACTAAAACATGAAGCGATGATCGCTTTCTATCGCAGTGACAGTACGTTGAAACGTACGTAATGTCAACTAAAAATAATGCCGCAATTTTCTGGTCTTGGGGCACATCTAACGATTTAATTTATGCTTTTATAAGTATTTTTGCGGTTTGCTCGTTTTCTCTGGCTTTGATTACACTTGAAAAATGCAACTTTCAATCAAATTTTAAATTGAGGAGAAAACTTTATCATTTGGAAGGGTATTGGCTTTTTTAGAGGCAGGCAACGCATCTGCGACCCTTGTGCAGTTGTTGATGCCCAAAGGCAGCAGTTAGCTTACCATCAAGTAACCGTAACTCTTAAATTTATGTTTACCAAAAAATACCTTTACAGATTTAAAAAAATACTTTTTGAATTAACACTAACAATATTGGTACTATAATTTTTGAATTTAATGAACGAATAGGTAAAGAACCTACTGTTATTATTCCATCAAAGAAGTGTGTAATTTCACACTCAGTAACGTATCATTTAACTAACTTTCGTTCGGTAACTCGATAGGGAAAACTTCATGGCTTCCATTACTACATAAATTATTAATAAATATAAATATTTAGGTAGATCTTATTTGTCAATTAGTCAATAGGATAACAACGGCCGTATTCGGCCATGGCGGCCAAACTTATCAGCCAGGTACGCAGGATATAAGTCAAAGTCAAAGTAGTTTATTTTGCAATTTGATTTACATAGAAATTCTTTTGCACGTCATATCTTTTTTTTACCTACCAGCACGTCGACGTGAATGGCCTGCTGAGAAGAAGTACCCTATTATTTAATCCGGACCCTATTATTATAGTGCACAAGTGAGTGCGCAAGCACAGGTGCACTCTCTATTCTTGCACTCTCATAATTCGGTGGGACAGCAATCTGACACAACCGTAGAGAGAACAGGCGCAGGACCAACGGGTTAACGTGCCTCCCGAAGCACGGAGGAGCTCAAGATGAAATTTTGCGGTCACCCAAAGCATGTACTTACCTAAGATGTAAAACGTAGATTTAATGTTTAAAAAATTGCAAATAAGAAATCCTTACTAATATTATAAATTGGAAACTGAATTTGTTTGTTTAATTATTTGATTCTTTGTTCCGCTTTCACGTAAGTACTGAACCGATTGCTTTGAAATTTTGCAGAGGTAAAGTGAGTACTCCGGATTAAATAATAGGGTACTTTTTTATCCCGAAAAAAGTTATAAACACGTCAGTGCAATAAAAACTTTGAATTTGAATCTACACTTATAAAGAGGAAAGATATGTATTTTTGTTTGTAACGAATAAACTCAAAAACTACTAGACCGATTTGAATAATAATTTCACCGTTGGCTAGCTACACTATCCGCGGTGAACATAGGGTACTTTTGATCGCGGAAAGACCCGAAAGATTAGACTAACTAACTTAATACATAATTTTAAAACTTTTAAGATAATCATCATCATGCGACTGCGACTATGATCCTGAATGACCTATGTATGTCGTTTGACCTCCGTTACTCTTTACGGGAAACCAGACCAACGGCTTAACGTGCCTTCCGAAGCCCGGAATCGTCATTCGTATCGGACAATCAGATTTTTAGGATTCAAGCCTTCAATATCCTTACTTCTTCTATTTACTAGGGAAACTAGCACAAAGTGAAAGTGCGAGATTTGAACCCGCGACCAACGAGATTTTATAGCACAGATCTCTAACCACTACACCACGGAGGCAGTTCAAACACTCAAAACAATATGTAAGTAAACAAATATTAGTTTCTCGCACGGTGAAATCTTTTGTTTTACGCGTGTCAAATCGTTCGTCCATCCAGTATTATAAAACAATTGTTTTGTCTGTTTGTGGGCCATGGCTGAGTTCAAAAGAGGTTATATGTATTTGGACAATAACCATCGGTGTATTATATAAATGATAATGTTTACAATATATTGAACGTGACATTACAATGTAAATCATTATTGCTGATTCGAGTTTGTGTACACAATGTTGAGGTCGCGCTCCTTTACTTTCCAATCATTGGCCCGAACTGGGATTTGAACCCAGGACATCTGGTAGTTTAAAGTGTATAACATCCACTTAGCCATGTGGGCAATTACCGCAAAATAACACTCAAACAGTACGTGCAATGTTACCTTCACAAACAGAATAACACTTGAGTAAACATTATTATTAACGAAATATTGTAACATTACTAATAAAATTAGTAGTTAGTTATTTAATTTATTCTGTTCAATGTTAGAAAATGGTTATGAATATTTGAATGAATCATTTATAAATTATTTTATTTATCATTGCCATTTCTATTCTGCCATACACTTTAGTTCGCCTAAATTGTTTGCTAAAAACATTGCAATATTGTGCCATGTTAACAACGCTATTCAAGTACATTAGTCTTTAGCTTCATTCATAATTAACAACCACATTAAAATATAAAATACAACCATCCCATTCATAACACCTCATTCTCATAAACCTTCCCGATCCTTTACTTTTAAATCTTACTTTTTTCGATCTTCCAAGTTTCCCCACCTTTTCCATAATTGTCAGTGGCTAAATGCACAAACCATGCGAAGCCAAAATAAAAAAAAAAAAAAAAACGCTATGCCTTCCGATAATAGGGATGTTGCCACCACCAGTCATTTGACCTTCTTTTATTAACTGTCAAAACGATTCCAAACTATGAAGTTTGTATGGGAATAGCACACTATGACGTCACTAGTTTTAAAGTCAACTGAGTAACTAATTGTATAATTTTAATTTATTAAAAATCTTAATCTTACGTATAAACGAAAACAAACCAATACATTACGTGCTAAAAAGCGTCTTCTTTTTTAAGAAAAGTGTTGTGAAATTAATTATGATATGTGTTAACATCCCTATTTTACTTTTACGACATAAGCATATTCAATTAAAAAATGTGCATTGAATTTAATAGAAAAATACATTATATCTTCCCTCCACAGCGTTAGCTGAGTTTGGAGAAAACATTTATTTATAAACAGGGATAGTAGGTTAAAATTATATTCGTGTAAGTTATATTAACAATTAACACTGTGTTACCTCATGAAACCACACCGGAAAATGAAGTTGTTATTACCTGAAATAAATAAAATTATCAATTAAGCAATTGTGTGTTAACCTATAACTTATTAGAATTAATTGTATCATGGGCCGTAGTTAGCGACTAAGGTACATTCCGGGGGATGGGCAGCAGTGTTCCCCTGTGTTTTATCGTTCACCATACTTCGGTCACCAACCCGCCTGCCCAGCGTGTATAGGCATAAGCCCCTATCAGGGGGAGGCCTGCATTCAGCAGTGGATTTTGAGAGGCGGTGGTCGTTTATCCTGCGCCTGATCTCTCTACGGTCGTGTCAGATTGCTGCCCCACCGAACTATGAGAGTGAGGGAATAGGGAGTGCACCTGAGCTTGCGCACTCACTTGTGAACTTTTAATATATACTGCGTACCTGACTGATCGTACGATTATTATGATTCAATCATCGTCATTATCAGCCTATTAATGTTCTACTGCAGGGCAAAAGCCTCCATCATTTGAAATCATGTTTTCGTTACAAAGATGGGTTTTGGCTTAATTACCAAGCTTGCCAAATGAGATGGTGGTCACAAATTCGGGCGGTGTTCGGAAAAACCGACAAAAATTTCCCGATTCGAACCCAGGACCTCGACTAGATTGTATAATTTATCTTATCACCTATACTAATATAATAAAGATGAAGAATTTGTTTGTTTGATTGTTTGAACTTGCTAACATCGGGAACTAATCGTCCGATTTGAATAAATATTTTTGTGTTGGATAGTCCACTTGTAGAGGCTTTAGGCTATAGTATGTATATATGTTACGGGCAACGTGATTAATCGGGAATTATGAATAAGGGCCGGTCTTTATTAATAATTCCCAAGAGCGTTGGGCAAAGTGATTAATTTATCACTTTGACCGGCCCGTATTAATAATGCCCGACGCCTCTTGGTCCATGTAATAAATCAGTGTTTGAGATGGCTTGTATTTATCACTTGGACCGGGCATTATGATAAGAAATGTTTAAGGGTCACAAAAAAAAATAACCCTAACCTATTTTAGACCACCTAAGAAGCGGAAGACTAATGGATGGATTATAGGTTAGGGTTATTTTTTTTTATGACCTTTTAAAATTCCCCTAGTCACGAACATAACACATGGTAACGACTTTTCATCTTATGTAATATTTTTATCTAAATAAAAGTAAGAAGTTAATTATATCAATAATTGCTTTTAGTGTTTATTTTTAAATGTTCAATTGATGTGTCCTTTAACTTTTCATGTTAATATTGTAAGTTTAATAAGATTTAACTAGCAAAAACACTTCAAATAACCTATTTTATCACTTTGCCCAATATGGGTTGGGAATTATTCATAATGGCCGGGAAAAGTGATTAATTTCGCTATTTTTATCACATTGCCCAATTGAGTAGGGAATTATTAATACAGACCGGGAATTATTAATACGGCCCGGGCTTATCACATGGCCCGTAACATATATATACCTATGTAGCGCAGTCATTGAAGCGAAAAATATGGTCCAACCTCCGAATTTTTTTACTGTGAACCGATTTGCATGAAATTTTGGAATTAGTTTCATTGCACCCTTAAATTCAAAAGTGAAAATTATTTGAACGCCGCAACTACCCCTGGAGTGGTTGCCACCCCACCCCATCTCGGGGGTGAGTATTCTTTTTTTAAGATAACCTCGGATATCGATAGGAAAACTAATTTTAAGCAAAAAATCATCTATAAAGTTTTTCGATAAATCTAATACTTTTCAAGTTATTAGCAATTGAAAATTCGCAATTTTGTCACGTTTTTCATCGGTTTTTTGCAAATATCTCCAAAAATATAAGTTTTATCGAAAATTTTATAAGAAACAAAATTGTAGCTGGTAAAAAATTAAATAATTTTGTTTATCCTAAAGTTTTCTATGTGAAATATTAAGATATATATTAAAGATCGTAGCCGTTTTTTATTTTGTGTGCAATTTAATCGATGTGGTCAATGTCATCTAGCGGCGAGCAGATGCATTTTATGCATTCTTATAATTAAGAGTTTTGTAGTGCTTGAAATAAGCTTTCAAATGAGTACAAATAAAAGTCTTTTGCACGTAAAATAAGTAAGCTGTATTACAAATAAGAGGATCATCGAATGCTTTTTCTTGTAAATCAATGAGTTTCACAAGTGCCATTTCCAAGCTATTCATGCTATCACAATTTCTTAAACAGCATTGTAAAGGTAATTAGGAGAACTACAACATCCTTTATTGCAATATATAATTAAAAACGTTTTTCGAAAACGGTGAAGGGTTAAAGGGTTTAAGAGAGGCTGTGATTGCCGCTGCCACGCGCTCTTTAAACAATCATATCTCCGTCAGTTTTTGTTTAACAGAAATAACAAAGTTACTAAATTTTTTGTCAGAAAAATACCTAAAATTTTTATCCCTACACTTTTATACACATCTGTCGTAATTTTTGAGATATTATGATAAGAAGGTGGGATTTTTTAAAATATGAGATTTTATATTTTTATTTTAATCCTGTCTATTTTGAAAAATATGTGTCCTAAAGCAGCCAAACTGATACAATTTATCAAACATTTCATAATAAAGTTAATTCTTGGCGGAATACGAATAATTTCAATTCTGGTGGAAATGGCACTTATGAAACCCATTGTTTTAAAAGAAAAAATATTGGATGCTCCTCTTATTTGTAATACAGCTTACTTATAAAGACTTTTAATAGTACTCATTTGAAAGCTTATTTCAAGCACTACAAAACTCTTTTTTATTAGAATGCATAAATGCATCTGCTCGCCGCTAGATGACATTGACCACATCGATTAAAATGCAGACAAAATAAAAAACGGCTTTGATCTTTAATATCTAACTTTATATTGCACTTAGAATACGTTATAATAAACAAAATTGTTTAGTTTTTTATCTGCCACAATTTTGTTCCTCATAACATTATCGATAAAAGTTATATTTTTGGAGATATTTGCAAAAAACCGATGAAAAACGTGACAAAATTGCGAATATTCAATTGCCAATAACTTGAAAAGTATTAGATTTATCGAAAAACTTTGTAGATGATTTTTTGCTTAAAATTAGTCTTCTTATCGATATCCGAGGTTATCTTAAAAAAAGAATACTCACCCCCGAGATGGGGTGGCAACCACTCCAGGGGTAGTTGCGGCGTTCAAATAATTTTCACTTTTGAATTTAAGGGTGCAATGAAACTAATTCCAAAATTTGATGCAAATCGGTTCACAGTAAAAAAATTCGGACCCAAAACGCTTTATTACCTGCACTAATGGGTGCGGTAACCGAAAAGCACGCAGACGGAGTCGCGGGCGACCGCTAGTTTGACATTAAGAAACATATTTTCTTATTTATTTATTTAATCTTTATTGTACTACACAAAATATTGTACAAAAGGCGGACTTAATGCCTCATGGCATTCTCTACCAGCTTTTCTTACTTCTTTTCTATTTCTTATACATTAATTAAAAGATGTAACACATTCACTTGTGTAACAACGCGTGTAGTTATTCATTGTTACACATTATGAAGTAGGAAGGAAAGAAAACCGTTGCATAACTTTTATAACATCGTCTATTCGGTATTTAATTAGTAACCATTACTTGTTGAGTACCAATTCACACGTTAGTTTTTTTTATGTCATTCCAGTTTAATCAGATCAATGACCAGTCTCTACTAATGTATATAGCTGAAAAGTTTGTTTGTTTGTTTGTTCGAACGCGCTAATATCAGGAACTACTGGTCCGATGCGAAAAAATATTTTTGTGTTGGATAGTCCATTTGAAGAAAAAGGTCTAGGTTATAGTATATACCTATGTGTGCGGAAACCGATAGCCATGCGGACGGAGTCGCGGACGAGCGCTAGTACCTACAAGTATATTTTTACTAGCGGTCGCCAGCGACTTCTTTGCCGTGGATTCGGTTTCGGCGCACATTTTGTTATACTAGAGCTGAAAGCCTTTCTCGTCAAATGGACTATCCAAAACAAATTTTTTTTTTCTATTCGAACCAAATGGTTCCTAATATTTTATAGGACGTTCAAACACACAAGCTTTTCAGCTTTATTATATTAGTATTTATGGAGGTTCTAAACCACATCGACTCTAAAACTATTTACTCTAAAAAATGTGAACTTTTGTAGGTTTTATTCTATAAAGAAAAGCATAATAATTCCTGATTATTCCTGCCATATATTGATGGTTGAGTTCGGATATTTTCAGAACTCAACCATCAAGTTGCCACATAAAATATTTTCTAATTTTAATGATGCAATGTCTTTCATTCTTCCAAACCCTTCATTCTTATAGTTTTATTTTAATTTTCTATCAACACGCAATATATTTTGTTAATTGTTTTATTGAAACAATACATTTTATTCGTGATTAAATCTGACTTAATATGATAACCTTCGCAATAATTACACACTCGTTCATATAATCTGTCTCTTTTCAGAAGGTGTTTCTACACTACCTTTCACAACATCGTACAATTTAACAAAGCTTAGTATGCCGTGTATTATTGCGAAATGCTTATTTCGAAGCAAACCTAGTATTGTCTTGTCAGAACACGCAAAATTGTTATGCGTTGAACTGCCTATTCAAGAATAAGACGACTCTAGTTTGCTTAAACAGTAACTTTAAGCATTATAATAATACATATATTCAAAATTCAAATTATTCTTTATTAACATAGGCTTCATACAAGCACTTATTTATCGTCAGGAAACTACGAAATGACTCTACCACAGATTCGGATTCAGTTGCTCTTTTCAAATGCCATATTTTCATTTACAAAGTTCATAATATATATTACGAACATTGTTTTTTTGTTTAATTTGTTTGTTTGTTTGTATGAACGCGCTGATCTCAGGAGCTACTGGTTCGAAATAAAATAATTGTTGTCTCATTGGAAAGATATCCAATCGTCAAATAATAAACGGTTCGACCAATATTATCACAGATAGATTTTAATTTTACGCTTCTTCATAATACGGAAAATAAAACACTGCGCTGATTGGTCGATGTTGATCCGATCTGCTAGTTTATAAATTCCTAGTAAATTTATAAACTAGCGGATCGGATTATATTCCGGTGACAGATACCTACACTACCAACACTGTGACCTTTGGCATTACGTAGATACCTACAATAACAATAAAACAGTATTATAACTGAGCAACCTTCAGTTCATCTTCATATATGTACCTACGTTGGTATAACTTTATTGGACAGGTTTATAAAGTTTGTTAAGTGCAAAACATAATCAAATCAACTGAGCACAAGGGAATTACTCGTTGTAAAATCTTAATAAATAAACAACCCCATAAATAAATGAAAAATATCTAAAAATATGACATAAATTGATCTGAATCGGTGTTAAGTACCTTTTAAGCACTTGTGTTACATATATCAGAATCAACAGTGTTAATACAATACAAATATACTTAAATAGATACATACAACACCCAGACCAAGACAAACAGACATGTTCAATGAACTTTGTTCATGCACACAAATGTTTGTCCTGTGCGGGGATTGAACCCTGGACCTCTTGGTTTTATAACTTCTTGACCATAAGGGGGATAAAGAATTATTCCTGAATGTAACGTTATCAAATGTTCTCAAAAATTAAGTACTTATGTACAAGAATATTAGAAGTTTAGAAGACACAAATAAAATATCTACTCTAGACAACACTTAAAGCTTATTGTAATCATAAGTGCATCCTGTGAAAAAGTCGATAGGTATTTATTAATGTCTCTGGTTTTTGGCTGTATGGGCTCCCTTTGCCTGTCCTGGCAAGGACAAAAGAACCAAAATAAAATATCTCTGTTTTTTTCGAAATTAAATTATTATTTCTATGCATGAGATATTTGTATGAACAATACACAAGTCTAGAACAGTGCACTACAGAAATAAAGGAAACCTATCACACAAACAATAACCAAGTTTATTGACATAGCTGTTGTCTTAACCGTTTACGTAATAACGCATTTTAATCGTCATTAATTAAAACAAAGACTTATTTCAAATGACGCGCGCCATTGTGCATCGAATCGTTTTCTTTGTCAAGTGGCAAAGACAACGACTTTCGTACAGCCTACTCGAACGAAACGCGGAAACGGTGAGTTCCGTAATCGTGTATGGGTGGCTTTATAATGAGGCGATTAAAGGTTATTTTTTTATCTGTTATTGATATGTTTTTTTTTATGTTAAGGCACGAGCATTCGATACAGCCAATGGTAAGTGACTTTCCCGCACAGACTATTAATGTCACATCACACTGCAGGATAAAGGCCTAAATCATTTGAGATCAGCTATTGTAATAAAAAATATAGTTTTGGCTTAATCGTCACGCTTGCCAAATGCGAATAGGTTATGCTGATCACAAACCCAGGTTATGTTCGTAAAAAACGAAATATATTTTGCAATTTCCAATTTCTTTCTCAAATCCGACTATTCCTTCCAATTTTAAAGGATTTATAGAATTATTCTTAACTCTTTCATGTCATAAGGGGAGGGACCGTAACACAAACTTCGAAGAGCAACTGTTTAATTAAATGCTTGCAAAATGCTCATCGCTCTAACTTGCGCAAGCGCATCCGCGTTGCATTTCAATAGCAGACTCGTTGCCCAATTAATCTAGAACACTATCGATTGTTAATATTTCCTCCTTGGTGTAGTGGACTTTGATGGGCCGTGCCGGAGGACCTGGGTTCGAATCGCGGTTCAGAATGAAAAATAAGTGCCTTCAAATCGGATTTAGTCTGAAACTTGTGCATAAAGGCCTAAGTATAAGATAAAATAAAGATAACGAATTTAAAATACAAAAATTGCAATATATGTCTAATTATAATTTTATTGCATCTAATTACTATATTACGTAATGATTGACGTTTACAAACAAAGTGCCTAATTAGTTAACATCTACATAATTATGAATTTGTGTAAAATAATTCTTGGTAAAAAAATTCATAGATCGTTATTTGATCATAGAACCTAAACTAAAAAAAAACGTTTTTCGAGTAAATCTGCATTCCCGTCAAGACCCATGAGATTCTATACTTTTTATAGGCTACTAGCGATCGCCCGCGACTTCGCCTGCGTGGATGTCATATCCTTTTTTTTTGCAATAAAAGGTAGCCTATGTTCTTTTTCAGGGTCTAAAGATTGGCTGGGCCAAATTTCATCAAAATCGGTTGGGATGTTTTAGCGGGAAAGCGTAGCATATACACAGACAGAGATACTTTCGCATGTAAAATATTAGTAATGATCGAAATATTTTCTTAAAGAAAACTATTTTTTTTTTAGAATGAATAATGTGTATTTATATTTCTCAGTATTCAAATTCAGTAAGAATCTTTCCATAACATTATGCAATTGATGTAAAGTAAAATAATCAATTTTATAATAAAATAAACAATTATCCACATTTAAAAGCGCAAATGACACTAATACCGGCCATCCGACAATCCTCGTAATCCAAACAAAAATGATCTTTCAACCAAACACGTTTAAGTCCATTTTCCACTGCATCCATCCACGACCGTACAATACCAACACTGTTACAAGGTAAAGTTTACTGTATTCTAATTAACATACGGCTCAGTTTCAATTGCGCATGTACATGCAATATTATTTCGCGTGTTTCATAATGATCGTTATTATGAAATCCGAAGGTTAAGTTATGCCGATTTAAATAAATTAAAATAAAAACCGAGATGCATTGTACCAATAACACACTTTGTACGCACTAATTGTTATTTTAATTCCAATTAAGTGCATTGCAATGTTTCTAACAATAGATTATGTTACGTCAAATTTTGTAACGAAATGACTCAGCAGATATTGTCTCTTAAAAAAGACTGCATGGCAGATTAAAAAAAAAATTTAGAACTTCAGTTAAACCATGGCTTTCTTTTTATTGCTTTTTTAAACAAAAAGCAAAACAACACCAGGCACCTATTTTATTCTTGACAGTTTTTAAATTATGAGAGACATTATTTACATTTTCAAAAAACAATTTGAAACTTTTGTTTGAAAAATAAACAATATCTACAGTTTGCGGACAATATTTAACATCCACAAATCACTATTACAACTTCATAGAAAATATCCAAGTAACGGGATAATAAAAAGGTTACATTTAAATAAGTGAACAACTCATTTATTGGATTTTGAAAAATAATACCTAATTTATTTTTAAAAAGGTGTACTTTGTTCACTCTAAAAAGAACCTGTTAAGCCACCATCTTGGGCCACTTTTTTTAATTTTATCTTTTCTTTAATGGCTTCCGATTTAAATGTTTGTTTTGAAAAGAAATAAATACGTATTTTTCGTATAATTTCAACGTACATCTTTCACTCATTAACTTTAAAATATTCCACTTGTCAGTTACATTATTTAAATACAAACCTTAGTACACAAGTTGAATCATCGGTTTATACAAACATCGGTTAGACTATCTCCGAGATACAGTGTAAAATGATCCTTAAGCAGTTGTAAATTATGTTGAATTTTGATTTTTCATAATACCGAATACGAGTAAATAAGGAAGATTCGTATATCATAAAACATCCGTAAGCGAATTTTATTTATTATCGAATCAACGGTTTTCTGATTTTCTTGAGCACCTTTTCACAGCTGTACACAGTTGGTTTATTGGGTATTTGACTGACAGGTCAAATCACCTACTTTTATTAAATGTCAAAAACGTAACCTTGTATGAAAATCAGTATGGAATACTGAATTGTGACGTCACATTTTTGTATTGTCAAATAAATACTCTTTTAGTTTCAATTAGCTGTGATAATTTGTTAAAAACTCAATAGCAACTGTGGGATAAACATATGTGTGTAACTTTTGATAACATCTTTTATATTATGTTAGAATAAGTTATTTTATTTCGTATGCAGTCAAATACCCAGTTGAATATTAGTGTAAGTATAAAATTACCTTTTGAAAGGTACTGAGGTGTACATCGACATCATAACCATTGGTTCTGTCGCTCTTCATAGATCGACGTAGGTAAACCTACTGTATGTTACTTAAATGAGAAAGTTATTAAATAGCCTTCGTACCCGGAAATCAGTTTCTAGCAAGAAACTCGATAGTGGGTTTTATAATTTGTTTTTTTTTTTACAATAAGTGATAGAATCTATAACTCAAAATTCTCTACTACGATGGGTACCTTGGATTCGTTAATCTGTAGGTATGTAATAATTGTACCCTTTTCATGCATAGGTATCAGAACTGTTTCTTTTTGTAAATTTTATGCATCATGTGGCATACTTAATAAAAAAAAACCGGCCAAGAGCGTGTCGGACACGCCCATGAAAGGGTTCCGTAGCTGAAAGATGGCCCGACCGCCTAAGACACCATTTAGTAAGGGCAACTGCGCGTCATAAGTTGGTCGAGTTGTATAAAAATAACTATGTATGATACAGAGTTCGCTATAGTTTTCGTTGAAAGTACTTACTTGGAGGTATACAGGACATTTTTTTCAGAATTATTGTAATAGTATTTCAAAAGTTAAGGGGGGGGGGACGCTCTAATTTTAACTTTGTATTAATATATCTCGAGACTGGGGTGTTTGATCCACATGGTTTCAAGGCAAGTTTTATTGTATTTAAAAATACCTTTTTAACGATACCCCACATGTTGGGGTAAGTCGAATTTTTTTTTTCGAATTTACTTTTCGCTGTATGGGAGGGGGGGTAAAAATAATTATTTTTCGATTATTTTAAAAACCAATTCTTAAATTATCACTATACATCTCTCCACCAATTTTCGTGGCAATCGGTTCAGAAACGGCGGAGAACGAGCCAGGACAGACAGACAGACAGACAGACAGACAGACAGACATGTCGAAACTATAAGGGTTCCGTTTTTTGCCATTTGGCTACGGAACCCTAAAAATGAATATGGGTTTAAATAATGGATTGGACCAATCTAAAACCTAAACAAAAAATGTGCCGACTACCTACTTACTCAATTCTTGTTGATTTAGCGTGAGTATGAATCAAATTGATTAATTTATTATTTTGTTCTTGCTGCAGTCACGTAAGGTCTGTTATTATGCAAAAGAAGTGCATAAATTATCGGAAAACGCAATGTTATTAAACAAAGAACTTGTTGATTCGCGAATCCTACTCCTATTATATGTAAAGGCGAAAGTTTGTAAGTATGGATGTATGGATGTTTGTTACTCTTTCACGTAAAAACTACTGAATGGATTTGAATGAAACTTTACCACAATATAGCTTATACATCAGAATAACACATAGGCTATGAAAGTCGAAATTCACGCGGACGGAGTCGCGGGCGGCCGCTAGTATTAGTATAATATCAAATATGAAAGTTAAGCAACCTTCTGCACGGTCAGTGGCAGGATGGGTGTCACTACAGTTTAGCCTCCGTGGTTTATAAAAATGTAATAATGTAAGTTTCACTCATCATAAGTAAAACCGATTATTTCGAAAAATATTAATAAGTAGTATTAATATTAGTAAGTACCTACACGCTGGGTCGCAAGTCCCAGGCGCCGACTGACATTCCTCTCTGTTCCACGCGATGGACCCGGCACCCGCACGGAGAATCCATGGATAGCTGAGAAGTTCGTCTCTCTCTCAAAGTACTCCAATACTAAACGTTGTTTTGATCAGCAGTCAACGCCTAGTTATTTACAGAGTTATCATTATTATTAATCTAATTAATTTGTTGTTTACACTTTTCAATATATTCGATTTATAGTGGAAATGCCGGTTGTGTTAAACGAGTGTTTTGATTCGTAGAATTAAAAACAAACAGACATCGATATCAGTATTTCCCCAATTAAATAAAAGATTGAACCATAATATGATTCTCATTTTGTTGTTCTGTGGATCTTGGAAGTTACTATTTTAAAATGTTTGATTTATTTTTTTTGTTATTAATTGTGCTTTAGAAGGCATGTAAAGCCGTTGGACCCGAATGTAGTCTTCTTCCTAGCGTTTATCCCGTTTCAATGCGGGGTCCGCTTTGACCATGATCCAGGATTTGGCAAGTCTGGTTATTACAGTAAAGCGACTGCCATCAGACCTTGGTAACCCTTAGAGGGGAACCAGACAGATTGGATCATGGTTACAAATTCAGATCTAACTAAACTAAAGTCAGAAACTATCTGAATGTGCAGGTTTCCTCACTGTGTTTTCCTTCACCGCCGAGCTAATGGCACAAATCCACACATAGATTTCGAAAAATCCAGAGGTTTGGGCCCGGAGTCGAACCAAGGTGCTCACGTTTGTGAGGCGCTGTTCGTACCACTAGGCCACCATATCAGTCGTTAAAAACAACAAATCCGCTCTGGGATAGTAGTGACCAAATGGGTCTTCCTATCTATCCATAGGGAAGGCTTAATGCCCTAACTGTGGGGACGTTAATATGCTTATCATCATCAACAGCCTATCGCAGTCCACAGCTGGACATAGGCCAATAGGCTGATGATAATGATTAATTTACCCGCGTACAGAATCGTACCATAGTAAATCCTTTTTTTGTTAACATAATTCAATGTAAACACAGCAAGTAAGGTTATTGGTTCTTAATGCGATGCTTAGTGATTCGTTAATACAAGGAAAAAGGTTTGTTGAAACATCCAATTATATAAAGACGACGCAAAACAAAAAAAAAACAAGTCACAATCAAATTAAAAAGAAAAACGTCCTCCAAAAAGATTAACACGATTTAAAAAGATAGGTAAAAATAAAATTAAGTGAAAGGTCAAAGACTATTCTCTTTGACTGTCCATTGTGTTATCGTAACATTATCCTACCTCCATAGTTTAAAAAAAGAAGTTTCAAATCAAAACTATGTTATGCACAAAACTGCAGTAGTTAGTAATCCTTTGAAAGAGTGGGTTGCAAGACTTGCAAGTAATAATAGAAGCACCAACCTTGAATTCGGCGTCCTAGTAACTTTAGAACCGTTTGCATTGAACTCTATTTCGCTGCCACCGAAACTGGTAACTAAAGGCACATCTCCTTCAGCCATTGCTCACACACAACACTAAAAAAATAACCAAATTATTTATCTGTGACTGAGTATTTTTTTTTATAATGTCAATTATTTCGCGCGCTGTCAGATGGGTAATTTTAATGTCGACTTTATAGCGCGCGAGTTGGGTATTTTACAATGTCGTGTTTTCGGACGAGCGTGCGTGCGTCCTACCGAGAGTGCACTGACTGACTGGCTGATTTTATTGATGTAAATATAATGATGGGCGTCTACGCGGTCAGATAACAACATGTGATGGTCAGTCGTCGGACGCTGCGTATCTGTGATAATTGGACCGCTTTATGCGACGCTGTTGGCGGAAGCCATCTTTTTTTCTTTCTTTTAACACCACAAGGTAATATGAAAAAATTGTCTTATGGAATAAAAAATAAAATGATGTATGTAACCATTACGAGCCAAAATATTCCATCAGGAAGAGTGGAAAGCCAATATACCCAGTCACTATAAAAAAAATATTTGCAAGTGCGCTCAAAGAATAAAAAATAAAGGATTGTAGGGAAGGGAAGGGAAAAATAAGGAAAATAATCATTTTGTCACAAAAGTGCGCGTGTAAGTTCGTCACAGGTTGATGTCCTTATAAGTTAATTAGATTCACAAATAAAACACTCAAGGGAACAATTAACTACTTGCCCATTATTTAACTACATCTGATGACGTATAAAGTGATTAATTGAAAAACATTAACTAGGAAACTAATGAAATGTTGATTAGTGATGGTTCCGTAGAAAAACATTTTTAGGACATAATCATCAGTTCGATTTAGGTATTTTGAAAAGATTTATCTATCACTAGCGGCCGCCCGCGACTTCGCCGCTCTGTTCGCATCAAAGAAAGGTAGCCTATGTTCTTTTTCAGGTTCTAAAAGTTGTCTGCGACAAATTTCATCAAAAGAGGTTTAAGCGGGAAAGCGTAAGAGACAGACAAAGTTACTTTCCCATTTATAAAATTAGTATGGATACTGAAGAACTCTAACTTTATGAAACGACTGAACGTTATGCTATCATTAATCATACTTAAGCTTGTTTAAATAGCTGTGTTGAGTTTTGCTAAGTCAACAATGAGGTTATAAATAATGTGGCGACACCATTGTTCCTTTTAACCAGACTTACTACTTATACAATAATAATGTGAAGGTTGTAGAAATTTTTATTGATTAAGTCAATCTCTCTCAGGTTTGATTTGAAAAGTCTTTTGTGTTGGATAGTACATTTTGACGAGGAAGTTTTAAGGCTTTAGTTTATACCTATGTGGGCGAAAACCGAAACCACGCGAACGGAATCGCGGGCGGCCACTAGTATAATAATAATATGAAAGTTGTAGGAAATGTTATTGAAAAATCTAATGTAAGTATCCATAAAATAAACTTCCTTTATTGACATAAATATATACCCGTCCTCAATTCGAACGGGTGGACAATTGTTTAAACATTACAGGTATTAAAGCATATTATTATTTTACTAACATACACCCGCGACTTCATCCCCGTGGATTTCAGTTCCCACACATAGTGGTACATAGCTTAAATCCTTCATCGACAAATTAACTAACAAACCCAAAAAGATTTTTTCAATACGATTCAGTAGTTCCTGGGATTATTAGCTCGTTCAAAAACAAAAAAACTGTTCAGCTTCATTACATTTGGTATAGCAACATTTCCATAACCTACACGCTCTGGATCGAAAGTCCCAGGCGCCGACTGACATTCCTCTCTGTTCCACGCGATGGACCCGGCACCCGCACTGAGAATCCATGGATAGCTAAGAAGTTCGTCTCTCCGGCCAATATTTATTACTTTATTCGCAACAAGCATACAGCGTTGCCTCTTATAAATACTAGTGGTAGATGTCTAGAGACATATATATCTCTCTGGACATTACTCTCATAGCGCCACCTAGCCCCAAACTAAGCATTAGCCTGTGCTATGGGTGCCAGACAATGGAAAAATGTTAAATAAATAAATAAATACATGGGACTAATACACCAATTGCCTAGCCCCAAACTAAGCTTGAAGCTTGTACTATGGATGCTAGGGAATGGATAGAAATACTTAAATACTTTTTATAAACATCCATGACTCGAGTACAAATGCCGATGTTCATCACACAAACATTTGCCCCTAGCGGGATTCGAACCCGCGACCTTTGGTTTTGTAGCCAGGGTCTCTAGCCACTCGACCAACGGGTCTGTCAATTTACTTATACATATAATATTATAATTATTGTACATAGAAACACCCAGACTGATACAAACAGACATGTTCATGCACACAAATGTTTGTACCGTGCGGGGATCGAACTCGCGACCTTTCCTCAACCGACTTCTCGACCATTACACCAAACGGCTCGTCAAAAAAAAAAAAAAAAAACTCAAAATATACTTTATTCATGTTGGCCTCTGCAAGGCACTTATAAATCGTCATACATTTTTAGCATAAAGGAATGACTCGACCACCGACTTCGTAAAGCAGTCATCTACCGAGAAGAAGCGGCAAGAAACTCGATAGTTGCTCTTTTCAATCGCCAAATAATAACAATAGTTTGTCCATACAATAATATGTATAATAACAAATTGGTGCGCGTGCGCATAGCACCGTCCGCGCGTCACAGCTGTACCATGCCGTGACATGCGCTGCCGCCCGGCGCCGCTTCGGCAAGTACATGCAACCCGAACATTCACTGAAGGACGTACTTAAGCACCTAGGCCTTAACAGGTAAGTAACTCACTTTTGTCAGACAAGACACATCAAACATTCAATTCGTCACTTGTGATAATACCCCTTGATCGTACCTCCGGCCGTATTCAGCCATGGCGGCCGACATTACGAGCAGCCAGGTACGCAGGATATATTATAGTGCTCAAGTGAGTGCGCAATTACAGGTGCACTCCCTATTCCCTCACTCTCATAATTCGGTGGGTCAGCAATCTGACACGACCGTAGAGATTTTGGGATTCAATCGACTAGTGGGTCATCTGGTAAGTGATCACCGCTACCCATGGACATCAACAACCGTACAAGGGTCGCAGATGCGTTGCCTGCCCTTAAAAACACCATACCCTCCCCAACTGAGCTCTGGCGACCTTACTCACCAGCAGAAACATAGCACAACAGTTACGAAGTGCTACTATACTGTGGTCTTCTGTAAGGTGGAGATATGTACCTACTTCCCCAGACGAGCGGCTGAATCGAGTGGAATTTCCACAAAGCTCTACCTCTCTCAAAATATCGATGTCATTCTTCAAAGTCTAGGTTCCATCCAACTTTGGATACCTACTCGGTATGATTTATGTTCTTTATCGACAACCAGTTAAAGTCCACTGCTGGACATAAAAATACAGTCGAATCTACATCTACACTATCTATACTAATATATAAAGCTGAAGAGTTTGTTGTTAGTTTGAACGCGCTAATCTCAGGAACAACTGGTCCGACGATAGTTCATTTGACGCGGAAGGCTTTAGGCTATTTGAAATTGAAATCCACGCGGACGGAGTCGCGGGCGGCCGCTAGTAATACAATAATCCCAAGTACATCTGCCGCTCTGTTGCAATGCAACGATTCTTCCTCGAATCGTTATCAGAGCGGCCACCTGTTTGGAAATTGGAAACAAAACTCTTTGTTTACAAAAAGTTTCGATAACTGGCACATACGTCATTTCTGCGTTTAGGTATAGAGTGCAAAAAGTACTGGTCAGCGAACGTTTCCAATGACAGAAATGTTCATTCACACAAATTTGTCCTGTGCGGGAATCAAACTTCTGTTCCGGCACTTCTTCTCAGCAAGTCACACACGTCGAAGTGCTAGTAGGTAAAAATAATATGATGTGGAAAAGAGTTTCTATGTAAACTAAATTTTAAAATAAACTACTTCGACTTTGATTCTGAGTAAACTTGATGAACATTTCACCAAGCGGGTCGTCAAATAACATAATAGATAACAATATGGACAGAAGCTAGTTTAAGTTTTTAATTTAAGACAGCCACGACACGAGTTTGTGGACTTCAATTAAATAATATAACCAACAATATAATGAGGCGCTCGATGGCGCAGTGGTTAGCGCACTCGTCCTGCGGTTGCTAAAGTTAAGCAACGTTCGCAGATGCCAGTCATCGGATGGGTGACCGAAAAATTTCATCTCGAGCTCCTCCGTGCTTCGGAAGGCACGTTAAGCCGTTGGTCCTGCGCCTGATCTCTCTACGGTCGTGTCAGACTGCTGTCCCACCGAATTATGAGAGTGAAGGAATAGGGAGAGCACCTGTGCTTGCGCACTCACTTGTGCACTATAATATATCCAGCGTACCTGGCTGATCGTAAGATCGGCCGCCATGGCTGAATACGGCCGGAGCGTATTATTATTATAACCAACAATGATCTGTCACTGTACTTATTCAAAGTAAATAAATAAAACCATATCCGGAATTCGAACCACGGACTTCCCGTTTGAGACTTCAGCTATCGCGTCCGTTTATTTCTGATTCACTTATCAAGTTAATACATGGAATATAACTATAGTAGGTACTATAAATAAATTCATGTGTAATGTACTCTTCCTTTAAACCAATTTAAAGAAGATGGAGTTTTTTTCCTGTAAGTGGAAGGTAAATGAGCAAGAATATCACCTAATAGTAAGTGATCACCGCTGCCCATGGACATCAACAACCGCACAAGAGTCGCAAATGCGTTGCCTGACTAAAATACTCCATACCCTCCCCAACTGAGCTCTGGCGACCTTACCAGCAGAAACATAGCACAACAGTTACGAAGTGCTACTTAACTGTGGTCTTCTGTAAGGAAGAGGTACTTCCACAGACGTGCGGCTCATTTGAGTGGAAGTTCCACTAAGATTTATCGCCTTAAACCAGTGGTTCCCAAACTTATTTTGCGTACTGCCCACTTTGGAGAATAAATATTTTTTAGCGCCCCCTATATTCAATAAAATAGGACAGATATATGAACTGCTCCCCCCCCCCGCCTCTACACAATGCCCCCATATTCTTTCTGGGTCTCTTACCGCCGCCCCCCTTGAGACCCGTAGCGCCCACAAGGGGGCGTTATCGCCCACTTTGGGAAAGACTGCCTTAAACGCTTCCAATTGAAGATGTAACTGCAGGTTATGTCATAACGTTCAGACTAATTTTAAAATTGAATTTTCGTAGAACTAAACTGTGGAGTTGTTTCGTGGAATCACCGTTTTGGGAAAAACATGTTTTTGCAACAGATACAGATTATGCAGATTAATTATATTATGGAATTATTGTGTCTGTTTTCATGATAACGGCACTCAGCGTCATCAAAAATAGTGTTTTCCCAAATTATAGACTTGGTATGACTAGGGACCATTAAACCTTTACTACCTTTTAATAGTATTGAACAGGATGTAATTGATTTCTTCTTCGTCTTCAAATCTACATTATTATTGATGAAAATAGGCTATTTCTTAAACCTGCAAACTGTCAAATTCTTGCGGAATACCTTTGTGTATGCGGGATACCTTGATATTTCACCTTAAGAAAATCTAAGTAGTGGTTCCTAAATCTATACAAATATTATAAAGAGGAAAGGTTTGATTTTTTGTTTGTTTGTTTGTTTGTATGAATTGAATAGGCTCCGAAACTACTTGGCAGATTTGAAAAATTTTTTCACTGTTGGAAAGCTAAATTCACCCAGAGTAACATAGGCTATATTTTATCCCGGTACGGGAAGTAGTTCCCCCGGGACGCGGGTGAAACCGCGTGACGGGCCGCTAGTCACTACATAGTATTAAACAAAGTCGCTTTTTCTGTCATGTTGTCTGTCCCTATGAACGCTTAAATCTTTAAAACTACGCAACGGATTTTGATGCGGTTTTTTTTAATAGATAGAGTAACTCATGAGGAAGGTTTTTATGTATAATATCATCCATTAAACAGTGGACAAGTACCACGGGCGAAGCCGTGGCGGGCCGCTAGTATCAAATAAAAGCCTATCTTTCACCACATCTAATAATGGTGGGTCACATCCCTACGCTATATAATCGTTTCATTCAAAACAAATTGAACTTTCTTGCTATCAAGCTATTAGAATCAAAATCGATTACAACACAAGTTTTGTCTAGCAGAATTCGTTACACATTATTACACAACCAATTCTCGAAACTTCGACCATAAGAAAACAGTGGCCATGATCTTAGAAATAAAAATAATAATTAAAAATTGTTTACACTAATCCGATCTAAGTGACTTCAAACAAGTTTTCGCAGATATAAATAACTGCTTTATTCATCCAGAAGAATAAAAACTTCCATTACAAACAAAATGTTACTATATGCGGGTCCATTTAATTCGGTTACGTAGATGTTATGCAAATTTCGACCTTCATTCTTTAGTGGAACGGCCGAAAACAGCTGAGCAAATTTTTATAATATGCAAATATGGTGATTCACCCTACTTTCGCACAAACTATGTAGTATTTTGTTTTGATGCTAGCTTTAAAGGATGTACATATAAACATACATTAGCTTCTACATACATATGTGGTCGATTTATATTATCTACCAAAATGATTCAGCATTTTGTATCTGTTCTTAATAATCGAAAATTCCCTGTGTTGCTGTTTCCTGGTCTAACGTTTAGAGAACTTGACGACAAAACCGATTGTTTCGAGTTTGATTCCCGCTAGAGGCAAATAAATAAATAAATGTTACACAACATCACATACATTGATCTGACTCCGTTTTACCTAGCTTAAGCACTTTTGTTACGGACTTCAGAATCAACAGTGGTATTACAAATATACTTAAATACATATAACACCCAGACCAGGACAAACAGACATGTTCATGCACACAAATGTTTGTCATGTGCGGGAATCGCCAAGCGGGTCGGCAAATGTTTGTTTGATGAACATCAGCTGATGATGGGCTGATAATATTCTTGCCTTTTCTCTCATTACAATTTCGTTAAAGATGACATAATGGCGAACTCATTATGTCATCTATTATATCAAAACAACAACTATTATTTAAAACGAGCGACTGTTAGTATAATAAGTGCAACTCAAGCCCAGTGGTTTGGCACGGAATTTTAATTATATTCCAACTTAGATTGAGGTTTGCCGGTGTGGGAAGATGAATTATTCCCACGGATCTGTTTATTATTATTCTCATCTCATATTGTTTTCTGAGTCTAGAATCTGCAAGGACGAATAATTGTACGTATTTGAATATTTGTGCCGAAAAAACAATTAATGGAGGAAATATCGTTAACACTCGTAACTAAGTTTACGAGTTATTTTAATAGTTTCACAAATGTCCACAATTATTTAATATAATTATGTATAATATATCTATTTATCGTATGTATTTCATCATTTGTCACATGGGATTTATTTAACGTCTGTTAAATCCTGGAGAAATCCTCCAAGTTTCTATTTTAACGACGCTCCATATTTCAATCGAAACAATTATGTTATCTGTGCCCCGTTTTCGCGCGTAAAAGTTACGTATACGGGTTGACATCGAAACAGCCAATCAACATACGCCAAAATTGGCGCAATGCACTTTCAGCGTACGTGATTGGTGAGCTAATCGCGGCGGTGACCTGTAATTGGTCAGCCCACGTAATGGCGTTTGCTTTCTCTGATTGTCTATGACTTTCGCTAGTTTCGCTGGCGTTGTCTTTTTTTTGTTTGTCTAAATGGGTCGGTAATGATAATATTTTTGCGGTCTTTTATGTTGTAATGGTAATTTACTCGGTGACAAATACTTAGGCACTTCTTTTCTACTTCTGTTTTTAAACAAAGAAAGATAAATTGTTAGGGAAAAATAGAAAAACGTTGTTATAATGAACAGGATGTAAATCGTAACAAAAAGAACTCGAAAATCTTTAAGTAGATTTTGGTATGCTCTTAATGCAAAGATTGTGAGTCCGGTATAAAACCAGTTTTTTCTTTTTTAATTTTTTTGATACTCTAGGTACCTACCTAAGTCATATGTGATTTATTTTCTCAGAGTAACTCACCCACTATGTATGTATTATATTCATTAATCTGAGATTAAAACACTGGTTCTTTTAGTAAACGCACTTGTGTAACATTGCAAAGTTAACCAAAGCCTGATTGTCTTATCTCAAATGTCAGAGCAATAGGTATTTACTAATTTCTAAGAAAAAGGACTTTTTGAAGAAATTGACGTCGATTGGTTAAGATGATGCAATTTTTTTAAAGGTTTCATAACAAATAAATACGGTTGCACTACGGTCTTCCATTAAATCAAATCAAATCAAAATATTCTTTGTTCAATTGGGTTTAATATGAGCACTTATGAATCGTCATAAAAAAATACAGTATTAAGGACTCGACCGGTTCGACCACCGATTCGGAAGGCAGTATTCTGCCGAGAAGAATTTAAATTAAAAGGCTCTAATCACACTTAGAATCTAGTAAATCAAATATTAGTATCTAAGTCTTAGATACATATATAAATGTTTTTCAACCATGCAAAGCTGCATTCTCCCGGAATGCGAAATAGGTTCAATGCCCGTCTGATACCTACGTAAGACAAGTTTTTTTGATGGCAATTTTCACAAATATACCTAGGAAAGTACATATTAAATGTTGAGTATACGTGGTATAGTATACGTATATTTGTGTAAATTGCCATCAAAAAAATAGTAATACCTCAATGGCCAAAAACCCATTTTGCAACGATTACAAGATTTCACATGATGGATGCCTTTGCCCTTCCGTGGGACATTAATAGGCTGATACTTTAGTAGTATTTACTTATTTATTATAATGTTAACCGCAATGCAATTCATCTTAACTGCACGTTTCTCTAAAATAGTCACTTAACGGTATTCAGGTGTCTCAACTATGCCATAGCTGTGCGAAAAGGATAGACATATAAATGACAACGGCGATGACAGAGACAAAAGATGCGACAACTCTAGACAAGAGATTATCTGTGGACAATTTATTTGCATACAATAGTTTTATAAATTGTTTTTTAATTGGTTAAGCTATTATGTTGATATTTAGTTTTGTCAAAGTTTTTATTTTCAGTCTTAATGGTGGGAATGTTTATTTATCTTTTAAAGTAGTGTGATGAATTACCTGGGTAATAAATTGTGTGAGTCTTAGCTTCAGCACATAGACATAGGTTGTCTAAAGTCCGCCATTTTTAAAGCATATAAAAAGGTTTATTTTTATGGGCTTCGCAAAAAGTTTTTATTGCTTCCCAAGACTAGTCAAAGGAGTATTAGAAAAATTTAAATACCTATAGGATTTTAGACTTTCGCGTTGCATTATGACACTAGTATTATTTAACGGGACTTAAAGCGATATTAATAATGTAGTATATGTATACTACTTACTGCTTGACGTTTTAATATCGCGTTAAGTCCCGTTAAATAATACTAGTGTCAAAATTTAAATAGTTTATTTTGTAATACAACGTGTGCAACTCAGATCATCGATGATCATTCATCTGTGACAATAACGGTAGGCTGGTTTAGTGTAATCAAATTCGCAACTTTATTAAATGTGCCTAATGTTAAATTTAATGAATCAATAGCTTGTAGCCCTCTTAGAAAATTGATAACTTTGGAAGGAATCAACAACACAATTTTTCGGCTTGTAAAACAGCGGCAACAATCTATACTAATACGTATATAGGTATTTATTACGATGGCGCAGTGGTTAGCGCACTCGGCCTGCGGTTGCTAAAGTTAAGCAACGTTCGCAGATGCCAGTCATCGGATGGGTGACTCTGCTTCGGAAGGCACGTTAAGCCGTTGGTCCTGCGCCTGATCCCTCTACGGTCGTGTCAGATTGCTGTCCCACCGAATTATGAGAGTGAGGGAATAGGGAGTGCACCTGTGCTTGCGCACTAACTCGTGCACTATAATATATCCTGCTTTCCTGGCTGATCGTAAGGTCGGCCGCCATGGCCGAATACGGCCGGAGGGTATTATGTATGATAAGGCTGAAGACTTTGTTTGATCTAACGCGCTAATCTCAGGGAGTTGTGTAAAATCAAGAAAAAACCTTTTTTTGTTGGATAGTCCATCTGCCGAGAAGGTCTTAAAGCTAATTACCCCTACAACACTATGTGTGCGGAAACCGAAATACACGCGGACGGAGTCGCGGGCGTCTGCTAGTACTAAATAGTCTCTCTCTAGTATGATATCTCTAGTACCTACAAGAAAAAGTGGTGGTAGTTTATAGGTACCTACTATGACGTAAACCCTTTGAGTTTAGAATCACTAATGAAGTGAATAGGAAATCAATTAATGTCAATTTGTATGTATTTACCGTGTAAATTACTGAGCGTGCTTCTGTTAAGTATATATTGTCACTAGCGGCCGCCCGCGACTCCGTCCGCATGGATTTCGGTTTCTGTTTAAAGCCTTCCTCGACAAGTGGACTAACTATCCAACACAATTTTTTTTTTTTTCAATTAGAATCATTAGTTTCTGAGATAAGTTTGACGACCCGCTTGGTGTAATGGTCAAGATGTTGCCTATTACGCAAGAAGTCGCGGGTTCGATCCCCGCACAGGACAAACATTTGTGTGCATGAACATGTCTGTTTGTCCTGGTCTGGGTGTTATATGTATCTATTTAAGTATATTTGTAATACCACTGTTGATTCTGATGTCTGTAACACAAGTGCTTAAGCTACTTAACACGGGGTCAGATCAATGTACCTATGTGATGTTGTGAAATATTTATATATTTATATTTATTTATTTATATTTATATAAGTGCGTTCAAACAAACAGACAAACAAACTCATCAGCTTTATTACATTAGTGGGTGTACCTATATAAACAAATACTAAGGATGTGTGATACTATTTTTTATGTTATAGGGGGGCAAACAAGCAAGTGGGTCACCTGATGGTAAGTGATCACCGCCTCCTCCCCCCCCCCATAAGCATCCAAGGCTCTCTTGGGGTCGCAGACGAGTTGCCCCCATTTAAGGGTGGTAACGGTTACATTCTAAGAAATCCACAGTATCATCTTCTCCAGACCATCATGATGGGGAAGATTGCCGGAAAGCGCAGAGTAGGAGGACGCAAAATGTCATGGCTTAAAAACATCCGCCAGTGGACCGGCACATTAAAACAGTCGAACAGTTGTTCAGACTTGCCATGGACAAGGCTAGATTTAAGGAGCTGACGGCCAACCTTCAGTGATGAATCGGCACCTAAAGAAGAAGATTTAAGGGTGGAATATGCTCGCTTCTTGAAGGTTCTCATTTCGATTGGTTTAGGAACTAGCTGACTACTAGCTGATTCCATAGTTTTTGTGTTTCTAGAGGCATGTAAAGGCGTTATTCCCGGCTGTTTTAGCAGTTGTTTATAACCCCCAATCCGCATTGGGCCCGCTTGGTTGTAACGGTGCCTTTCCTTCCAGCCTTCATGGATGTTCAAGCCTCCATGATAGCTGGAAAGATTTAACCTGCGCGCCCACTGGCCGCTAATTAGCTACCTTCCAAAATTCAAAATTTGTCTATTATGTTCTATTTTCGCATTTTCTTTGAAGAGTGATCGAGACCTAGACCTGCCGCGGAGCTAGACACAGCTCTAGAAATACCTAACTATAAATAATTATAAATATATATAATGTTAATATCAACATTAGTCGAAAAGTGTAACAAATAGTGAGATTTGTGAAAGTGAAATAAAACCAGTTTATCCAGATCCATACCCATATTTATTTCAACCATTACAATTATCTAGGACGGGAGACGCATTGAGAATCCTGAGATCGCACCCCGTCGCATGGTTGTAGGCCCTATCCATCTGTAGGGAAGGCCTGTGCCCAGCTTTGGGCCCGTTAATGGGCCGATGATGATGATTAAATAGAAATTGACGGAGGCAGTGCCGTAACTAGCCTTTTATGGGCCCTGTGCGAGCTTTCAAAACTGCGCCCCCTAGTATCTACCAGTCTGGTCATTTCTGCGCCCCTCCAGAGTCTGCGCCCTGTGCCTGGGTACCGTTGGCACCGCCCTAGTTTCGGCACTGGACGGAGGCTAACCCCTAGTGCATTTGTAATACCGAATTCACTTAAACATGTGCATACAAAATAGGTAGGTACATACATTGTCAACATAGTAATATATGTATGTATTTATGTATATGTACCTATAGTTTTTTTTTTTATTAGCACTACCTACTTCACTTTCTGATTTCCCTAAGGTTGACTGGTAGAGAATGCCATGAGGCATTAAGTCCGCCTTTTGTACAATATTTTGTGTAGTACACTAAAGATTAAATAAATAAATAAACATAATTGTAAATGTTAAGTACCAACATTGTACACTTATTATTATTCAACGCATATTTATAAAGGTACTGGCTAGTAGGTAAGTCGCACTTTAAAGTGCATAATCATAATTGCAAGACAATTTAATTAGGTACATACTTTAATTCTTCAGTAGATGTAATTGCCTCATGAATTAGTCAGGCGTTTTAATTAAAATACACTGGAGACGAACCAAAACAATGAAACAGCGAGAAATATCTTTTGAAAATAAAAATGCCGATGTTAATGACATAAAGTTTCACCCTTGATTTATCTACAGACCATTAGTATAGTTATTTCTTGGTAAGTACCTGCCGGTAAGTGATCACCGCTGCCCATGGATAACAATAACTGTACAAGGGTCGCAGATGCGTTGCTTGCCTTTAAGACCTTTAGCCTCCCCAACTGAGCTCTGGCTACTTTACTCACAGATGCAATAAGCACAACAGTAACGAAATGCTACTTCTCTGTGGTCATCTGTAAGGTGGAGGTACCCACTTCCCCAGACGAAGTGGCTCATTCGAGTGGAAGTTCCATTAAGCTCTACCTCTCTGCTCTCTCTTATTACCATGGCCTCTACTCATTAGATCAGTGGTTCTTAACTGGTCTTGAAGCCATTCCAATTCGTAAGTAAAAGACGTCCAGCAACAAAGAATATAACCAACGAACTTGGTGGTCCCTAGCCGGACAGATAGAAGTTTGGTCATATGGTCCCTCTCCCTCATCACTAAAAGGTTCAGTGCCACTGCATTAGACCAACGGGTTTTTTTAATAAATAGACGTAAGTAGTTGCCCAGCAGTGGGACAATATAGGTTAATAAAAAAAAAGTAGTAACTAAGATCTTATAGGTACTTTAAAGTGACATTAATAAAGTGGGAATAAAACCAATGCCTGATTTTACCAGAGCTGAACCAAGTGACTTTTGGTAGATTTAAGTACTTGTAGTTACTAAGACCTTATACTGAAAACTGACATTTAGGGAGAATAAAACCAATGCTCGATTTTGCCAGAGAACATTTTCATAGAACTAGGTAGGTTCTAGCACTTTATTATTTAGCACTAAGTTATTCACATCATGATGAGTATTCTAAAAGAGATCTAAGCTATATCAAAATAAGATTAGAACGGCGAAATCATTATACATAAATGTACCAACGCGTTCGGTAGCTTTCACTTTATTTTTACGTTATTATGTGCTTGAGAACATTTCGTGTGGCATTGATTGTATCAATAATTGCTTTGTCCACTTAAAATTTTCTCGTAAAATGTCTTCCCAAACTTCAATTTAAGATTCAAGAACTTAAAATAACATCCGATATCATTTTGGGGATTTCTCCTAATGGTTTTTTGGTTTTACTGAACCGCATTAAACCAACACCAATTCTTCATGAGTGAGGGTCTTGATAATTTTATGAAATAAAAAATAAAACGGGCGTGCTGTGTCGTAAGTAGCCAATAGGATTTCAAGCTGTGATTGATCACGTGTTGAGATCAAAATTGTATCGGCTGCTTACGACACATCTTAGCTTTGGTTTCCAACAAGAATAATCTTTGCCAGTGCCTTCTCTATTTTATACACTAATTAGTATAGTGCAGGTTTCCTCACTATGTTTTCCTTCACCGTATAGGTAGTTGGTGTGAACTCTGCACTTAGCGTGTTTACCAGGGACTGAACCAACTTCCTCACGGAATTTGAAGTGCCTAAGGCAAAAACTACCTAACGTTATATGCAGCTGTGTTATCCGCTTATTTCACCTAAGGCAAAAAGCTCTTCAACTCACAAGCCGACTAGCCATTAAACATTGCGGTTTCCTTCGGATCCAAATACCTAGGCGGAGACTTTACCCACCTTTCGGCTACTTACAGGCCTGTATTAATGTTTTCTTACAATAACAATGTTACCGAAATTAAGTAAGAATAATAGTATTATTGCATAACATCAACTTGGTAATTACCATAACATAATAACTAATTAGCATTTGTGAAAACTTGGCGTGTATTATCAACGAACGTCGGCCATCTTTGCAAAATGGGGTCACAACTGTCAAGGTAGTTTTGAGGTTTTAAAACGGTTCTTTTTATGCATTTCGACCAAGTTTCTCATGAATCATTCCTATGTTAAAATAGGATTAACTTTAAAATGACGTTTCTCAAAGGTCCATGGAGTACCACATAATGAATCCGGTTAGAATTTTCAAAATGTTTCTCAAAATTTACAATGCACATCGTAATTTTTGTAACCTACCCTTACTTAACATTGTGAACATGTTATTCAGATCAGATGGATTTTATCGTAGGTATTCATTCAGTAATGGTTGACATGTCAAATAAAATTGAAGAGAATGCGGGTTTGAATAAAAAACACCTGTTTGCACGACGAAGATGCCTGCTCGCACTTGTCTGAGTGTTTATTCATTTGTGTTTTAGGAAAAAGGAGGTAACCTTAATAAGTAGGTACCTATGTTCAGTATAACTGTCGTTGACGTTGGTCCTGTGCCGTAGAGAGATCGGTCGTGTCAGATTGCTGTCCCACCAAACTATGAGGGTGAGGGAATAGGGAGTACACCTTTGCTTGCGCACTCACTTGTGCACTATAGTATATCCTGCGTACCAGGCTGATGGTAAGATCGGCTGCCGTGGTCGAAAAATAGCCGAAAGGATTCAGTATCCGTTTTCTATTACTTACAGGTAAGCAGGTAGGTAGGTAAAATTTTTTTTCTTGCTTTCTTCTTTTGAGTCGAGATAGAAGCCATCACCCAAATAAAACCTGCAAGGCCTAAACAATTCTATAATGCCTATTATTTTATCCGAACGTTTGACTAATCCTAAATTTGTAAACATTACGAAAGAACCAACGCCGTTTATAAACATTTAGTTTTAACCACGCGACTACAATGGGTGTCTCTGGTTTCGGTCAATTATAAACTTTACCGCCTTTGTTTTATGACACACATTCGAGGGTAATCAACAAACATAATTAAATCGCATACCACAGTGTGCTGTAGGTACGTATTAGAATACGAACATACGAGTAACTTGGTTGTTAAATCGCCATCGTTACAACCCTAAAGAAGAGAAAGCTAGTTCGATTACAAACGTTTCAACAGAAAAAAAAACTGCTCAATCTAACTCACCTGGT
This sequence comes from Nomophila noctuella, assembly GCA_958496325.1. Classification (NCBI taxonomy): domain Eukaryota; kingdom Metazoa; phylum Arthropoda; class Insecta; order Lepidoptera; family Crambidae; genus Nomophila; species Nomophila noctuella. The sequence continues at coordinate 3,080,176 of OY292508.1, forward strand.
GACGAGCGATTTCACTCAACAGAACGGTAGTCACACACTTTTTAACAACCAAAAAACTGTTTTAAACCACACAAAACAAAAGGCAAGCTTTACCTGCGAAAGAAAACTCGACACTATAGTTTTATATAACTGTAGGTAGCAACTTCCTACAACGCGGCCGGACCGGTTATTGGAGACAACTCGAATCGTCGTCAAACTCGCGAATTTTAACTTTTACTGACGACGTATGTGTTTTGGTAGGTCTGTGGCGTATTGTTGTAACTTTTTTACGGTTTTATTTGTTAGCGCGCGGGAGAAAATCGACACGGACGACCGTTCGCTGCGGCTCCCCTCTCACAACTAAATGTAACCTGCATTCACACAATGAACGGTGTTGCCAGTAAAGGCTTCGAGCTCGCTCATACCTTTCATTCACCAACACCCGTTAATTCATTTAAAAACCTTATTGCAACGGAACAAAATGCACTTTTGCGTAATCCCCGCTTTCGCGGCGGCGTTTGTAACGTTGCGTTTTCAAAATCATGATAGGCAGCGTACAAAGGAGTATTTATCGCTTTTGAAGAAATAAAAGTAACAATTGAATGTGATTGTGTGGAAAAAGACGTGATTTCACACGTTTCAATGGCAGGATTAATGATAAGTTTGTAATTAGACTGTCGTTAAAATACCTGTATTGTCAACTGTCTATAACTTAAGTTTGTAGGTTAGAACCCGTTTGTAGGGAGGTGAAACACTTATAGTCCATTTTGCAAATAGTATGACAACAAAGAGGTTTATTCGCCAATTTTAAATGCATGTATCTATTGAACTGTAAAATAAATGTTGAGAGCTTAGAGACTTATCGCCGAATAAAACAATTCTTATTGATAAAATACGTGTAGATAAAAGAAACTTAGGTGAAAGCAAGGCGTGACCATAACATTTCGTGAAGTTGTTTATTAGGGATATCAAAGGTCACTTTCTTTGACGTATTCGGTAGTGAACCAAAGACCTTTGACCCACCAAATTGAACCACGATCGTTCATGTTACAAAAATACTGTCAGTCATAATACATATGAAAACTATGAGAGCTACTAGCGGCCGCCCGCGACTCCGTCCGCGTGGATTTCGATTTCCAATATCCTATGTGTTATTCTGATGTATAAGCTAGGTATATTGTGGTAAAGTTTCATTCAAATCCATTCAGTAGTTTTTACGTGAAAGAGTAACAAACATCCATACATACAAACTTTCGCCTTTATAATAGTAGGTAGTAGGATTATAATAGTAGTAGGATACAAGAAGCTAACTTAAAGTTGAACATCACAAGTGCATGCAATTTACTTTAATAAGTCTTAATTATTCTTATGCAGGTACACTCCATGTAATATCTGCAAAAGGCTGTGGGTTCGAATCCCACCTGACAATATTATGTCCGTGAATTTTTTTGCTAACTTCAAGAGTCTGTACCACGGAACAAAACAAATTGTTTTTTCTGTTCCGTGGTCTGTACTTAAGGATAGGAGATAGAAGGAGCCGCAGAAAATGTTCAATTATGGAATACCTACTGAACTATGAATCATCACTCAATGTATTAAGATAGGTACTGTAGTATTTTCAAACTTCATTCCAAGTGATAGGTACCAACTTAGAACGTACTTAATGCAGTTTTTAAACACTCCCAAGTGACTATGCAGAAATAAGTTAATACTGAGAACTAGTGTCTATTATTCAATGTCTTACAATTAAAATGAGCACCTACAAAGTTTTTTATTCATCGACCTTGAATAAACTCGTGGTGAAGCAGATTTTTTATCTCATTTTAATAGTAAGGTACCTACCTTGCTACATTACACTTTTTTGGGGCCCCTGATACATCCATAATATTTGTACCTTTCGTCTATTCGGAAAATAATTAGTGGCATACCTTTCTCAGGCTTTAGACTATGTTCATAATGCATAAATGATAAATACCTAAAATAATTAAAAAAACACCAATTGCCTAGCCCCAAACTAAGCTCGAAGCTTGTACTATGGAAGCTAAGGAACGGACAGACATACTTAAATACTTTTATAAACATCCATGACTCGAGAACTAATGCCAATGTCCATCACACATTCATTTGCCCCTAGCGGGATTCGAGCCCGCGACCCTTGTTTTCATCCAGGGTCCCTGACTACTAGACCAAAGGCCCCCTGGCGTGATAGCTGGATCTGCTTTTGAACATCTTCATGGAATGTCCTTAAGTCGCTTCTTCAGACACGTACGGGAAGAAAATGGGTTATTTAGACGACCCTCTTGGTGTAATGGTCAAGATGGTGCCTATTATACAAGAGGTCGCAAGTTCGATTCCCGCTTTGTTGATGATGTTGATTCGTCCTGATCTGGGTGTTATATGTATCTATTTAAGTATATTTGTAATACCACTGTTGACTCTGATGTCTGTAACACAAGTGCTTAAGTTCCTTAACACGGAGTCAGATCAATTTATGTGATGTTGTGAAATATTTATTTATTTATTTATTATACAAGAGGTCGCGGGTTCGATCCCCGCACGGTACAAACATTTGTGTGCATGAACATGTCTGTTTGTATCGGTCTGGTTGTTTCTATGTATAATATGTATGTACAATGTACATATTTACAAAAAAAAGTATATAAGTAATGTTTATCCGTTGTCTGGCAACCATAGCAAAAGCTAATTAGTTTGGGGCTAGATAGCGCTGTGTGAATAATGTCCAGAGATATTTATTAATTTATTTATATATACCACTGTTGACTCTGATGTCTGTAACACAAGTGCTTAAGTCACTTAACACGGAGTCAGATCAATGTATGTGATGTTGTGAAATATTTATTTGTTTATTTTTAATATACTACTCTCGGGTCCAACTCGCTAAAGACACAAAATAATTGTTACTAACATCTATAGATATGTTTCCGAAATAAATGCTTTTTATTTTATTTATTTACTAGCGACCCGCCCCGACTTCGCACGGGTGCACTAAGTTTATAAGTGCTTCTCTACTATATTATGCATGTAATGTATTATACATAAAAACCTTCCTCTTGAATCACTCTATCTATTATAAAAACCGCATCAAAATCCGTTGCGTAGTTTCAAAGATTTAAGCATACAAAGAAGGGACATAGGGACAGAGAAAGCGACTTTATTTTATACTATGTAGTGATTCTAGGCTGGTCCTACTACTCGGATCAAATCGGATCCATAATCGGACTACATCGGACAACCGCCTTCGGTGGACATTCTACCTAAGCACATCACTACCGTCGCAAACCTAGGTAATTACAGACATTTAGTACTTTCACGTTGCCATCGGTTTCCCCCGTGGAAAGGCGTGCTAGGCACTAGTCTAGACTTTAATAAACCTGGGACAATTAATTCATAGGCTTTTCTGATATTTATAACCTACTAGCTGCCCGCCCCGGCTTCGCCCGTGGTACTTACTTACATGTATTATACATACAAACCTTCCTTAAGAATCACTCTATCTATTTTAAAAAACCGCGTCAAAATTCGTTGCGTTGTTTTAAAGATCTAAGCATACATACGGACATACAGCGAAAGCGACTTTGTTTTATACTAAGTATGTATTGATAATGTCGTTCAGTAAAATAAACATAATTAAGTTTAAGTACCTACTTATCAGCCTATTAATATCCCACTGCAGGGCAAAGGCCTCCATCATTTGAAATCATGATATCGTTACAAACGTGAGTTTTGGCGTAATATAAATCTAAGTAATCCTTTCAAGGTTATGTGGAGTTATGTGGACCAAATAAAATAAAATAAAATCCAAATTGCGGATTGGTGTTCTAAAAAATCATGGGAAACGAATTTTTCACGACCCGGGAATTGAACCTAAAACCGCGATATCTCGACCTTTACTTAAACCACTAGACCATCCAGAAGACAGAACCTTCTAGACTTCATACAATTTCTAGCTCATTCAATTCATATGATATGATACAATACTCCAGTCAAAATAGACAAAATTTAGACCCAAGTTTGCATTAATTCCCAACAAGCTGGATTTTTGTGCAGGCCTTGAATACGTCATTACAAATGATATGTCAAAAGTCCCCATCGATCCCGCTTGTGCGTTGTTTTTTATTCGTGGTCAAAGGGCCCAAATTTGCGTTTTTTGCTTATATCTCTGAAACTAAGAGAGCTATCGAAAAATAGTTCAGGTAAAGTTTGTAGATCGTAAACTTGTCTACTTAAAAGATCTCTACACTTTTCTTCTACAAAGCAGCGCTGTCGAGATATCGTGACTTTAAGCCGCAGGAAAGTCGTATTTTCGAGTAGCCCACATTATGCAATTACAATAAATTGTGTTGAGTAGTTTATCTGGAGCAGGTGGCAGTTAAGTATGAATTGGCTCTAAACTATTATTTACCAAATTCCAGCCCCAATTTTCAGGATTTAGATCATTGAAGTCAAAAAAGACAAAATGATGTATCAAGCTTGCATTCATTCCCAACAAGCGGGACTTTTGTGCAGGCCTTGAATACGTCATAACAAATGATATGTCAAAAGTTTTTTATCTGTACTGAAAATCTTCGGATCCTATTTCTAACCTTTCTGGTAGTCAAACCTGAATGGGCTCCATAGAGACTTTTACTCCTTACATGAAATAGGATCGATTGGCGTGAAAAAAATATTAAAAGACTTTATGGAACCATTTGAGGTTTGAGTACGAGAAATGTCAAAAAACGCAAAAAACTTTTTCCATACATTTTGTACTGAAAATTCCAAAAATTTTTTTTCTCACCAGTCGTTCCTATTTCATGTAAGGAGTAAAAGTATCTATGGAGCCCATTCAGGTTTGACTACCAGAAAGGTTAGAAATAGGATCCGAAGATTTTCAGTACAGATAAAAACAACGCACAAGCGGGATCGATGGGGACTTTTGACATATCATTTGTTATGACGTATTCAAGGCCTGCACAAAAGTCCCGCTTGTTGGGAATGAATGCAAGCTTGATACATCATTTTGTCTTTTTTGACTTCAATGATCTAAATCCTGAAAATTGGGGCTGGAATTTGGTAAATAATAGTTTAGAGCCAGCCAATCCATACTTAACTGCCACCTGCTCCAGATAAACTACTCAAAACAATTTATTGTAATTGCATAATGTGGGCTACTCGAAAATACGACTTTCCTGCGGCTTAAACTCACGATATCTCGACAGCGCTGCTTTGTAGAAGAAAAGTGTAGAGATCTTTTAAGTAGACAATTTTACGATCTACAAACTTTACCTGAACTATTTTTCGATAGCTCTCTTAGTTTCAGAGATATAAGCAAAAAACGCAAATTTGGGCCCTTTGACCACGAATAAAAAACAACGCACAAGCGGGATCGATGGGGACTTTTGACATTTCATTTGTAATGACGTATTCAAGGCCTGCACAAAAATCCAGCTTGTTGGGAATTAATGCAAACTGGAATGTCTATTTTGACTGGAGTACAAGAAATGTTAGTTGAAAAGTACTACTATCAATATAGCAATGCAACGCGAAAGTCTAAAATAGTTTGTTTAAAAGTAGGTTAGTATGGTAACTCTAAAGGGAACATTGCATACATTTTTGTGCAAGAACATGTGTTTGTATTGCTTAGACTTTTATTTACTTAGGTTATGTTTATCTATTGTATAACTTCCATAACACCGCTTAGTTTGTGGTTAGATAATGTCCTATGAATGTGTTGGTTCAAAAGCATGACATGACATGGTGTACCTTTTAAAAGCACGTTTAGTCGTTGGTTTTGCGCCTACGCTTTTATGGTGAAATCACCCATTCCCTAAAAGATAGAAGTACTTCTGACCATTACAAAGAAGTACTTTCGACTGCCTCCGTGGTGTAGTGGTTAGAGCGCTGTGCTCAAAAACTACGAACTCGGAGGTCGTTTCCCTAATTCCCTATCAAATAAACACGAGGCTCATCTGATGGTAAGTGATCACCGCTGCCCATGGACATCAACAACAGCACCAGAGTCGCAGATGAGTTGCCTGCCTAAAGACCACATACCCTACCCAACTTAGCTCTGGCGACCTTACTCACTACCAGAAACATAGCACAACAGTTACGAAGTGCTATTTAACTGTGGACTTCCGTAAGGTGGAGGTACGACGAGCGGCTCATTCGAGTGGAAGTTCCACAAAGCTCTTATTTCGTTTGAGGAGGGCTACATCAAATAATGTATTTCATCTAGAATCAAGAGTGAGGGAATAAGGAGTGCACATAATGTGCTTGCCACGACAACTAATCAAACTCTTTGGGAACAATTCACAAACTTTTTAACAATCTTTGCATCAGAATTAATCTTCTTAGTTCTTACTGATTTGACATTACGTCAATGTCGTCAGTATATCAGTCATACAATATTTATAAAAACATTATACATAAACGTTTAAAATATCATGCATTGGTAAGTATATTTAAGTCAGGTAGAGGTTAGTGGAACTTGCACGAATGAGCCGCTCGTCTTGGGCAGTACCTCCACCTTACAGAAGACCGCAGTGAAGTAGCACTTCGTAACTGTTGTGCTATGTTTCTGCTGGTGAGTAACGTCGCCAGAGCTCAGTTGGGGAGGGTATGGGGTCTTAAAGGCCGGCAAAGCATCGGCGATGCCTCCGATGTCGCGGAGTATCAGGGACCCACCAGATCGTTTGCCGCCTATGCCATAAAAAGATAAAAATAATAATATTGATTTAGCAATAAGATTTACAAGGAAATTCTTTTGCACGTCAATTTTTTTTCACTACTAGCACTTCAACTTTGATGGCCTGCTGAGAAGAAGTGGCGGAAGAAACTCAGCAATTAGCCTTATTCAAAACAAAGAGTACGTGTGCGTCACGGCAAAACGGAGCGATGAATTGACGTTGATTTTTAAGTGGAGATAGTTGGAGAGACGGAGAGTAACATAGGCCACTTTTTGACCCATTCCAACCCCACACTTCCCTAAAATGGGGGGTGGAAGTTTGTATGGAAAATCTAAACTACTTAAATTAGTCGCTTGGGCATGCAGGTTCCTTAGTTAACTTGATGCTTAGTTGCAAAAGGATATTGCAGGATTCCCACGGGAACGGGAGTTAGCGGGAAAAAACATTTGTATCATGAAAACCGATATCCACGCGGACGCGGTTTTATATATTTTTGTTTTCCAGCTGCTCGCAATGCAGTTTTACGGCGCAGTTCGAGAGTGCACTGCGGATGCACCACCAACTTCACCACGAGGCTGGCACTCTTAGCACGTACCGCGAAAGTACTACGGCTGTTGTAAGTTCTTCTGCAACCTTTTTTTTAGGGTTCCGTAGCCAAAATGGCAAAAAAACGGAACCCTTATAGTTTCGTCATGTCTGTCTGTCTCTCTGTCTGTCCGCCAGTCTGTCACAGCCACTTTTTTCCGAAACTATAATAAGTACTATGTTAAAACTTATTGAGTGGATGTATTCTGTGAACCGCAACAAGGTTTTCACACGAAAATAGAAAAAAAAATGAAAAAAGTGAGGGGTCCCCATAGTCAGAACTGAAACTTAAAATATATTTTTTTCATTGAACATATACGTGTGGAGTATCTATGGATAGGTCTTTAAAAATTATATTAAGGTTTCTAGTATCACTTTTTCTAAAGTGAATACTTTGCGTGACAGACCCTTCCAAAGTGGAAAAAGTGTGCCCCCCCCCCCCCTCTAACTTCTAAAATAAGAGGATGATAAAACTGAAATAATTATATAATGTACATTAACATAACTGCCAACGAAAATTGGTTTGAACGAAATCTATTCAGTAGTTTTTTTAATACGTCAAAAATAGAATTTGTACGGAACCCTCAGTGCGGGAGTCCGACTCGCACTTGGCCAATTTTTGGATTATTCCACTTAGCCCCAACAAAGCACCCCAATGGTGGGGCAGATTCCACTGACCTCCGTGAACCTTACAAGGGAAACTAGACAAATTCTAGATCATATTCATGGATGGACAAACGGCTTAACGTGCTTTCTTTTGTACGGCACTTCCGATAAGAAATGGGTTAGTAGGTACTATTCTGTTAGGTACTATAATATACTGTTACTGTCTATCTATACTAACTAGCGGCTGCCCGCGACTCCGTCCGCGTGGATTTCGACTTCCAATAGCCTTCCGCGTCAAATGGACTATCCAACACAAAATAAAAATTCAAATCGGACCAGTATTTATTACTTGAGATTAGCGCGTTCAAACAAACAAACAAACAAACATACAAACAAACTCTTCAGCTTTATTAGTATAGATATAATGAAGCTGAAGAGTTTGTTTGTTTGTTTTAACGCGCTAATCTCGGGAACAACTGGTTTGAATTGAAAAAATATTTTTGTCTTGGATAGTACATGTGACGAGGAAGTCTTTAGTATAACACTATGTGTGCAGAAAACGACCGGACGGCGGCCGCTAGCTACGTTATACACGGTTTTTTTTAACTTTAATTAAAACGGTACAAAACACCAATTACATTAATTAAAGGAAGGTTACAAGAAAACAAAAATTGAAAAAATTCAAAATTCAAAATATTCTTTATTAACGTAGGCTTCAAAGAAACATTTATAATCGTCAAGAAAAAATTACAAAATAATGAGTCTACCACCGATTCGGAAAGCAGTTACTGCCGAGAAGAATCGGCAAGAAACTCGACAGTTTGCTCTTTTCAAATGCCATATTTTCATTTACAATGTTCATATAAGTTTGTCAAAAATAATAATAAATCTAATATAAATAATATAATAAATATGACAACAACATGTGCAGAGAGGCAAGAAATTACATAACACTAAAGTTGTTATGTCTGTTGAAGGAAAAATCCAACACACTACCACGGTCACCGCCACCTTTAAATTCCTCCTTCACCAGCAGCAAAGATGGGAGAGGATTCCGTTGTGAGTAGCCTTTATAATTTTTTAATCAAAATATTAGTACTTTATTCATGTAGGCCTCTGCAAGGCACTTATAAATCGACAATAATAATAGCACAATAGAATGACTCGACCACCGACTTCGGAATGCAGTCATCTACCGAGAAGAAGCGGCAAGAAACTCGGTTGCTAATAGTTGTTTAGTAATAATTGTTAATTTTGTATAGGAAACCCGTAATGAGTTATGCATAGATTCGTCATGTCTGGTCTGTCTGTCTAAAAGAATTTCACACGAAAATAGGGGATATAATTGGGGTCCAAAGTTTCTATTTTTTCTAGTGTGACAAACCCCCCCCCCCCTCCACAGGTTAAGGTACAATTCCAAGTCGGGCCGCAGACTGCAGACCGCAGACCGCAGAACGCAGACCATTGCGGTCGCCGCAATGCTGCCTGCGGTCGCTATTCCAACCGCGGCTGCAATGGTCTGCGTTCGGCGGTCTGCGGTCTGCAGTCTACGGCCCGACTTGGAATTGGACCTTAACTTGACCGACTCGCACTTGGCCAGCTTTTTTTAGTATCTCCCGCTTTCAACGAAAGAATCCCGATTTTATCACTCAAATAGTTCCAAAATCCCGACTTGACCGAAACATCTGGCAACGCTGATTCTCCACAGTGGCAGCAAGGACGTCAACGTCTGCTACACGGCTCTTCGACAAGCTTCGGTCGAGGATCACCAGAACTAAAAGCAGGACGCTGTTCTCACATCCAGAAGAGAACAGTGATAACATCGCGATCAATGTTAGTATCCTTTGGAAGACCAGGTTGGCTAGCCAAGATGCCACTTTGACGAATTCGCCAGACGCTTTCGTAGCGACTTATATCTTCATCCCGCTCACATAATTGGGTATTTGACTGCATACGAAATAAATTATGACATTCTAAGATTAAAGACGAAACCAAAAATTAAGCACAATTTTTTACCTCACAATAATTATTGAGTTTTTAACAAATTATTACAGCTAATTGAAGTTTAAAGAGTATTGATTTGACACTATTGCATCGTGACGTCACGATTCAATATTTCATATATTCCTTCCTACAAGGTTACGTTTTTGACATTTAAAAAAAGTAGTTGATTTGACCTCTCAATCAAATACCGTATTCGTCAAAGTGGCATCTTGGCTACGGGCCCAGGAACGTACATCTACATAGGTATCAACAAGTATAGGGATCAAACGTTTTCTCGCCTTCTTTAACCAAACATGGTAATATGTATTCTTGGGGGCTTCAACTTTTTTCGCTTCATACGGAGAGTGTAAAAGTTCTAGCCTGTCTCACTTAATTTGGACTGAGTGTATAGTTCTCATGCCTTAGCAAATATCCCTTATTTTATCCTTAAGAATATAGTTTGATCGATGGAACGTAAAAAAAAATAGGCAACTATAAGTTGCCTATTTTTTTAGGAAGCGAAAAAGTTCAACCTCTCAAGAATACATAAAATATTACATTATTCGACAATGGACGCGAAAAAAATAAACTTGCCAAAAAATCGGCATTGTCTTTTCAACCAAATTCGATCAGTAGTTTTAGCGTGATATATGGAAAATCATCGCAAGTTGGTAGCCTAGTGGACTACCAGGGAGTTTAAGGGTGTTACCATACCAATCGATCGACCGTCATCGATCGATGGTAGAATGGAATAGTCGACGTCGATCGAGCTGTTTCGCCAATCGATCAACGTCGACCGGTGCCATCGATCGATTGGTTTTAGTCGACTGGTGTCCGTCGATGGTGTCGATCAATTAAAGCGACCACACTAGTCGATCAACATCGATTGGTGTGGCAACACCCTTACATGTATCTTTGTATCTGAAGCCCCGTATTCATGGTAATCATTAGTTTACCAACAAAGTTGAATCAACGTGTTGCGGGGTTGCTGTCAACGTTGCTGGCAACACTGCGTGTTGCGGAGTTGATGACGGCATGTTGACAAGTTCTCGCCTGACGAGCGTAAACATCAGTTTAACTACAAATGTTGACGTGTGTGGACAACCTGTATTTATTTCAACAAAGTTTTCAGCAACATTCTCTCCGCTCATCAACAATTTTGATCAAATATTGCTAAACTTATGTTTACCATGAATACGGGGCTTTAGCCGCCATCCAGCGAGTAGTAAACTATGTACATCATTCTGATAGTGGTCTGAATCCTGATCTCCTGTTTTCTCACCAGGACATCACCTTGGGAAGTGAGTGCACTTCCAAGGCGGTCCATCTGAAGCCATCAGCGTCTAAGAGTAGTGCCATCACCACCTCGCTTGGAGAGGGGCCGAGAGAGACATACGGATGTCACCTCTGCTCCTTTGATGCGGATCGGTAATTCTCTTTAATTTTTAAAAACCGGCCAAGAGCGTGTCGGACACGCCCATGAAAGGGTTCCGTAGCTAATAGATAGCCCGACCGCTTAAGACAACATTTAGTAAGGGCAACTGCACGTCATAAGTTGGTCGAAATGTATAAAAATAACTATGTATGATACAGAGTTCGCTATAGTTGCTGTCCCACCGAATTATGAGAGTGAGGGAATAGAGAGTGCACCTGTGCTTGCGCACTCACTTGTGCACTATAATATATCCTGCGTACCTGGCTGATCGTAAGATCGGCCGCCATGGCCGAATACGGCCGGAGGGTATTATTATTATTATAGTTTTCGCTGAAAGTACTTACTTGGAGGTATACAGGACATTTTTTTCAGAATTATTGTAATAGTATTTCAAAAGTTAAGGGGGGGGGGTAAAAAATGATTATTTTTCGATAATTTTAAAAACCAATTCTTGAATTATCACTATACATCTCTCCACCAATTTTCGTGGCAATCGGTTCAGAAACGGCGGATAACGAACCAGGACAGACAGACAGACAGAGAGACAGACAGACAGACAGACAGACAGACATGACGAAACTATAAGGGTTCCGTTTTTGCCATTTGGCTACGGAACCCTAAAAAGTAACGAAGGAAGATATAGTGGGTGTTTGTGAGATTATAGCTATTAGAGGAGAGAGATTGAACCACGACATTCATATTTTATGAGCGTCAGCAGCTTCTAATTTTCGATAAACTTCCACCATTAACTGTACCCTTAGTAGGATGCAACCTTAGGATTTACCGTGTAGATAGACTAGATAAATATACCTACGTTAAACTTGTTTGAATGTAAATTGCGAATGCCTTTGTTCTCGAGCGTTTTAGCCCTAACTATCAAATTACCAATTATTCATATATATTAGCTGGGGTTAATATATGTAGTAACATAATATATTTCTCTATTCCAGCATTACAGTATTGGACAGACATCTCCTAAACGATCACAAAATCGGCCTCGAGAGCCTGCTCAAGCTTGTACTAGCGAAAACAAAAGACGGTCTATTCGAAGACCCAAACCCATCCATATTCGGCATCCGCCAACCATACTATAAGGCACAGGACGAAATAATAGAAGATGGGGAATTCGTCATAGAAACTATCACTCCGAAGATAAAGATACTTAAACATTCTTCAACGAACACAGAGATACAATGGTCGGATATACCAGATTTAAAAGACAATTGCAGGATGATAACGAAAGAGTTGGAGAAATTGATGAAGTATTCTGGAGGGAAGTGTGATAAAGACGAGTTGTTGGAGAAGATGCAGACGCTGAATGAGTGCATGTGCAAGTTTGTGGAGTCGACGAACACGATCAAGAAAGTGTTGACGAGGCAGTTTGATTCGAAGACGAGTGTGAGGGACAGACTGAGTAGTGCGGAGCCGTTCTTCGATCTCGGATTGGGGGAGTAAGTTTATAGAAAAATCATATGTCAAAAAAGTGGTTGTAACAGACTGGCGGACAGACATACGGACAAACAGACAGACATGAAAAATCAATCAGGGTTTCGTTTTGTTCCATTTGGCTACGAAACCCTAAAAACACATTCGTAGGAATAAAGCTACACGAAAATCGAACACACACCATAGCTTTCACACACACACACACACACTACTACGCATTAGAAGTTAGAGTAAATAAAAGTATCAAAGTATCAGCCTATTAATGTCCCACTGCAGGGCAAAGGCCTCCATCATTTGAAATCATGTTTTTGTTACAAAGACGGGTTTTGGCTTAATCACCACGCTTGCCAAATGCGAGTTGGTGATCACACGCCCGGGCTGTGTTCAGAAAAATAGACACAAATTTTGCCCGAGTAAATATGACGAATTTATTCTGCTACATAATAAAACCTCCCGATTTAGAATTAAATCGCTGCATATACAAATGCTGCTATTTAGAAATAGGAAGAATTTAGTGGCTGTGATTCAACTTTCTGATACAAACAAGGTCCTTCAAACACTTTCATAATTAAATAAAATCAAACTTTATTCTTATATCACCTTTTTCTAATACAGCCAAGATACGCCAAGAGAATGGGAGAGAGCCCATAGCGAGCAGATGGAAAGAAGCAGAACCAAGTATAGCGACGGCAGGTAAATTACATTTATTATTATCTACACTACATATAAAAAAGCTGAAGAGTTTGTTTGTTTGAACGCTAACCCCAGAAACTACTGGTTCCACAAAAAAAAATCCATTTGTCGAAAAAGCTCTTAGTGTACAGAAACCGAAATCCACGCGGACGAAGTCGCGGTCGGCTGCTAGAGGGGTTTCTCAGCATAAAGCTTTTCCTAATGAAAAAGTAAAATGCCGCAGAAAAACTTGGGTTAGTCCATCTAGTTATACAATTTAGTCATACAGTATGACAAGTTGGACAAAAAAAGTCCAAGTAGTTATACAATCCAAATAGTCATACAATTAGTCATACAGTATGACTACTTGGACAAAAAAATCCAAGTAGTTATACAATCCAACTAGTCATACAATTAGTTATACAGTATGACTAATTGGACAAAAATAAGTTAGTAGTTATACAATTCAACTAGTTATACAATTAGATGTACAGAACGACAAAATGGACAAAAATAACTTTGTGTAGTTATACCTTCATAGAAAAAAGCTGAGGCTCCGTTTATTATTCCTCGTTTTATTAGGGTTCTGTAGCTAAATGGCAAAAAACGCAACCCTTATAGATTCGTCATGTCTGTTTGTCTGTCCGCCAGTCTGTCACAGCCACTTTTTTCCGAAACTATAAGTAGTATACTGTTGAAACTTGGTGAGTTGATGTATTCTGTGAACCGCATTAAGGTTCTAAATAATTTACAAAATAGCTTGGGAATGCTTGCTGCAGAATTTCTCGCGTTATATAATGTATTTTCATTGAACATTTACGTGTGGGGTATCTATGGATAAAGTAAAGTATCAGCCTATGAATGTCCCACTGCAGGGCAAAGGCCTCCATCATTTGAAATCATGTTTTCGTTACAAAGATGGGTTTTGGCTTAACCACCACGCTTGCTAAATGCGGATTGGTGATCACAAACCCGGGCTGTGTTCAGAAAAATCAACACAAAGTTTGCCCGACACGGGAATCGAACCCAGGACCTCGAGATCACGGCCCGGTACTTAAACCACTAGACCATCGAGGCGTTATCTCTGGATAGGTCTATAAAAATAATATTGTAGCATACTAATCTAATATTATTTTTCTAAAGCGAAAACTTTGCTATAGAGACCCTTCCAAAGTGGAATAATGTGCCAACTCCCCGCCCCTCTAACTTCTAAAATAAGAGGATAATAAAAGTAAAAAAATATATAACGTGCATTATTATACAAACTAACAACGAAAGTTGGTTTGAACGAAATCGAGTTAGTAGTTTTTTTAATACGTCATAAATAGAATTTGTACGGAACCCTGAGTGTGCGAGTCCGAATCGATTATTTTTATTTTTTTTTGTTTATCTTATACCTACTGTCTTCAATCAAAGGATTAAATCTTTATTAATATGTATATTACAGCAGCAGAATTTGTTTGTTTTTTTTTTAATTTTGCTCCTTCTAAGGTTTCGTTTTTGTTATCTAGAATATCTTCTTGTAATAAAAATAAAAATGTTAGATATACCAATGACTATATTTATTTATTTAACATTAGACTATTATTATTGTATCTTGAGATGAAATACAATTGTTAACCATAAGAGCGTTGTTTCCATAGTTTTCACACTTGGAACAATGATTATTTAGAAGCTAACGTGTTTCTTTTTCATTCTACATAATCTTGAGTTTCTTAGGCGGGGTGTTCTTTTGTTTCCCCGGCATTCACTTGTTTTCTTGACATTCACTTGTTTGCCGACATTCACTTGCTTTTGGTACTTTCGTGCGTTTTTTTTACAATATATTAATTTAATTATGTCATATTAATAAAAGCCAGGAATATAATAACCTTATCAGTGACACAAGAGCTACTTTAACTTTGAAAAATTGTTGTGACAATGAAGGTATAACTAAACAAAGCTCTTTAATTTTATTCGAATCCAATTTGTTATACAGGGCTGTTTGACTACTCAGTTTTTTTTGTCCATTTTGTCGTTCTGTATAACTAATTGTATAACTAGTTGGATTTTATAACTACTAACTTATTTTTGTCCAATTAGTCATACTGTATAACTAATTGTATGACTAGTTGGATTGTATAACTACTTGGATTTTTTGTCCAAGTAGTCATACTGTATGACTAATTGTATGACTATGTGGATTGTATAACTACTTGGACTTTTTTTGTCCAACTAGTCATACTGTATGACTAAATTGTATAACTAGATGGACTAACCCAAAAACTTGAGGGGGAGAATGCCAATAATTATATTTTTTATTAAAATTATGTAGATTTAAAAAGTATGTAGAAATTTGTATAAAGGTGTATTTATGTGTAAAGGTGGCTACTGCTTAATGTTATTTTTCAAATATTAATAGTCATTTGTATTTTCAGGAGCGGGAAGGCGAAATTATCTTCAGAAAGTTTTTACTTTTGATTACTTTACTATTCCGAATAGTTTTCATTGTAATAAGATCTTCGTTAATTAAATTATTTATCGATATGGCTGTTGGTTTTCATTGTAGACTTTAACAAGTTAAAAACTAAATGTAAAAATAACTTTCTAGATTTAGTTTTTAAAGTTGGTTAAACTGTATAAATGTAGTCGCTGCCATAGGCAAACGGAGAAATGCAAGACTTACAAAATAAAAACTTTACTACAAAAATAAATGCAATACAATATCAATAAACAATATCAATATTAATTAATTCAGAAATGCTCGCAATGGTTACTCCCCGCACACCCATCATTGACTTTTTCATTCGTGCTCTTCCTACAACATTCACATATTTGTAGCCCAGTTTCCATTTTGTTATGTTTCTGATAATGGCAACACAGCATGTACACGCATTTCTCGCATTTGCCTTCACACAGCATTTTGTGGTAGCAACACTCGTGTTTGAAAACCGAATCGCCTGCAGACATCTGCATATTGTTAGTCTGGCAACATTTGCATGTAGGTTTTTCACAATCTGTATCAACTCTTTCATTTCCATTGAGGCTACCCTTTTTAGTTCTTCTAATATTATCATCATCATAATAACAGTTTTCATTTACATTTGGTTCATAAACTGATTTCTTTGCATCACTATGGTCACAATCATACGTCTTCTTGTATGTTTCACACGTAGTCTTGACTACAGGTAAAACTCTGGGTCCATTTCTGATCATAGGTCTATTTTGCTCTTCTAAAGTTGTAAGATCACTCTTCCTCACTGTAGCAAACATTCTATTCACTTCTTCGATAGCATCTTTCGATTTGGTCTTCTCTTTCAAAGAGTATTTTAATTCTTCCAACTTCATTTGTGGTATAGAAGATGACTTATGTTTGATCAAATCCACAGAATACTTTGAAAACAACTGTGCATTGTTAGGTTGTGAATAATTCACGATTTTGAAGTTATTACCGTTGTTTTTGTTACCTTCTTCTATTGAAAATTGGAAGATTCGACTCTTAGTCAACTTTGCAGTTAGATCTATTTTAGATTTGCTATCAGTTTCGACAGATACATCTTTCATTAATACTGTTTTGCTATTGCTCTTCATGTCTAGTTTTTTGGTCTGGAATACTGTAAGTACCTCTTTAAGGAGACTGAGGTCTTGTGTTAAGTTTGTCTGAGACGTTTGAACGTCTTTGGTGTCTTGTCTATCTTTAGCAAGATATCTAATATTTTTCTTGTCGTTGTCTTCATTCAGTTGGTGTTGACCATTGTTTTTAGCCACTCCTTTATATTTTAATGTATCGTCATTGGTTTTCACAATTTTATGATCACAATTGTAATTCTTGGTACAGATTGGGCAAGATTTAGGCAGTTTTCTACCCCAGTCAACATGGTTGTTATTATTAAGGCACATTGCACAAAATATTTTTTTGTTTTCGTGGTCATTGTGGGTAAATGATCTGTCCATCTTGCGAAAAATAGCGTAATTTGAATCAAACTCTTCTCTTTTGTAAGTGGTGATGTATATGCTTACTTTTTTCACTGAATTATTTGATATCATTAGTTTCTCTGCAATGTAAAAATGTATGTTGTTTTATCATTGTTGATGTTATATATAGTTATTATAAAACTCTATGACATGTTAAAGATTAATGAAACTTACCAACACATAACGACTTCTATAACAAGTATTGAAGGAAAATAAAAATCATTATAAGTCTTGAAATATTGGAGGAAATCGTCAATAAAATTATAAAACTTATATTACTTTGACAGCCTGTCAAAGTCACGCAATTTTTTAAATTTTTCTTCCAAAATGAGGTTCATAAAGCTTTACAAGGATGGTTGGCGATATTTAACCTTATTTCATGTTAAAGTAGCTGACAGTCTTACTTCAATAAAATTGAGCTCTGGCAGAATTTAAGAAGAATTTCATACAACAGGCTGACATAAAAGTATATGTCAGCTGTTAAAAATTTTCGTTAAAAAATAACATACAAAGTTATAAACAAATCTGAAAAGTGTATAAATATTTAGTGTTTTATCTGACAAATACAATTTAGTTTGTACCGACGACTTTACATTTTCATATTGGTTAGTAGATTTGTAATATTTTAGCAGTCATCCTATTATTATTTTTCGAGTCCCATTGGACCTTTGTGTCTAGAAGACATTTTGACAAAATATATTGAATCACAAAAATTCTGCAGAAATAATTATCCCTCTGGTAGCATCTCAGATGAATTAAATTAATCTAAGGGTAGCCTTTGACTAAAGTCCGTCAAAGACAAAGTGTTTTTTTTTGCGCATGCTATTTTTAGCTAAAAGCATTTCGATGATATTGACCCTTTTTAAAGGTAATCGTCTTTGTTCGATTAGCAATATATAAATATCATAATATGGATGTATAGTAGTAGTTGGGACTTTTCCAAAAGTGGAGGAGCAGGACCTATATATATAAAATTATTTCTAGTTCCAGTCGAGGATGTCAAATCTGAAACAAATAATGATAAAAAGGAAGAAATGAAAGAAAACAAAGGCGTGTATGTGACGAAGCGCGATATCCGTGAGAATCTGTTGCACAGAAACTACCAGTTGTATACAAGTCGAGTCACGAAGGACTATAGATACCAAGTCTGTACAAGAGACGCTGGAGTCCAGTACAATTATAAAAGGGACAATGTTTGTACATGTAGGAATATAACAGGACTGAGGAGACATCAGGAAGTGAGGTATAATGGACCATTCCTTAAACTATAATGTATAATATATGTAGGACTTAAAGTGTTTGTTGTCGCCCATGATCACATAACGGGAATCAAATTACTTGATTTTTCGTAAAATTTGTCATCCCAATCAAATATTTCCAATTTCCATATTATGTTCTCGATAGAATACTGTTTTCTTTTGAAAACTTTGGTTGGCGAAATAATGTTTCTGTCACCTTGATACAGGGAGAATTATACGTATATATATAGGAATAAAGAATTTTGGACACTGTTGACGTCCAAACGTAGCCGTCCCTCAACAAAACAGAATCTTGGGGCCCCACGATTACCAAACTAGAGGCTCAAAGTCCCATGTAACAGGCAATAGGCTGATCATGAGTAATGGCAAAAAAATCGTCATCTGAGATTCAAGAGAGGTAGAGCTTTGTGGAAATTCCACTCGAATGAGCCGCTTGTCTGGGGAAGTACCTCCACCTTACAGAAGACCGCAGTGAAGTAGCACTTCGTAACTGTTGTGCTATTTTTCTGCTGGTGAGTAAGGTTGCCAGAGCTCAGTTGGGGAGGGTATGGGGTTAAAGCCGGCAACACATCAACGATACCTCTGGTGTCGCGATGTCCATGGGCGGCGGTGATTGCTTACCATCAGGCGACCCGCTAGCTCGTTTGCCGTCTCTGACATAAAGCCTTGTGGACGTAGCATGGAGCTATCTTTATTAAGAAACACAATAAGGAAATTTATATTATATTTTTACATAAAAGGTACCTAAGTTATCCGAGAGAGCTCTACGCCTACCACAAGTCGAGGAGTTACACTGACATCGGAGTGGGCAGCATCAAGACTGTTCAGAAGAGGAAAGTGAAGAGAGTTTACTTGCCGGAGACCGACGATCGAGGAGTTGGCAGTTCTGACCTCTCGTCTTTTATCAATAGTAAGTGGATGTTTGTTGTCCTATGTTTCTGCTGGTGAGTAAGGTTGCCAGAGCTCAGTTGGGGAGGGTATGGGGTTAAGGCCGGCAACACATCAACGATACCTCTGGTGTCGCGGATGTCCATGGGCGGCGGTGGTTGCTTACCATCAGGCAACCCGCTAGCTCGTTTGCCGCCTCTGACATAAAAAAAAACAAAACTAACCAAATCATAACAATTTATATCAGTTGAAACAGATTCATGATTAACAAGCCACCTTTTTACTTCCAGAACGATCTAGATATAACAGAACAAGTTATTACGAGCACAAGAGGACGTCGTCAAAATGCGTCGGCGGCGTGATTGAGTGTAACGCTGACGTCATAAACGAGAAGTTATCACCCATATCACACACTAGGTCTGGTGCAACGAGCCCGAGTGATCCTTTCCGTGATAACTTGAGGAATGATATTGGGAATAATACACGGGCTGATCATTTCGTGACTGCGTCTACGCAGGTATGTTTTGCTTGTTTCTTTAATGTTTAGTTTAATCTAGCTAAAATTACACAGTAGAAATATCTTACCTTCTTAATTGAACTAGAACTAATGAATAAATATTTTTTTGGATTAACACACTAAATAACACTCTAAATTGCTTTGCACCAAACTTTGCTTTAAATATGTACTGTTGATGCTTGCTAGGGAACAGGTAATAAACACATTTAAAAGCATCTATGACTCGAGCACAAATTTCTATGTTCATCAAAAACTGCTGCAAGAGGGATTTGGACCCACGGTTTTGTGGCTAGTGTCACTAGCTACTAGACCAGCAAGCCAATCAAATCTATACTTACTAATATATAAAGCTGAAGAGTTTGTTTGTTTGAACGCGCCAATCTCAGGAACTACTGGACCGATTTGAAAAAATATTTTTGTGTTGGATAGTCCATTTGACGAGGAAGGCTTTAGGCTACTGGAAATCGAAATCCACGCGGACGGAGTCGCGGGCGGCCGCTAGTCAGATATATTAGAATAAAACAAACAAATCATAATATGTTTGTTTCAGGTATACGACGATGGTCAAAAAGAAGAAGCTACAGGAATTAGAGTTATAGAAGTAACCGTAGAACAAGTCAAAGAAATTCCAAAGAGTAAGAAGTCGAAAGAGGTTTTAGCAACTCCTGAAGGGAGACGTATTAGCCGAAGAGCTCAAGAAGCTGAGAGAGTATTTTCATCAGACTCGTTGGTACAGCACGTTCATAATCTTGAGCATCCTAGCCAAGACAAACCTAGTCCGATGCCCTCGGATCCTATGGAAAATAAACTAGAAAGAGAGTACAGGAAAATGTTTTCGACAAAATCTAAAGATTCAAAAGAACAGAAAACTAGTGAAGAGAAAACTGGAAGTGAAATGAAAAGCACTTCGGTATTGCGAAGGCGTTTTGAAGCTCTTAGAAGGGGATTGGCCAAGAAAGAAGATTCTAAGAGAAATGCAGTAATAGCACCTCAGGAATCGAGCAATGTCAGTGCGCCGAGTCACAGGGATGTTTCAATTGCATCCGACCCGCCATCTTTAGAAGCTCGGTCGTATTCGAAACAAGAAGTTTACAGTACGTACCCGAGTGTATCTCCAGATAAATCCAATTCTAAAGCACCGTATAAGAAGTCGTTTATTGCGAAGAAAGACTGGTCTAGGTCTGATGAAGAAGATATTGAAAGCCAAGGGGTCAAAGGGATGTTCAAATTATGGGGGAAGAAGTTTAATTTAGAGGATGATGGTAGCTCGCCAGGACCGTCTGTTGATACAGCGAGAAAGTCCAAAGATAGTAAAATTCCCGTCACTGAGAGTGAAATGAAAAAGGAAGGGAAGAAGTTTTTCTTTTTCAAAAAGAAAAGTAAAGATAAGACGCCAAAACAGCCTTACAAGCAGAAGAAAGGTGTCACAGCTGGTAGATGCGAAGTCGGTGATGGGTTAATGATTAAAATTGGCGCAGCGAATAACCCACCACCCGAACCAAAACAGGAGAAGAAAGAACGTAAAGTCGCAGAAAAACTTCCCGGAGGCTATGAAGATATTTTGAGAAAGGCCTGGCTTCAACAGTTCTTAGCACAAACTATTGAGTCACGGAACAGTGTCAAAATTAGATGGAATAACAGCGCCTACGCTACAAGCAGCAGCACAGTTTTCGAGATGATGGAAAACGTTTACAAAGACACTGGAGTTGTATTTAGATCGAAAAGCGAAGTTACAACTGGCGGTGATTCGTCATATTACAAGTCGTTTACGAAACAGAGAGTCAATTTCGTCCAAGACATTGAAGCCTGGATGATTCCTAAATTAATTCCTGACAAGCTTAAAACGCCAGTTCAAAACCACAGCGACGAGAAAGGTGACAAGAAAGACAATATAAAAGTGACGATATCTGATCACAAGTGGTTCATTGATAAATCTAAAGCGTTCGCACATAAGATTGAAGTGGTTTTGCATTCGAAAAACATTGTGAGATCTCGTAAAGCAAGTTCGGAGTATCTACGGATCGATATACCAAAAGGTTTCTTTTCAGATTCTAGTACAGATAGCGCTGGGCAAATGCAAACTAGTAATGAAGAGGTTTATAAAATAGTCGAGTATGAAACTCCTGAATCTAGTATAGTGAGACGAGATATCTGTGATATTGGAGATCATGCTTTAAAAGATATTAAAGTAACCGTCAGTTTGAAAGATAGTAACGATTCTGAATCAAATATTTTAGAGACTGTCATTAAGAGACCACCAGTTCATAGAGATGTTGTTATACAAGGGAGTAATGTTTATATTCCGAAGAGGTGTAATGTCATCGGAGTTGGAATTATAACGCAGCAGGATATAAATAAAATCAGAAAGCCTATGTAAGTAAAATAATGAATTTCATGCTGAGTTGATAGTAATTTTCTATTGTCTATCTACATCACTTTGTGTGTGGCTCCTGACAAATCTTTTATTACATTGTGAAAAATTGTTGCAAAATTATTACACCGTATGGTTTGAATTTACAATTTGAATGTTACGAAGGTCTGATGTCAGTCGCTTCACTTTAATAACCAAAGACGATAAATGATTCATATCGTTGTGATTACATTTGTTTTCAATACAGTCACAACTCTTCAATCCTTTTTAATTGATTCTTACTTCCACGCATTTTGCAGATTAAAAATACAAGACGTATACTCCGACGAAGATTCAGAACAGACGATTCCGAAAATTCGAAACCAAAGCAAATTCGCCGAGAGCTACCTTCAGGACTACTACCGCCACTGGACTCCTCTCGGCATGGATTTCTACTCGTGGTGTGTGAGCGACTCGCATATCAAATGCTGCTCAGAGAATTCCCGTGGAAGTGTACACCAACAGGGTGACGGGACCAAGTCTTGTCCCAACATATACGATGATTACCATGCTTCAACGATCATATCATCCTGTGGGACTTCGTGTTGCAGTAAATGCACCCCGTACCCTGATCCTGAACCGGAACCAGAAAGCAAAGGAGTTTCCAAATTCTTCAGCAGATTCAAACGAGACAAAAATAAAAACGTCGATGCCGATCCGCCGGCGCCGACAGGGGAAATAAGAGTGCTTCCAAAAGATTCCGTTGAAGTTTGTAAAAGGAGGAAGTACGTCAACGAGTCGAGTAACAAGTCTAAGTGGTCGTCCTGCCCTGACAGCGTGCCCTATTCCGTACCCAGTATAGAGAGTAAGGGCGCTCAAGATACGGCAGATAGCGCTAAGAATCCAAGGAAGTCATGTTACAAACCAGCTGGAATCACGAAGAAGAAAGTGTGCAATAAACGGGTTTCAATGCTGGGCTCCGACATCGAGTTCCCTCCAGAGCCAGATCCTTTAGCAGAACCGATGCTCAAATCCCCACCAGCAGGAATACTATCCTTCAAGGGGAGCGCTAAGTGCGAATTCTGTAATAAGGGCAAATCATCCTGCCCGAAGCATGCGAAGACGATCCCCGAACCGACGTGTGAGATACCGCCGCCGAAAATGCCGTGTCGAGAGCCAATGCCGGTTTGTCCGCCACCGGTCCCCACGCCGCCGCGTTGTCCTTCCCCCCCTCCTTGCAAGTCTCCCCCACCTTGCAAGTCTCCCCCACCTTGCAAGTCTCCCCCACCTTGCAAGTCCCCCCCACCTTGCCCATCTCCCCCTCCTTGTAAATCCCCTTCTCCTTGCCCTTCTCCCCCTCCTCGCCCGTCACCCCCACCTTGCAAGTCTCCCCCTCCTTGCCCATCTCCCCCTCCCTGTAAATCCCCTTCTCCTTGCCCCTCTCCCCCTCCTCGCCCGTCGCCCCCGCCTTGCAAGTCTCCCCCTCCTTGCCCTTCTCCCCCTCCTTGCGAGTCACCCCAACCGTGCCCATCGACTCCCACGACGCCGTCGGTGTGTAGCTCTGGAGAACACATAGTCGCACGTTGTTCCTCCCCTCTATCAACGTCACCCGTCCGCCCTAAATGTTCAAAATGCTGCCCAAGGCCGCTAACGCCTCCACCGTGCCATCAGGAGAAACTACCATGCCTTCAAAACTTGGACGGTAGAAACAAAAGGGCTAAGAGAAAACCCTGTCACCCGTCACCTCCTTGCGCGAGTCCGCCACGTCCAGCGTCCCCACCTTGTAAACCTTTTCCTTCTTGTAAACCGTCCCCACCTTGTAAACCGTCCCCACCATGTAAGCTGTCTCCCCCCCGTAAGCCGTCTCCTCCTTGTAAACAGCCTCCCAATTGTCCACCGTCTCCTCTATGTAAACAGCCTCCCCCATGTAAACGGCCTCCCCCTTGTCCCCCGTCTCCTCCGTCGTGCCCTTCAACTCCGAAACGCCCCCTATCTCCTCCTTGCGGTACTCCCAAGAAAAAGTCCGTCTGTCCCAACGCACCACCGAAAAAAAAGAAATGCAAGAGCGCCTCTCCTTCAGCGTCATGTAAAAACGCAGGATCTCGCTCTCCGTCTCCCCCTTGTTCTGGTGGGGAGACCCCGCCCAAGCCACGGAAGAGGGAGGCCCCATGCCGCGATACGAACTCACCTCCTTGTGCTAAGCCGTCGCCACCTCCTAGAACGTGCCCCCCACCGAAACCCGCTTCTCCTTGCCCCTCAAAACCTGCATCTCCCCCTTGTTCAGGTAAGCCAAAATCACCCCCCTGTCCACCGAAACGTCGTCCATGCTCGCCACCAAAGCCAGCGTCTCCCCCTTGCCCCCCAAAACCATGTCCACCGAAAAAACCGTCTCCGCCTTGCGCACCGAAACCAACGTGCCCGCCAAAATCACCATCGCCCCCTTGTTCAAAACCTGCGTCACCATGTCCGTCACCGCCGCAGTCCCCCACTCCTCCGTGGCAGTACGACCCTTGTCCCCCACCTTGTCCTCCAATACCGGCCAAGCCTAGAACAAAGCCTCAGCCTACTAGATGCAATATTCCCCCGTGTACCCCACCTAAGCCCCCACGCCCGCCGTGCACGCAATGCAAGAAGTGCCCCAGCCACGAGTTCCCATGGCCTGTCAAGAATCAGGTGTCCAACCAACCGTCGTTGCAGTCTGTGTGCGGTGAACCTAAGCCGCCTTGTCCGAAACCTACCTCACCGCCATGTCCAAAACCACCCACACCACCCTGTCCAAAACCGCCCACTTGTCCACCAGAATTGCCGATTTGCCCCAAAGAGTCAAATTGCAAGAAGAATTGCTCCTTCCTTCCCGAATGCGCCGACCCACCCAAGCCTTGCCCGAAGAAATGTAACACGAACACGCCGAACAAAGTATCTGGAATATTCTTAAAGAAGCCGCCATTCAGAAAGACTTGTTCCAAAGAATGCGCTTCTTGGAACACCCCTCCATCGTGTGCAGATAAAGGAAGGTCAGAGGAAAACTTCGTCATAAACATCAAACAAGGAACACCTAGCACGGAGGAGATAAGGGAAGGAATGCATATTAAAGTACAGGATGAAGATGGCAAGACGTTGTATGAAAGAATCGACTATCGCAAATGTGGACGTGCATCACTACTCGATGATGTGTACAAATCTAATGCACATACAGTGTCAACGTCTATTGTTCAAAACATGGCTGTAGAAGACAACAATCAGCACGAGTTACAAGAACCTAAGAGCGAAGTGAGTGTTGCTAACTTAATCGAAATCAACTTCAAACTGAAAGTCACACAAGGCGATAAGATGACTGAAATCAACGTGGGTAACGAAGGAGCAGTTGATAAACCTAAAGTGGATATGAAAAATGAATTAGAACAAACTTCACATCAAGTCTTCTATCTGAAAGACGAAGCGGAGCAGTGTTCTGAAGAAACGAATGACAAAAATGATATCAACATTAAAATAGTAATTAAAAATTACAAACCGAAGGTAAAAGGTGATACTAAAAAATATGGTGTCGACGTTGAAGAGTTTACACAAAAGATATCTGATAAGTTCCAAACTGTTTCTACTGGTTATAGCGATGTATTCCAGAATCCTAATATAGAAACCATTAGAAAAGAAAATGACGAGAAATATGAAGACGAGATAGAGAGAAGAGAAGATGTCCATTCTTCAAGCAAAACCAATGTTCAATACTACAACGATGAAAATTATCAGTGTCCTGATAACTATAACAATCTTGAAAATTATCAAAATGCTGAAAATTGTGAAAGAGTTGAAGAAACACATAATACGGATAATAAAGACGATAAGGAATCAGAAGACAATGCGAAACGCGTATACTCCGTTCACAGAGCCACAGTAAACATGGCATCTTCGAACGAGATCTCAAAAACTCAAATGACTGGTAGCACTGAGGCTGAAACTGACGATTGCATCAAAAGGGAACCTTTGACATCACGAAGTGTTACAGACAAATCGGGTACAGAGTATTCTGAAAATAAGCTAGAGACTTCATCGAATAAGAAAGACAGTGACGTAGAAGATGTTAGAGAGTTTTTCAAAGAGAAAGAACCATACTCATCTGTGACAGATACTGATGATCAAGACCATGTAGCAGAATTGACTCACACTAGTGATGAACCAACAAATGAAGCCGTTAGTACTGACGCAATACCTAGTTCTCTAAGTAAGGATGAGAAGAAACGGATGCTAAAAAGACTATTCGAGAAAGCGTGTCGAAACAAGAAATCAAATAAAGACAAAATGAAGCAACTTAGAGCAATGCTAAAGATTATATTGACCTCCGATAGCAGTAATGACGAAAATGTTCCTGTTACCAGCAATGATTTAGTTAAAGAGATGACTTATGCGTCTCTGAAACCAAACTACTTTAGAGATACTGATAGTATGAATAACTATTATAACAGTTCAGTAATATCTTCAACTCAAGAGATTAATCACAATTTGATATACCCGACGCAGAATGAAAGTCAGTGTAGTGTTCAAGACAGCGATGTGGTTTCATCTGATGAAACTGATAGAGCGAAGAAAGGTTGTGTCTGTAGTACTATAGCGGCGAGGTTGAATATGTGTCAAGGTAAGGAAACTGGCGGTTGTTGCTGCAGAAAGCCAACAGTAACCACGAGCACTAAAACAGATGTAGAAACTTGTTGTGATTTGAGAACTGAAGAAGATTTCTTCCTACTTAACTATAAAACTATAGAGTACATAGACGTGGAAACTCAAAATTCAAGATTTATTTGCAACAGTACTAATGTGTCTATACATAGCAGAGCATTCTCTGGTTCTATAAGGAATTATGAAATACCTAAAGTTACCGAAATGGCTGACAATGGTGAAATCATTAGAAGTATTAAAGTTGAGAGGCCTTTATCGCGTGTCTTAGTTCCGAGAGTTGATGAAATCAAACCAGCTAAAATCAAAAGGACGTTTTCGCCTCATACGAGTCACATACGGCCGTGTGAAATGAAAAAGCTTAATAGAAACACAATGCTAGGTATATCCGATGAAGATAAAGTCTATCTTTTAAACGCAAAACCGACAAACGTAACTTTAGCAGAAGGCAACTCGAAGCACACAAAAAGGGATAAAAGCAAAGAGAAAATTAAGAATCGTAAAAAAAAGAGCAAATATGATACGGCAGCTGATATTTTGCAATGTTATGAAACTAAGAAGGCTGTTCTAGAGATTTATGCCGAAAAAACATTGTCTGATGAAGATGAGAAATTAGTAGCTAGACTACCTAAATTCGTTTATGATAAGGAAAGCGAGATTGAAAGGAATTATGAGGACATTGCGGAGAGCTATAGAGCTATGAAGCGTAACATTGTTATGATGTCTGTTCAACGGTAGTTTTTTTTTGTTTTACCTTTGGTTGTTTATTAACATTTGGATGTGTTTACCTGTTTTGATGAAATATAGTTTTTTTTTTGTAATTTGCGTATCATTTACGTTGGGGCGACTGGGAATAATAAGATTTTCTTACGCTAACAAACATAGTCATACATGGCATTATATTTTCTTATCTTTCTATATTAAAACATTGTTTCAATAACTTATTGGTTCAATAAGAGACAATGGTAAGTGCAAAATAAAAACTTTAATTCCTTCATACAATACAAAAGTATAAAATGTAGAAAAATGGACGAACAAATGCTTCACACTTCCACTTAAAATGCGAAATAATTGATATATTTAATTAAAAATATAGAATAGAGTAGTAGTATTTAGGTAGGTAATATTTGAAATATTACGAAATATGAATAGAGAACTCAATTAAAGATCATAAGAATAAAGTTATTATTAAAGTATAAAACACAATAATTTGCTATTACTCACAAGAAGTAAAAAGATCGGGATAGATCCGATCCACTCAGATCCACTTAATTAATTAATAGCCATAAAATTACTTCAATATATTGAAAATTTGAGTACTTTGGAAAACACAGAAAAAGTTATTAATTAGAAATAGACTTTAGAATTAAATAAAGTGTCAATCGATTTTTTTTAGAAATATATTGGACTACTGCACAACTAGGAAAATTCCACTATTTCCTTCAATTACAAATCCTTAAATTCACACAAACATTTATAAATTTATTGTAATCTTATTTATCTGTATTTTTTTTCTGTATAAATTACTAATTAAATAAGTTTACCAACTATGTGCCCTTGGTAAATGAGATTGCAACCATCGAATTTATTCACTAAACTTCATTAATAACAAAATGCTCTTCCTTAAAACTCTCTTATTCGACAATGCATAATCACCTTATAATTACATATATTTTAATAATCACCCTAAATCCACAAAATAAAATCGATAATGTTAAATAAATTATGCTAATAAATCTAAAAAATAAAAATAAAAAATCTAATAGTCTAAGATCCCAGAGCCCCCAGACCTACGTCATTTTAGCAAAGCTGAAATTTTGAGGATTGTTAGTATAATGTGTTATTAAGAAGGTATGCGCACCCACTAGCTTGAAAGTGGGGCCGTTTCTCAGGTAGCACGAAGTAAAGGTACAAAAAAAAATAGCTAACCTACGTCAAAGTAGCTAAGATCGTTTTCATATATGTTATTGAGTATATTATGTAGAATTAAAATTGACTATTGCCGGACACTTTCCGGGGGCCATTACTTTTACCAGACGTCTTGAATATTATTATAAAAATTAGGTAAACTACGTTATAGTAGCAAAGCTAAATTTTATATATGTTAATTGTAAATGTTATTTAAGGTATAATTTTAAGACCCTTCGTATACGGACAGACCAATCCGAAGGGCCCTTCGTCCCCCCAGACGCCATTAAACTTTCCCTGTGAGTGCGAAAGTGAGGGCATTATTCATACGCATCAATGTAAGTGACAGCACTATATTGTTCCAAAAGATTTTACACTATATTAAATTGAACGCGTGCGACTGAACTAAAAATTTAAAATATATTGAATATTAAAAATACTTGGAGCGTTAGGAAGATGAGGAATATTATTTTGGGTATTATTTCAAGAATAGAATTATAAAATATTATATGGTTTTCTCTATAAAATTTATTTTAAATGTTTTCGTAGTTATTCATCTTCATTATCACGATCATCATCGTCTGAGTTGTTACTTCCCCCATCAAATTCACATTCGAATCGAATATTTAAATCATCTTCATCTAATATAAACGTATTAAATGCTCTTTCGCACTCTATGTTTAAGTTTATAAAAATAAAGAGCTCATTTTTTATTAGTTCGAGCTTTGCTCGATTCCTTTCTTCCCGCCACTTGATGTTCATAATAGAAAAAATTCTTTCTGTAAACGCCGAAGTGGCGGGAATAGAAAGTAAGAAGGCTATTAATTTATAAATATTTTTTTAAATTATTCTCAGATTTTTTAAAAATATGTTGCCATTTTTGGCCAGCACTAAAATTTTGAAATTCAGGACAATCTATAATTTTTGCAATATTTCATTAACAATTAAAATATCAGAGTAAAGTTCATCCATGTCGATGGCCAACTTCAATTTTAAGTTGAGAACGTCCACAACAGATTCACAGGCATCAAAAGATATTTCTTGTTTTAAATTAAATTTTTGTACTTGCTGTAACCAATTATTATCCTCAAAATTAAACCATTTATCTAGGTACTTTAAAGATTTATCTATAAATACTACAAAACTTTGTTATATTATTGATAACTGTCTGAAATATAGTATTTTTGCGTACTATATTTTAGTTCAACAGTATATAGTACGAAGAGCCAAAATATAGTACAATACTATATAATATAGTACGGTTGGCAACCCTAGGACGAAGGGCCCTTCGGATTGGTCTGTCCGTATACGAAGGGTCTTAAAATTATACCTTAAATAACATATATAAAATTTAGCTTTGCTACTATAACGTAGTTTACCTAATTTTTATAATAATATTCAAGACGTCTGGTAAAAGTAATGGCCCCCGGAAAGTGTCCGGCAATAGTCAATTTTAATTCTACATAATATACTCAATAACATATATGAAAACGATCTTAGCTACTTTGATGTAGGTTAGCTATTTTTTTTTGTACCTTTACTTCGTGCTACCTGAGAAACGGCCCCACTTTCAAGCTAGTGGGTGGGCATACCTTCTTAATAACACATTATACTAACAATCCTCAAAATTTCAGCTTTGCTAAAATGACGTAGGTCTGGGGGCTCTGG
Source organism: Nomophila noctuella (assembly GCA_958496325.1). Classification (NCBI taxonomy): domain Eukaryota; kingdom Metazoa; phylum Arthropoda; class Insecta; order Lepidoptera; family Crambidae; genus Nomophila; species Nomophila noctuella. Next base: position 3,110,783 of record OY292508.1, read on the forward strand.
GATCTCAGTCTATAAGCTTAGATCAAAGATAATAAATAAAATAATGTCAACAAATGGACGGCTAACGTGATTCAGACTGTAAATACTTTGGCAGAAAGTTCAAAGTTGATTGCCCGGTGTCTTCTCTTTCGCCATGCTATAATCGTGTCTGTAAGGAAAAAAATAAAATCAATGTTAATTAAAAATACAACTGTCTTTATAATGTTGATATTTTTTTTAAGTTTATGAGGAACTAGCGGCCGGCTGCGACTTCGTCCGCGTGTATTTCAGGTCCCTTTTTTCGCAATTAAATGTAGCCTATGTTTTTTCTCAGGGTCTAAAGATTGTCTGTGCTGAATTTCATCAAAATAGGTTGAGAGGTGAAGGCGGGAAAGCTTAACATACAGACAGACTGAGTAACTTTCGCATTTGTAACATTAGTAGGGATTTTCTTAGACGCATATTGACAAAGACAGTCAACAGATACAAATACACGCCAACCCAGGATTCAAAGAACCGGAGCTTTATCAAAGTATAAATTGTTAACATATTAATACTCTAGCTCGGTTTTTAATACAAAACAAAATATACGTAAAAACAGAACAAGTATAAAACAAACAAAACTAATATGTATAGCTGTGTGTGTCACATAAAAATGACTATGTGTTTAACTAAAAAAGCAACCAATATATGTATGACTACAGGTACTTACCGTCATAAAAATATATCAAACACAGTGCCGCTCATAAACATAAAATGCTTAAAACTAAAACAAAAAGTTAATTCACAAACATATAATCACGTGTTATCAACATACAAGCAACATTAAACATTTAAGGTATTATTTATAAATCAGTGCAATGATTCCTTTTTAATTAACTTACCTTAAGCCTAATTCTCAAACACATAAAACATTTAATTCATTTACACATACATCGGATTCGAACCCGCAACCCCTGGTTTTGTAGCTAGGGTCTCTAACCACTAGACCAACGGGCCGTCAAATATTTCAAAATATGTCAAATATTTGCAGTATATTTTGTTACAACCTATATATTGTAAGTTAAACATATAACACATATTATTCGTTCAAAATGATAGCAGGATCAGTATCAGTATCAGTCTATTAATGTCCCACTGCAGGGCAAAGGCCTCCATCATTTGAAATCATGTTTTCGTAACAAAGATGGGTTTTGGCTTAATCAAACCCATCTTTGATAGCAGGTTTTTTTTATGACAGAGGCGGCAAACGAGCTAGCGGGTTGCCTGATGGTAAGCAATCACCGCCGCCCATGGACATCCGCGACACCAGAGGCATCGTTGATGTGTTGCCGGCCTTAACCCCACACCCTCCCCAACTGAGCTCTGGCAACCTTACTCACCAGCAGAAACATAGCACAACAGTTACGAAGTGCTACTTCACTGCGGTCTTCTGTAAGGTGGAGGTACTTCCCCAGACGAGCGGCTCATTCGAGTGGAATTTCCACAAAGCTCTACCTCTCTAAGGATAATCAAATGAAAATTAAAACACAATATCAAAGTACGCATTTAATTGTAATATCCCTCGCATATACAGATAAGTACAATAATATAGTATATAAGTTACACATAGCTAGCAACGCTCAACAGGACACATACATTTTCTTAAATATTTAACAACAAGTTTCAATGTCTGACGAAATTTTGGCATAATTATATCATTACCGATCTGTAAAGCTTATATCAGCCCTTAATGTCCCACTGCAGGGCAAAGGCCTCCATCATTTGAAATCATGTTTTCGTTACAAATATGGGTTCTGGCTTAATCAACACGCTTGCCAAATGGGAATTGGTGAGCACAAACCAGGGCTGTGTTCGGAAAAACATATTTTCCCCGAACCCAGAAACGAACCTAGGACTTCGACCCACGGCCCTATACTTAAACCACTAAACCATCGAGGCTTCCAGCTGTCAAGATTACTCTCAGATATTTTGTAAGTAGTCTATCTGATAGAATAGCTTCTACAATATTGTTTGAAATATTCATCACACATCTTTTGTTGTTTTTACTAATTAAAAGATTAGGTGGGATCCTCATCATACCAACAATATTATTAATAGAGATTTCAATATAATTTTAATTATACTTTTGTTATGCTTTTCTACTAAGCATGTTTATTTTTATGCATCAACAATTCAAAAGGGCATTATATTATTCAATCAATTGAAAAATTGATTACATATACGTATGTCATCATATGATTTAAATTAAAATTATTAATGTAGACTTTCGTCAGACTTGAGATTAATTATAAAAACTTTGTATTCTCATATTTAGCTGTGTGGGGACCGAACCCGCAACCTCTTGGTGTAATACTTACACTTCCTAGCCACCAATACACCAAAATGGTCATTAAATTATGATTTATACATATTTTTGCAATAGTTATACAATGCGAATTATGAAAATACAAAGTTATTTTTTGCGCTACATTACAATACAAGGTAGTAATTTATTAATTGTACAAACAGGTCTTCATTTGGGCCCTGGCATCCAATATTTTAACCTCACTGTAAAGTAGGTAAAGCGTATAACATTTAAGCAAACCTGTAGTAAATGCTGTATAAATATAAATTGACGACTTATATTAAAATTAGGAAACGTAAAACGTTATACTTTCGCGTTGCTTTGTAAATTTATACTTATAACAACGGGACTAAATGCGGTATTCACTTGTCTGTTATTTTATATAACTCACAATTTATTTAGCTAGCGATTAGAATATAAGAGGCGAAATTATATACTAAGTCCTGTAGTTATAAAGTTACAAAAACACTTAAAATTACAGCACGGAAATTAAAATAAATTACATTTAAATTAAAAATTGCATTGATTAAATTGACCTACTTAATACTAATGTATAATTGTGACAAAATTGATTAACATTGACAGAAAAGTTAATTCAAATTGATGAAAATAGATAATAATGTTTATTTTGTGAATTGAAATCAAATTAATACTACAAAAATAATCAGATCTGTGTTATTTAAATCAGTCTCTATTCCATAGGTGAAAAAATAAACAAATTGTGAAAATAATAAAAATTTGGAAACAAAAAGAAAAGATCTGACAACTTTTCATTATCATTATTTGTTTAGAAGAACATTGTTATAATTTGAGTAATTTTCAATAGTATTGTATAGTTTCTCAAACATCTTAGCTAAATACCATACTCACATAAATCAAGGAATTGATTATAATTTCAAATTGAACCAGTAAATATTATTATCATGTTCATAGGGTTTGGTAAAAACTGGTTATTTTTTCTCCTAAAAATACTTAAATTTTAAGTATAATTTTACAATAATAAGGGTTTTCGCAAATGAAACACCTCTAGATGGCAGTAGGTAGGTGTAGGGTCTAACTGGAATGTGATTGGTATATTTTGACATGACATTGACAGATATGTCAAAATTCACCAATGAGATAGCAGTTAAGACTTCACGCCTTACGTAGGCGTCGCCATCTAGCGGATTTTTCAATCGCAAATACCCTAAATGGTATCATTCGAATTGTAAAGCTTCAATGCAGCTAGCTTACTATTGCTCCAAATATTGTATGAAATGCTTGCAGGAGCCTCAATCATACACGAACGATGAAAGTTACACATACAATCTGAATAACTTTTATTTCATTTGCTAATGCAAACATCTTGGCAATTTGTTAGGGTAGTCAGAAAAATAATAAATTAAAGCCAGGAAAATATGTTTGCATAAGGAATGAAACATAAGTTATTAAAATTCGTCGACAAACATGAGATTTGTACACAGATTCAAAAGACAGATTAGTAGGCGCGGTCGACTAAGAAAGTGGTTTACCCGTTTTAAAAATGTTAGGTGTAAATAAAATAGCGATGAGGTTGGATTTTTCGCTTGGGCAAAATTGACACTCTTTTATGATTGGTAAATGATTTTCATTATCTTAAAGATAAACAATTTTCTTTACTAGACCGCGCTCAGTCCAACTAAACATTTAGAGTTTCTTTCACTAAGGAACAGTTTCTTAAGAAAAAATATCGTGGTGTCATACTCTTAGGCTCGTATTAATAAATCGCACTCAACTCTGAGATCGAACTTGAGCGCGAACTGGTGCTGTTTTATATGAAAATGACATATCTAGTTCGCACTCAAGATCGAGCTCAGAGTTGAGTGCGATTTATTAATACGAGCCTAAGCTCCTAAAACCTAAGAGCTTAGTATAACGGTATAACGTTGGATAGATTCTATTAGACTAGCTCAATATAGCAGCTTCTCTCGATTAATTAAATAATTATGAAATCCTTAGGAATTCGATCCCATGTCCCAGGCACCATTTTTAGATATTATTTTATTTTTACGAGTTTAAAATTTGTTTGTTTTTTAATTATTTGTTAAACAACCGGTCTATTGTCTGGTGAAATAACTGAAATCGAATTCCTTATCAGACATAAACATACGTAGAAATATGTATCAACAAGATAATAAACCTACAGTTCCTTTAGTTATATTCAATAATTATGGCAGTGTAATAATATTAATTATATAACATTACATTTTTATTACAATTATGTAAGTACAGGCTTTCATTAGGTACTTTAAAAATGTGATGACGTAATTTCACAAAAATTCACGATCATAAAAATCAAAATCGTAATCTTTTTTTAATTTCTCACTTCCTTAAAATTAAAATTTCTTCCAAAGAATGAATTTTATAGTATTAGGCTGACCCCGCAACTACTTATTTTCGGCGTTTGATATTTTATTTGCAATAACTTTTATTAACAAAATATGTTTACGTTTTGTTTGTCCTTAAAATAAGTTTTAACTTTATTAACAAATCTTATTGTTCGTGAAATTACTTCATCGTTTTATAATTTAAGCATGTTTTTGTAATAGTTTATAAGACGCTTCTTTTTTTGTAAATACACGTTACAAGTTACAACTTAATTTTGGCTGTGAAGACGATTGTTACATCAAGGTATAATGATATTATTGTCGGTTTTAATGATCTTATACACCGATTTAAATATGTTATTTAATGAAAGATTACCTAAAGAGTTCCCTTTTATTCATGTATAACATAATAGTGAATGTACTTATCACCCATTAACCATGTTTCATGAACATTGCCCAGAAATTATTTGATGGTGATTTGTAAGTTTACTTTGTAAGTAACTTAAAATTTTTATTAACCATTAGCAAAGAACAATAAGTTGTACTTAATGTTGCTTGACAAAACCTTATTTATAGGCTCCGTGTTTTAAAAAAAAGTAGTTTACTTCATCAGTGAACACTGAAACTATTCTAGTATGCTTGTTTTACGATTTCGAGCCACAGAAAAATATACAAAAAATACATGCTTGGCTTAAATCATAATTTGCAGAACGGGAATGGATATTTCTACTTGTTTATTGCTTTTAATAGATATTTCGGCTTAATCGTAAAACAAACATAGTACTTTGTATGTCGTCTTAGCTGAATTTCTCTTCATGATGGTGATGTTGAACTTCGTACGAAGATATCGATATATGCGACGTTTCCGACGTAAGATGCGTAATCTCCATCTGTCGGGGAAATATGGAACTATTGTGACAAGTAAAATTCAGACATTGGGGGCGTTTGGCAGAAAAAAGCGTTTGAAAGCGTTTGTAAACAAAATGGCGATTGTTAGCGTAAAATGGCGATTGTTAAGCGGTAACACAACACAGTAAACTGACAGTTAGCAAACATGTCCTGGCCGAAAACTGTACAGTTTGCGCTAACAATCGCCATTTGGTTTACAAACGCTCGCAAACGCTTTTTTCTGCCAAACGCCCCCATTATCTAAATGAGATGAGACTCGGTTGTTTGTTTACTTTTTGTATGTAAGTGCAAACGAGAGTCACCTGATGGTAAGTGATGACCACTGATCAGAGTAGGTATAGCTATTTAGGTTCATTGATCGCAAACATTGATGTAAATATAGATATTCCGCGGGATTTTGTTTAAAGTAAATTATTGTTTAAACATGTCGGTAATTTCAATTCAAATTATTTTGCAAAAACTTTGTTTTGTTCAATCATGTTTCGAATTTTGAGGAACAAATAAAGTATAAGGTACATATATACATGTAAAAATTTGATCTATCTATCTTGAAGAAAGTACATAAAATATGACTACATACTCCGATCACTGGTGATGACTTTGCCCATGGGCATCAAAAACTCCACAAGGGTCGATTCATTGCCTGATTTAATAACCCCTCTCCGTCTGAGATAGGCCCAATTCAGAATTTTTCAAGTTGATATCCTATTAGGTACAACAAGGGTTTCTGTCATGGGATTTGAACCCAAACAGTGGCAGACCCAATAATTTGAAGGAGTTCATTAAAAAATTTAAAAGGAACATTATTGTACTAAATAAATATGAATATTTTTATATAAGTGGCATGTTATATATATATATATTGCTTTAACTTATGCATGTGATACAAAAGTTATTTTTTTATAAAGGCATTTTAATTTTATTCCAATATTATCAAAATGTACAGTTAGCGTCAGATAGGTTGTGACACTCAGGCTTCTCAAATGATTTGACGCAACCAAATAGTCAATAATGTCGGTTCAAACAAAGTTTCCATTTTATTCGTTTAAAAAGACGCCACATTACAAATATCATAAACATCAACCCGAGTGTTACCATTTATCTGATGCTGACTGTACAGAGGAAAAGTAATTATAATTAACCATTTAGGGTAGAAATATAGTACAAAGTTAAATCACCCAATCAATTCAAATCGAATTATTACCCTTTTAGTAAATTTAAATAAATATCATACCTACTTATATTGAAAATGTATCATGCAATATTCTTAATTAAAATGCATTGCTTACCTTAATTTCTTGCATAATGGCGCACTTTAATATTTCATAACTCAGCTAAAGCCAACCGAGGGTTGTAAGCGCGAAGCATTTTCTACCATTTAGTAGTCTTTTTTAAACCATGGCGTTTCTAATAATGTCATGCCAAGCTTAATATTTTTATTGTAAAATATAGAGATGATAATATTAACCGATCGTGCATTAAAATTATAATAAATAATCTTTATTTAAATACTCGTTTTAAGCGTACGCGGATGTTACAAATGTGATTAACACTGCACAAAAAGATTGTCCTGACTAATGGCAAAAATTTAAGTTGTTGACACTCCATTACTATGATATTTCAAAAAAAAAATCCTTTCGTCAAACTTCTATTCAAATAATGATGACATATATTGTATTTCGTGTTTAATTTTACGCAACAGTTCGTGAGCATAAATTTTACACACGCCGTTGTGTTGTTTATCAACAAACAGACACTTACATAAAAATACAAAAAAAAAATAGAAGAATGACATTGAAATTATTGAAAATGAGTTGAAAACGTATATTTTTCCAAATGTTTATTCTACATTCGATCGTCTTAAATAGTTAACAACAACAAAATATACAATATTGATATAATAGTAACAACGACGTTTAACAAAACAGTTTTTACACACAAGACTACATTCGTGTGAGGGTGACCGCTTAACTTGATTTTTAAAAACCTAAATTAAAAAAAGAAAGAGGTTTTCACTTAAAAACCAATAATTTTGGCATGCAACAAAATATTAAGAACTCTTTAATTTCTGTAAAACATATTTAACAGGTACTTAAGAGGCCAAATAAAATAGAATTCCGAATAATTACATAATCAAATAATTATAATTATTATATTTAACTGTCATATAAACAAATTAAATGTAAGACGATATCGTATACTTGATTACTCGTATATTTCGCTTTGTAATAGGTACTTTGGTTAAACATTGGTTTTGGCATTTGTGATTAGCTTGTTAAATACCTCATTTCAATGATTCGTAAACAGTCATTTTCACGGAGTAACATTTGCTTTTTTTTGTCATACTCCTGGCTAAAAGGAATGAAGTATCTTAAACAGCGAAGTTGATTTATTCTAGATTGTACATAGATAAGACTAATAAAAAGGTATTGCTTGAATAATAATTATTGCTGGTAGGTCACCCTCTACAGGAAAGTTTATTTATAATGATCTGTAAGTAATTTTGTACATTTGGCTGGCAGCACTGAATTATTTTTTATCTGTTTTGCTCTGAATATATGTGGCGGGAAATAAGTGTCAAATGGCTGTCACTAAAGTAAGAATTTTTGCAAAAGATAGTTTTCTATTCTATCCTTTTATTTATCCTAACTTAGTTTTGAGCATGTGTTTAGATGCAATTATTTCATTTCTACAAAATAACTTTTTCTTTTAAAAAGCCGTAGAAGAAACACAATTCAAGCTAGATTGAACTGTATTTTTTCAAATACAGGTTTCGTTATTAACTGTAAGTTAATATTCGCACACATATAATTTTTGGTACAGCATAATGTTTAATGTGAAGGTTTTTATTTTTGTACCAAATCAATGATTTTTCTTTCTTTCTATTTTTTTACACTCAGGCATATCTCACCTTGCAATCAGTCATGAAAATACATATTTGTATGAGATGGTATTTTTTGCCAAACGTACACTAATACTCACAGACCACCCCCATACATATTCCATTAATATTATTACACTCACAAGAAAGCGGATTATACATACTCCGAAGCGAACAACAAATTGCTTTTATTTATCAGACAACCTTTTATTACAGTTTATTACTTGGGTAATTATTACGCAAACAGTAATTTGGTCAACGTCTAGGCAACACTGAACGATATATATTTTTTTAATTTAAGAGTTGGAACGATTGAGTCAAAAGTATTTTTTTATATCAAGCTACTATTGTCTTACTGAAATTTTGTTTTCGTTACTAATATGGGCTTTGGCCTAACCAATGTGGATTTGTCATAACTAACCCGGGTTCTGTTCGGAAAACTAACACATTTTTGGCCCATTTAGGGAATCAACCCAGGACCTCAAGATCACGGCCGGTACTCAAACCAATAGACCCTCGGAGCGTTAATTTATGATGACACCAACTTTTAATATCAATACATATAAGAGTTGGCGACTTTTTATTGGTTGATCAATTTGCTTCGACTCGGCGTAAACCTTTTACTTGAAACTCAATCGTTTTAATACTTGTCCCTCGCCACTTATTATGGCGAAATGAAAACGACCTACGGATATATACTACGGTTGTAAACATTTCCGAACATCACGTATATCGGAACGACATTTAGGTATCCGTCTTGGTTTTGTAGTCGATTGGTGTTAAGGCAATTGGTATCTTAAATTGGTGGGGATAACAAACAAATTCCTCTGACTCAATGTGAGTATATCTTTTGTTTCAGCTAGCATATAGTCTAGATCTGATGTTAAGTGTCGCAAATATATAACATTGAATTAATTAATAAGGAAATAATAAGTAAAGATTAATTTATGTGCCCCCATATTTCTTTCATGTCGACCTTTAATAAATAACTGGTGTACGGTGAAGGAAAACATCTTGAGGAAACCTGCCCACGTGTAAGTGTGTGAAATGGAGAAGGCAATGACAAACCACTGCATTGAAACTGCCAAGAGAGTTGTTCTTTGTTTCATTTCATACAATGATCACGACCCTCAGTAATGAGGAATACAACTCAAGATTGAGGTACATGGCACTTCAAGTATATGGTATGGCAATTTATCTTATACTTCAAAAGCTTCAAAAGAGTCATGGTGGGTACAATTCACATTTATGAGTTCCCACAATTTTCCAATTTGAACTTTAACGAGTTAATAATAGACTACAAATTGCTTTATTGAGCGTCGAACACAAACCAAGATTGATTCTTATATACCGTTTCAACATACGAGATTCAATGACACAGTCTCGAGCAAATCCGTGTACAGAAGTAGTACTATTTATAACAGAAAGGCAGACGGATAGGCAGAAATTATTTCGAATTCTTGAATGTCGGGTTTCATAAGAAACACGTATATTGTAGTATATTGTTTTTGTGGGAAAGTTAAAGTGCTTTAGAAACTAGAAGAACCATAATCAAATTATTTTATATTTTTCTTTATCTATTTCATTCACTTTCAATTCCTAAGCCATGAGAAAGAAAGATTGTTTTTTTTGCGTTAAGACTTTATAGTTCTTCTCATGATTTTGTTCAAAATCTACTTATAATTGATTTGAAATCAAAATAAAAATAAACTTGATTTTTATTGAATTGTAGTAATCGGTCGATAAGTTGACTAAAATAAATCAGTTAGTCGAAAATAAAACCGATTTAAGTTAACAGAATAAGATTTCTAATATATAGTTAAATCAGATAGTCGAAAATAAAATTGATTTAAACTAACAGAATAAGGTTTCTTATCGAATGATTTTGTATACGAATCTTGCTCTAAACTGTCAAAATCGCCACTTACATACATAAATTTCTCTAACTTTGTACTATGCAAATAAATTGATATGAATTCCAATTACGTAGGTACTCTTAGTAAAACGGACGAAATACAAAATTAAAATAAATGAAATACAGGGTGTGTTTTCAAGTGATGTTATGAGTAATGGCCACACCCTGTATAAAGGCTATATTTTCCTAGGATTGACGAGATCAGTCGATTACATGATGATATTCAGTCGTAACGTATTATATTAGATGGGTTTATTTCGTCGGAAATTATATTTATGACCAGTTGTGTTCGGATACCTCTGGTGGGTAAATCTGTGTTGCCAGACAAAGTTATCAGGAAAATACTCGACCGGTAAAAAATGTTAAATTATGTTAAGATCTATCATAAAGTATCATCTAATATTTAATATTGGGGCCTGATTGCACTGCATCACAACTTTTGTCCATGTAACTATTTAAAGATCCAATTGAAATGTAGGTCCTTCTTATAGTTTTGTTATTGTTATAAAATCTAAGCGTCCTGAGGCAGAAGAAATCTCTTTCATGTTTCAACAACAAAAAAAAAATCATCCACATATCCATAATAATTTCTAACGAAACAAACCCATAAACATAATACAGTAACTTACTACGTCGAAGCTATATCAAGATTATAAAATAACGGGATAATTTATTTTGGCAACAGCATATTCGAGAAATTATAATAAGTATTAACAGCATACACGATTATTAATCGATTACTCGCAACACTATTTACAAACGACGATCAAACGAGTCGAAAAAACCGATAAAGACGTGTATTTCCGAGCTAAAAATGTATCGAGTGATCAATCGATACGGCTGTCTATATGTGATTCCTTTACTACAACTCAAAGACTAAAAAATAAAACTGTCAAATTCCGCGGGAAAATAAGGTTCATTTTTAAAATAAAATGAGAACCACACGTAGACCTTGATATCATAATAATCACTCTTATTGCTTTATTTAAAGTAATGGAAAATCTCTTCACATTCCGTAAAATGGAAGCACCCAATTTTGTGTTCTTTTTTCAAATACGAAATTGCCACGTCAAAAAATTATTTTCTTAAAAAAAAGTTATAACTTTTTTTCTGAAAAAGCTAGCGATTAAACATTATAAAATCGACTTGAAGCGAAAAATAAAATAAAATAAATACAAGATAAATGACATATTCATCATTTGTAGTCCTTTTCTACTTTTTCTTTTAAGTGCAGCTACGATATCCATCGGGAAGCGGCGTCCAAAGAAAGATTAGCATTTATTAAAAAATAATCAAGTCTTTGATAATTGTTTCCAGTATCCTTATGATGTGATTAAAACTTAGATCATGGTGAACTTAATTAAATAAATAAATTCATTGGACTGACACACCAATTGCCTAGCCCTAAACTTAGCTCGAAGCTTGTACTATGGATGCTAGGAAACGGATAGACATACTTAAATACTTTTATAAACATCATGACTCCAGTACAAATGCCGATGTTCATCACACAAACATTTGCCCCTAGCGGGAGCGACACTCGGTTTTGTAGCCGGGGTCTCTGACCACTAGACCAACGGGCCTGTTCTGATTAAACATCGTAGACCCGAGAAGATCCCTTTTTAGAGGAAAAATCTTTGTAGTCATTGAGACCTGGTCGGTTAGCCAAGATGCCACTCGCGACTTATATAAGTGTTACAAAGTGACTTACAAAGTGTTTATGTGAGCGGGATGGATATAAGTCAAGACGAAACGATAATTCGCGTTCGCAAAAATGGCATCTTGCCTAGCCCAACTGAACTTAAAAATCTGACCATTCTTTATGTGGGATAATAATACTTTATTATTATTTTTTATTCTTTATTAGCCGTTGCGACCAAACTTTAAACAGTAGGTATCCTTTGTATCGAATAACTTTAAAACATACCAATTTTAATTAAAGTTTAACTTTAATTACTACTTTTCGAAGGTCCTTGGTTTTTACTCACTATAACAAAATGGCCTTCGGATTTACAAAGGTTAAACCCGGATTTACAACTCTCATATAAAAATAAGTTAGGACTTTCCACATTCCACAAAAGAAAGTATGAGCTATTCGATATTTACCAGAACTTATGATATTTAATTTTTAATAATTCATCATAAATAAGTCTGGAAGCAATCATCAAGGCGTTTATTATTTACGGCGTAAATACCATAGAATTTAAATCGATAGATTTGCCCTAGCCATACTACGTATTGGCGCTAAAATAAGATCGACAGTCGCTTCTTAGAGCGAGACAGCACGTTGACAGTCACCCGTTTAAATTCGGTATTTGACTGACAGGTCAAATCACCGACTTTTATTAAATGTCAAAATCGTAGCCTTGTGGGAAAATCTGTATGCAATACTGAATTGTGACGTCACATTTCTGTATTTTCAAATCAATACTCTTTTAGTTTCAATTAGCTGTAATAATTTGTTAAAAGCTTAATATAATGTGGGATAAAATTGTGCTAGATTTTTGATTTCATCTTTAATGTTAGAATAACATAATTTATTTCGTATGCAGTTAAGTAGGCAATTTTGGTCATCGTGTCTCTTATTTAAGTGCCAATTTCGAAGTAGGCAATAGCAAATTTAACGAATTTAATCTATGGTAAATACTGAAGAAAGATGCTAATTCTGAAATATTAGTATTAAAGGCTGGTTTAACTCATATTTAGAAAGATTTGATATACTTTTCTATTAAAAAAAAAATACAATAAAAATTAAACTTACGTGTGTGTGGGTGTAGCAAGTAAGAAAGATTTTCGTAAGTTATTTTTCACTGGAATGGGGTGTTCGGGGCTCCGCCTACATCTTGGGAGCCCAAGTCAACCTCACCTGCAAGTGGTGCACCCTGCTGAAGGACGGACGAGGCTCTGGCAATGGGTTTTCCTCTAGGGGTTGGGGGGTCAGACGGCAGTCGCCTCCGTAAAAACCAAAACCGCCAAATCTGAATGGAGAGACCAGTTAGGAATACGGTTGTGGTTAGGGCGCCGCCGCAAAACGGCGCGCAGGAGCCTCGCCCGACTTCTGTGACAAGTGGGCAAGGGCTACCGTGCACTGGGCGGGCACGGCTGAAGACGCGAGCCCCGAACCGTGTTAGGAAACTCCGCTTCGCAACGTGGAATATTGGCACGCTTACTGGACGCGTGAGGGAGCTGGCCGACGTACTCATCAGGCGGAGGGTGGACGTGGCGTTCCTGCAGGAGACTCGATGGAAAGGCAGCAGATCCCGGTCCATTGGGAATGGCTACAAGCTGATCTATACCGGTGCGCCTGGGGGGGAGAACGGGGTCGCTGTGGTGCTCTCTGAGGAGTTTCAGGACAGCGTTCTGGAGGTGAATCGTTGCAGTGATCGGCTTATGGTGGTTAAGTTGCTCATTGATGGAGTAACGACCCACTTGATGAGCGCTTATGCGCCGCAGGCTGGCTGTAGCGATGCTGAAAGGACGAGGTTCTGGAACCAACTCGGAGATGTGCTGAGTGGCATCCCGTTGTCACAGGGGATCGTTTTGGGAGGCGATCTGAACGGCCATGTGGGTGACAGGTGTGAGGAGTTTGATCGTGTTCACGGTGGTTTTGGATACGGCGGTCGCAACGCGGGAGGGGAGGACGTCCTCAGAACGTGTGCGGCTGCGGATCTTGCGATCGTGAACACGTTCTTCCAAAAGAAGACCGAACACCTAATCACCTACAGGAGCGGGCGGCATGCTACCCAAATCGATTACCTGCTCACTAGGAGGCACCACATCAGCAAAGTAGCCAACTGCAAGGTCATACCCGGTGAGAGTCTCACTGCACAACACCGACTCCTTGTCATGGATCTCTGCGTAAGACCCAAGGAGAAGCCCCTTGAGCGATGCCGACGCCAGATCAGGTGGTGGCGGCTGAACGAATCTACGTCTCAAGAGTTTGCCTCGGCTACAAGCGTTACCTGTGCTGATGCTGATGGCAAACCGGTCCAAGACCACTGGGATGGGATTCAGGATGCAATCACCACTGCGGCAAAGGCGGTGCTCGGGATCTCAAAGGGTGGACGCAAATGTGACAAGGAGACTTGGTGGTGGAACGCGGAAGTCCAGAGGGAGATCAAGGAGAAGAAAGCCTCCTTCTTAAAGTGGCAAGCGACCAGATCTCCTGAAGACCGCGACGCATATGGGGCTGCAAAACGCGCTGCTAAACAAGCTGTAGCCAGAGCCAGACGAGAACACTTACAACCGCTCTACAATAAGTTGGACTCGTCTGAGGGGCAGAAGCTTGTGTACAGAGTAGCTCGTTCTAGGGTCAAAGCTGCACTGGATATTTCCAAGTGCCGCTGTGTAAAGGACCCTAGTGGCAACCTATTATGCGAGGACCTCGCGGTGAAGGAGAGATGGCGCTCGTATTTCCACGAGCTGCTCAACGAGCAGCATAAGGAGGTGCAGCCACCGGACCTCCCTCCGAATCAAGGACTAGTGCCACCCATAACGCCTGATGAAGTCCTCAGAGCTCTTCGCCACATGAAGAATCGGAAAGCAGTCGGTGCCGATGGAGTCCCCATTGAAGCCTGGAAGGCGATGGGTTCTCGTGGTGTGGGCATCTTAACCGACCTTTATAACCGCATACTCTACACCGGGCGGATCCCTTGCCAGTGGAGACGGAGTATCATAACTCCAGTCTTCAAAGGGAAGGGATCGGTGCAGGAGTGCGGTAGCTATCGCGGTATAAAGGTAATGTCCCACACTATGAAGCTATTTGAGCGGATAGTTGACTCTCGGCTACGACAGGAGTGTACTGTCTCGGACTGTCAGTACGGGTTTCGACCTGGTCTTGGTACCATGGACCCTGTTTTTGCCCTAAGGATGGTCATGGAGAAATACAGAACGAAGAACACGCCTCTGCATTTCCTGTTCCTGGACATGCAGAAGGCCTTCGACTGTGTTCCTCGCATGATGATCTGGTGGGCACTGAGGTCCAAGAGGGTGCCTGAAACTTATATTGACGTCATCCGAGACATGTACCACGATTCCGATTCAATAGTTAGGACTGCTGTTGGTGACACCAACCCTTTCCCCGTTACCGTCGGAGTCCACCAGGGATCCGTCCTTAGTCCCTTCCTGTTTAGCGTGATATTAGACGAACTGTCAACCAGCATCATAGACGCACATGAGCAACCCCCGTGGCTGCTCATGTATGCTGATGATATCGCGCTGACGGATTCGGACAGGGGACGACTGGTGCGACGAGCGGGTAAGTGGAAGGTGGCACTTGAGAACGGCGGTCTAAAACTAAACGTGGCGAAGACTGAATACATGGCCTGCAACACAGATCCCCCACCCGTACGCATAGACGGTGACTTGGTCGAGCGTACGGACCAGTTTAAATACCTGGGATCTGTACTTCATGCGTCTAGCGACATCGATTACGACGTCAAAGCCCGCATTTCAGCAGCCTGGGCCAAGTGGCGGGAGGTGACTGGTGTCATTTGTGACCCCAAAATGCCGGTTAAGCTGAAGGGACAGGTCTATAAGACCATCATTAGGCCCGTCCTTTTGTACGGCAGTGAAACGTGGCCTGTACTTGAGCGACACAAGCAGATGCTGCGTGTCACGGAGATGAAGATGCTGCGCTGGATGTGTGGAGTGACGCGGAAAGACCGCATTAAGAACTCACGCATCCGGGGTAGCCTTCGTGTCCGTGATATTGCAGATAAACTGCAGGAGTGTCGCCTACGTTGGTACGGCCATGTTTTACGTAAACCGGCCAGCTACGTGGGAAACAAATGTCTCACCATGCCACCTCCGCCGGGTCCCGGAAGAAGGGGCAGGCCCAAGAAGTGCTGGCTTGGCGTCGTTGAAGATGACATGCGTGCCAATGGTCTTTCCACCCAGGATGCCCAAGACCGTGCGAAGTGGAGTAGGTGCAGCAGGAAAGCGGACCCTGGACTCCGAGGCAAAAGCCGAGGATGCGACCGGGACAAACGCTAGGATGATGATGATGATGATTTTTCACTGGAATATCAAATCTTTCGAAAAAGTGCAATACAAGCATACATCGTGTATAGCAATTATTGTTATTACAAATATAACATTGATAGCATAAGTTAATAAGTCACATATTTTGTATAAGCCAAAGAAAAAGGCCAAATATTTTTTTTAAATCATTTAAAATTCAAATCCTAAACAAAGCATTAAAACAATTGGTTTAAATGTCTAGAGTTTTTTTGTAATTTTTTTGATTTTGGTTTGAGCGTTAGTGAGATGTAAAGTGCTACCAACGCCATCTATCCGTTTTGATTGGAACTAACATCTAAGTTGCAAAATGGATGATGATTAATAACTTATGCTTATCAACGATATAATTCAATGTTAGTGGTACCATCACCGCTGTTATATACCAACCGTGCATCCAACCATTGTGAGTTGCCTTGTTTTATTTAATATGTTTATTAATTACTACTACACTGGTAACATGCAATGTACGATTGTTGAAATTACTGTATATAAATCAGAAATACAGATATTTATAGGTATTTTCTATGATTTTATTTTGTCTCCATGACTACTATGTAAAACAAGAGCGTGTCGGACACGCCCATGAAAGGGTTCCGTAGCTAAAAGATGGCCCGACTGCTTAAGACACCATTTAGTAAGGGCAACTGCATGTCATAAGTTGGTCGAGTTGTATAAAAATAACTATGTATGATACAGAGTTCGCTATAGTTTTCGTTGAAAGTACTTACTTGGAGGTATACAGGACATTTTTTTCAGAATTATTGTAATAGTATTTCAAAAGTTAAGGGGGGGGGGACGCTCTAATTTTAACTTTGTATTAATATATCTCGAGACTGGGGTGTTTGATCCACATAGTTTCAAGGCAAGTTTTATTGTATTTAAAAATACCTTTTTAACGATACCCCACACGATGGGGTAAGTCGAATTTTGTTTTTCGGATTTACTTTTCGATGTATGGGAGGGGGGGTAAAAATAATTATTTTTCGATTATTTTAAAAACCGATTCTTGAATTATCACTATACATCTCTCCACCAATTTTCGTGGCAATCGGTTCAGAAACAGCGGAGAACGAGCCAGGACAGACAGACAGACAGACAGACAGACAGACAGACAGACAGACAGACATGACGAAACTATAAGGGTTCCGTTTTTTGCCATTTGGCTACGGAACACTAAAAAAAGAGAGCGATGGTGGCCTATTGGTACGGACGGCGCCTCACATACGTGAGGTCCGCGGTTCGAATCCGGGCCTACACCTCTGGATTTTTCGAAATCTATGTGTGGATTTGTGCTATTAGCTCGGCGGTGAGGGAAAACACCGTGAGGAAACCTGCACATTTAGTGATTTCTGAATTTAGTTCAGTTAGATCTGAATGTGTAACCATGATCCAATCTGTCTGGTTCCCCTCTATCGGTTACGAAGGTCTGATGGCAGTCGCTTCACTGTAATAACCAGACTTACCAAATCCTGGATCATGGTCAAAGCGGACCCTGTATACAAACGGGATAAACGCTAGGAAGAAGACTACTATGTAAAAACAATAAAAAAGAATATCACGATGCTAGTATCAATTTACTTTGGGGATAAATTGTAATCTGTTAGAAAGTAGGTCACAGTAGATCTAGACACGCGGCAGCGTATCAAGCCAAGATCAAGAAGCAGAACTGGCGGGCCGAACCGTGTGTTATATAACACGAACCATTTGGAGCTACTTTTGTCCCCCTCATAAATTATTTCACATAAACGTATCTTTGGCTCATATTAATTTTACCTTACGATGAAAGAATGTGTTTGCTTTATAGCTAACACCTTCTAACAGCTAATTGCTTCTCAACAATCACTTTTCCAATCGCACATTGCAAGTCCCACTTAGTCACATGTAAATTACCACAAATGTTTATTTTTCTACGCTGGCAACACTTACCACTTCGCTCGTGAGGCAGTTGATCGTGGTGGGGGGGAGCGAACGCGCGGGCGGCGGCGGGGGGCGGGGGGAGCGACGGCCCTCACTCCGCGCTGGGGTTATTGGGTAGCCTGAGGAGAAGAATATCTTTAATAGGGGGTTTGAGGCAGTGGGAACTTTGCGAGTTGAAGGGATGTAGATAAAGCTAGGTTATTAACGATTTAAATTTTTCGATTAATGGCACCCATGGCCTTCACTTCGTTCATTGTCATAATTATATTTGAAATACCACCATGACAGTTTTACTTCTTCTTGACGACGAAATGTTGGTTAAAATGATTGAGGTACAAAAAAATTTGGTCAATTTAAATACAATACTGGGGTTTCGAGTTTTTTTATTGACTTTGGCCTCGCTGCCATAAAAAAAAAACTTAACAAAAACCATCCTGGTTATAGGAGAGTAACACACAATAATTTGTACCGCGGTATAAAGTTTAAACTGTCAGAGAGTTAGCTTAGTAGAACTACCACTCGAATGAACCGCTCTTCGGGGAAAGTACCTCCATCTTACAGAAGACCACAGTGAAGTAGCACTTCGTTACTGTTGGGCTATGTTTCTGCTGGTGAGTAAGGTCGCGAGAGCTCAGTTGGGGAGGGCATGGGGTCTTAAAGGCAGGCAACGCATCTGCGACCCTTGTGATGCGACGATGATCACTTATCATCAGGTGGCACTCTTGTCCGTTTGCCTCCCTATCTATACAAATATTATAAAGAGGAAAGGTTTGATTTTTTGTTTGTTTGTTTGTTTGTATGAATTGAATAGGCTCCGAAACTACTTGGCAGATTTGAAAAATTCTTTCACTGTTGGAAAGCTACATTCACCCAGAGTAACATAGGCTATATTTTATCCCGGTACGGGAAGTAGTTCCCCCGGGACGCGGGTGAAACCGCGTGACGGGCCGCTAGTAACATATAAAAGATTACAATATCAAAGAAGTCTCCTTACCTTGTTCACTACTACTAGACTCCGTGAAGCTCGGAGTCCCCTCGGTCCATGTAGGAGTGGATCCCTCTACGGACGCCGGCGGTGTCCAACAAACACTGGAATTTTATGAAGATTTATATTAACTCATTTTTCTTCCTCTTGAATGTTCGTTTACCAAATTCTGGTCACCCACCAGCTTGGTAACTATGAAGGCTAACATTTAGGAAACTCATTCCACTCTCGTAACTAAAAAATGTTACTAATATAATATGGGAAAAAATCTTCACACAACCGCTTACCAAACAAAGAAATAATTATGGTTACGAAACTTTAGTTACGAATATGGACGAAGCCGTTTAGGAGTGGACGGCTATTGGCTGATGATGATGATGATAATTTATTCATTTTCGAATAATCTTAGCCACACCCAGTCACAATGGCTGTATGTGCGTATTTGTGGACGTTACGAACGATGGAAGTGAAGATGGCGGCGAATTGATATTAATTTAAGGGTAGAATTTGTAACTATTTACATTACTAAGTGACGCTAAACATTTGTCATTCCGTGAACACAACTGTTGAAAAGTAATAAACCCTTGGGTTTTCCTGTAAACATGATGTTTTTAATTATACCGCGATTCTACCCATTCAAAAGTAGTTTTATTTCATGAGTTTACAGTCGCTTTAACATAAGAAAACATTCGATAACCTGGTGGCGGCGGTGATTGCTTACCCGCTAGCTCGCAGCTTTGCCGCCTCTGCCATAAAAAAAGTCATTTAAAATATTGTTATCAAAACTCACCTAGCCTCATTACTCCTCGCACTGCTCAAAGCAGCTGGCGTCAGCGCCAAAGACGACGCTGAGCTCGTCGTCATCACACTGGCAGCGCTGGACGCTCCCCTACGCCTCCCAGAGGCGCTCGAAGACGTCGTTGACGATGAGTTGGTGCGACTCGTCCGCGGAGGAGGCGCCTCTTCAAACGGCGGCGGCGGCGTCGAACAACACGACAACGGGGCGCCGGCTAAAGAGCAACTAGCATTACTATGCGAACTAGCGGCTACGGAGGCACATAAAGAAGGATTCGATGGAACTATTGAGGTCGATAAAGGTGTACACATTGATATTGATAAAGATATAGATATAGATAAGGGTGATAAAAGTGGAGGTGTTGCATGCAGACCCGTCTTTCCCACTGGGCACAATGTCCAGTGCCCAGAGCGATCTAGAGGGGCCCCAAAACCGGTTCTGGAGGCTCTACTGGTCAACAAGAGGTTTAAAGACCCATGTGCCCAATAGGTGAAAGACGGCCCTGATTGGATGGAACATACAGATGCAGGATGATCAAGGATTAGATATTGATATTGATAATTAAATGTACGTTTGGATGGAACTATTGACATAAATCTAGAGGAGGCAAAGGTACATATTTATATTAATAAAGTAGGATAAGGAGGTAGGGTGATCTTAAGAGAAAGAGGTTTAGATCGCAATTGATAAAGGTGTAACATTGGATGGTACTATCGACATAGATCTAGGGGGAACGGCCGTTCTCGATATTCATAACTTCCAGATGACTGTATGACTTTTTCCCACTGTGTTGTAGGGAATTTAAAAAATACTAACTAATAACGCATAAGCGTAGATGAAGTAGACAAGAAAGTTACAACGGAAACTGTAAAAACATTTGACAGCACATGTAGATTAAACAACAGTAATAGCATTGAGTTTTCATTAGGGAGCTACAGATGAAAACATTAAAGAGAGCTCTTAATTAAATTGATCAACTATTAAGATGTTTAACAATGGGACAAAGTCACCAGCCAATATTTGTCATAAAAACGTCAGTGATTCTGAAGATACAATATTGAGAACGGACTTTACTACGACGCAAAGACAAAATAAAGGGTAAAAATTGATAGGACAATAAAATCGGATACAACTAAGTTAGCGTAAAACAACGTTGATGAAACGGCAAATCAACACCAAGTTAGTAACATAAAGGCAGTCAAGATATTAGGCAATACTTATGTTAAAGAATAAACTAAACTACACGATATGAAACTAAAACTACTTATCAAAATAGATCAAAATGAATTAGCATCGGTTTAATGTTTTCTTAAGGCCACCGGTGGTAATCCCTGAGTTTTATCTACAGACTATCTTCGATATGGTCATATTAAGTTTTAGGGATAAACGTATTTCTTTCTTTAACATCCCCAGAATTTACTTTTTCCCTTTAGCTTCGATTCTTTTAATTTTCGATTCAAATTCTTGAAACTCTTTTGTTTATAAAACTTCTTCGACCTCCTTTCTCATTTTGAATATCTTCTTTCTTTCTGATCTCTTCTTAAAGCTGCCCTTCTTCTTCTGTCTTGGAACTTTTTGAGGCGCTTTCAAATCTGATAAGGAAGGCTCCGAAAACTTTTTAATTTTATCATGAACATTGCCAGTTATCGATTTGGATATGATCGGATTAACAGCAGTCACGTTTAGGGAATAATTCGATTTTTTATCAATAGAACTCGAGCTACCGTGCATATACTCAATTGGTTCGAACATTTTCTTAGTTTCTTTCACTAGCACTTGTCTTCCCAAATTGGGAGTTCGATCAGATTTCTTACTATCTTGTGAAGAAGAGAAAGAACTCCTTCTAGAACTATTTTCAGAATCTGACTGAACTTTCCAAATATGCTTTTGGAACATATCAATCTTATTCTTAGCTTTGCGATGGCATATTACTTCATCTTTCGTCATACCGCGGGAATGTTGCTCTGTGTAAGTTTTGATTTCGATTTTGGGTTTAGGTTTTTTAATATCTTGCACGCGATTTTTATCTTTTTTCGACTGATTGAAGTTGAGTTTCTTCGTAAGACCAGCCATTATTCCTGGTTTCCCATTTTTCTGTTCAACATCTCTATCAGATTCACTCTGAGTCGATTCTTTTTCAGATCTAGGAGTTCTCCTCAAACTTTTCGCAGCTGATATCAAATCTGACGATTTAACGTTATGAACGCTTCGCTTTTCACCACTATCGATCGGAGATTTCCTTGCAAACTTATCACCAATTTGTGAAACAACTCCAATGATGTACTGAGTAGGACTCTTAGACTGACGTCCTTTTATATCAAGGACATCATTATCATCTTTCAGTTCGTAAACAACAATCCTTTCCTCGCTACTCGATTCAGTGAAAGACGTATCGTGATAATCACCAGAGTCCAAATGTTGTATCACTGCTTTATCAATGTTGAACTTAGCCATCATAGTGGTTTGCGCTATCAAATCTTTCCCAGGGTGCGATCTCTCAGTGATGCTGTCTCCCTCTTCAACGAAGTCTAAGAAAGAGTTAGATGCAACTAGCTGAGTCATTTTAACAGAATGCTCGGACACAGACGGCGGGATGCGGCATGCGGCAGGCTCTTTGAACTTAAAATCATGCCCATAGAAGCAGAAATCATCGTCGCTGCTCGTTATAGGTGTCTGAGGTGGGATGTCATTGACGGAAATACTTAAGTTGGGATAGTCACCTTTCGTCTCGAGGCTGGACTGGGAATGGCCGCCCCGTTTAGCTTTGGGGGACCCGCGAGGGGGGACCGGCGGTGGAACTCTCTGCTTTTGCGAGCCTTTTAGGACGGCGGGGAAGGCAACATCGCCTTCCGTCGGCGGCGATTTCGAACACGTGACTGTTATTTTCGCGGCCGTCGAGACCGGTGACGTCACCGACGTCGGTGTTATATGAGCTGTGACGTCAGATAGCGACACTGGGTACAAAAACAACGTGAGTACGTTTCAAAATGTTTTTAATCAAATACACATACAAACAAAAGTTTGGCACGTTCGGAAATAACAACAGTAATAATAAAAATATAGTTGTAAAAAATCATGTTGTATTTTTTGTGTGTAAGTTAGTAAAATGGAAGCGTAGTCACGGAACGGTTATATGTCCAGAATGGCGTGTTTGTATTTATATTTTTTATAAGGAGCTGACAGTCAACGTGTCGTATTTATTATTGGTGCATATATAAAAGTTGAGTGATTGTTTTTTCGAAGATAATAATTAAACAAATTATGAAACATGCATCGAGGAGGGTGAAACAAAGTGTTAGGTATACCCAATAGTAAAAGATCCGATAGGTCGATAGCAGCATGGAAAAGAAAGAAATATATGACAATAAGTTTACCGATGTGGGAGTCCTATACCTAACAAAATCGGGTAAGAAGCAACAAGCGGGTATTGCCTAGGCATTGATGTGGCATGGATAAGCTACGGCTACGTATCAAGAGCTTAGGTTTAATTATTATAGTTTAGCTTTTTTTTATTTTTTTGTTGAGAAATGTACATATTTTTTTCATAAAAGGACATTCAACGATTAATATGACCAGCTCATAGATAAATGAAGCTTCTTTTTATATTTATGATGCAATAAGTTTAAAATACATAAATTACTTTCATATCTGAGATATGTTCATGATCGACCAAACTTCAATTAAAATATGTACTATAAAATAACATATTGACGTAAAACTGCGTTGAATACGAATCGCTGTTTTGAGTTAGGTAGTTAGACACTCGTTTTAGGTCACAATAAATAATAATATTTCTCATCAGGCTTGGGACAACATTAAAAAGTATAATGCATATTAAATTAAATCAAAGACGACAGCAAGAAAAAAAAACAAAAAAAATACAACAATTATTTATAAATAACTGCTATCGATACGTAGCAAACTAAAATGTATGAAGATACCTGTCACTTCACAATGGATTTGCAAACATTCTGTCATCTTATTAAAATACATTATATTATGGTAGGGTTGTTTTTTTAGGTCTACTTTAGTTAAACAGGCAAGGAAACATTTAAGGTCATGATGGCTTCAATTTTATTTTTTTGCGATTTTATTCTAATCTTTTTGTGCAGATAGGTACCTACATGAATTTTTACCGCACTTCTTAATTCTTGTAACCACAATTTCAAGTTCATTCCACTTGACACCATCAAAACGACACCATCGGTGGTGTCACTGTGGTGATATCAATTTAAATCAAAGTTATTTTGTCGTTAGTACTTTGCCTGCATGTAGGACGTGCAGACCTACTTGATAGTGTAGAACGTTATAGCACTAAATTGAAAGAGAGTAGGTTACGGCACAAAACTGAAACCCAGGAGCTTCATGTTGAATGTAAAAGATTATTTGGGTTATTAGAGAACATGACAAGTAAATATAATACTGCAAATGCCCAAATAAGAGAGCAGGTTCTAGCCTTGGAAAAATTATTGTGCCAGTGCCAGTGTACAAATGCAAGCACTGATGACAATGAGCCACAAGCTGATAGCAATCAGCTGCTCATGTCAAACATATCAAGTGAGGAAATAATATGTAATGTCAGTTCATTCTCTGCACATAAATCATATGAACCATCTTTAAAAAAGAATAACCAGGTGCTTTTATTCTCAGACGGGTTTGGGGTTGGCTACGGTCCACTTTTAAATAATAAATTAAATGGTGGTATAGTGAACCATTGTATGCCTGGTGCTTGTCTTGATGAAATAATTAAGAGAATACAATATTGTAATTGTAATGTAAATTCAATCATTGCAATAATGATTGGTAATGGACTGAACATCTGCAAAAGGGATATACTAAAATCACTCACGTCTTTATCACAAATTACTGCTAAGAAAGTGATTTTATGTGCATTTCCCTTTTCCAGGTGTTATACACAAGAACAAAATAACAGTATTCATACATTGAATACTACTATTTACAATTTTACATTTAGTCATAGTGACAAGTTTGTGTTTTTTGACACAAACAAATTTATTGATTATAAATTTGTAGTGACTGGCAAAATGTTTTATTTGCCTCATAGAATTAAATATAACCTGGCTACTTTGTTAGCATTTAATATTAATAATATTTTTAATGAAACTTTGGAATTGGTTCCAATGAATCATTTAAATTTAATTGTGAGACAATAGAAGACCACTCTTGCAACATCTTGACTAAGGATATACCCTATTGTATTAATATTGTTAATGAAAATATACAGGGTATTTCTGGAAATAAATTAGCATTGATACCACATGACAGGAATAGAGTAATTAAGAATAGGAATAACACACAGTCAGTTCTTTCAAAGATTAAGCCATTAAATATTATTTGTCAAAACATTCAGGGCCTTGCTGGGAAAGGCATTGAAATTGAAATTTTCTTAAAAAATACACCTGTTGATTTTCTATGTATTACGGAACATTGGCTTAAGGAACATGAGGCATCGTTTGTAATTGATAACTTTCAAATAGTTAGTGCATTTTTTAGAACCACCAGTATACATGGTGGTTCTTTAATTATGTGCAAAAATACTAGTACATGCAAAGAGCGTAAGGACATTGTAGGTCTCTCGATTGAGCGAGTTGTTGAATTATCCTGTGTTGAATTAGAGAATTTTATTATAATATGTGTCTACCGCCCCCCCACCGGTAATTTTAATTTGTTTGAGTCTAGTTTGGATGAAGTTTTACAAAAAGTTTGTAAGAAAACTAAATCGGTTATTATTTGTGGAGATTTTAATGTAAATATTTTAGATGACTCACCCTTAAGGGATAGGTTAGTGTCTTTATTTAAATCGTCAGGTCTCCACTACCAATTTTCGGAACCTACTAGAATCACGGCCACTTCCGCTACTTGCCTCGATAACGTGTTTTGTGATTGCATGCCGCTTCAGAAGTCAGTAATTTCACATTTGACATCTGACCACTGTGGCTTACTCATCTCATTTAGTGGAAAAATAATCAATGATACCCCTAAGAAGTTTACCTGTAGACCAGTAACTTCAAAACGTTTAGAAAACTTTAAAAATAAACTAAATGAAGGTATATCTAATATTATCTACACACCGAGCGACCCCAATAAGCTCTATAACAACTTTTTTGATTGCATTAAAAATGAATTTAATAGTAACTTCCCCAAAAAGGTAATTACGCTTGGAAGTCGAAATAAATTTAGTGATTGGGCTACTAAAGGGATTTTCAAAAGTAGACTCCGTCTATACGAACTGTACGACATGAAAACATGTAATAATAGTCCTGAATTTGTGGGCTACGTTAGGAACTATTCAAAATTGTTTAAGAAAGTTTGTACTTTAGCAAAATCGTACTTTATTCGTGATAAAATAGTAAACTCAAACAATAAAATTAAAACAACTTGGGAAGTTATAAACAGAGCAAGTGGCAAGTTGAAACAACAAACTTCGTCGCATGTATTAAAAATTAATGATGAAGTTATCAAAGGTGATAAACATGTCGCTGAGGCTTTTGAGAAGTTTTTTACAAACATCCCTATAGCTACTACGGCAACATTAAACTCTTCCGCTTCTGAAGCTGGTATATTGTTGAAAACTAGTGTTTCCTTATGTAGTACTACGTTTAGTTTTGAGCATACTAATGCAGCTGGCATTTTAAAAATCTTTAAGTCATTGAATATAAAAAATACAAATGACCTATTTGGTATGTCAGTAAAGTTTATAAGCAATATTATAGCCGACATAGCTCCTTTTCTAGCAGATATTTTTAATAATTGTGTCGATAGAGGTGTTTTTCCTGATATGATGAAGTACAGTAAAGTCATCCCTTTATACAAATCCGGGAATTGTCAGGATCCTGGAAACTTTCGTCCAATTTCAATTCTGCCTGCTCTTAGCAAGATCTTTGAGAAATTAATAAATGAGCAGTTATTGGCACATTTTACATCTAATAAGCTTTTTCATTCAGAGCAGTATGGATTTATTAAGGGCCGATCTACAACTGATGCAGGTGTCGCTCTTCTAAAGCACATCTATGGGGCCTGGGAGAAGTCACAGAACGCTCTTGGTGTGTTTTGTGACTTATCTAAAGCTTTTGACTGTGTTGATCATCGAACACTCATTCTCAAGCTCCAACACTATGGAATTAAAGGAGCGTCACTAGAACTAATTCAGTCATACCTTGACTCTAGGTTACAAACGGTTGATGTCAATGGTATCTTATCATCGGGGTCCCCTGTGAAGATAGGAGTACCTCAAGGATCGATCCTAGGACCATTCTTGTTCCTTATTTACATCAATGATTTACCTTATTTTGTCGATAACCTATGCAAGATTGTATTGTTTGCAGATGACACGTCCTTGATATTTAACATGGACAGGGCTAAAAACTGTGTTGAAGAAGTAAATAATACACTCGCGAAAGTTTCCAACTGGTTTACTATAAATAATTTACAACTTAACGCCAAAAAAACGAAATGCGTAAGTTTCACTTTACCTAATGTTACTAGTGTGTTATCATCTCTCAAGTTAAACGATAATAATTTAGAAGTAGCAGACTCGACAGTTTTTCTCGGTGTAACTTTGGATTCAAAATTGCAATGGAATCCACACATAAGTAATTTGTCAGGTAGGCTTAGTTCAGCGGTTTTTGCTGTTAAAAGGGTGAGACAGCTCACTGATGTTGAAACGGCTCGTTTAGTATATTTCAGCTATTTTCATAGCATAATGTCCTATGGCATTTTACTTTGGGGAAAGGCAGCGGATATCCAAACTATATTCGTTTTACAGAAGAGAGCCATTAGATGCATCTACAAACTTAGTGCTAGGACATCATTAAGGGAAATATTTAAAGAAATAAATATTCTCACTGTAGCCAGCCAATATGTTTATAACTGTATCCTGTACGTACATCAAAACATACATATATTTGCGAAAAAATCAGATATGCACAACAGAAACACTAGAAATAAACACAAAATTGCATTACCTCGTTTTAGGCTGCAGAAAGTGTCGCGTTCGTTTGTGGGGCAAAGTATTCACTATTATAATAAGATTCCCAATGAAATTGTAAATTTACCTTATGCAAAGTTTAAAAATCATATAAAAAAGGTGTTAATGGAAAAAGGCTACTATTCTACAACTGATTATTTGAATGATAGATGTGTGTGGAAGTAAAATGTTTTATCTAGTCAGTTTATATAAATTATGTAAGAAACATTAGCATTGTAAAATACTTTTAAAATGGAGTATG
The DNA here is from genome assembly GCA_958496325.1 of Nomophila noctuella. NCBI lineage: Eukaryota > Metazoa > Arthropoda > Insecta > Lepidoptera > Crambidae > Nomophila > Nomophila noctuella. The sequence continues at coordinate 3,139,127 of OY292508.1, forward strand.
TACACTGGGTCCTACAATGTAGTTGTACTTTAAATTTTGTTTTTCCAGTTTTTGGTTGGATGGCCTGGGTCTCAGTAGTCATGCTCACTATAATGTCTCTGGGGTGGTGGCGCTATGTGGCGGGTCATTTCATTCCCTCTAAAATGGTTGAGTGAGATGATGGCTGACACATACGTCATACTTGTGAACAGGTGCCACCTTTGGGGACTGGTCGACTGGGACTCAATCTGTTCATATGTATTTAATATTTTAATTCTGTACCTGAAAGAGGTAACTGTATGGCCCAGTACTAGTAAAAGTACAAGTATGTAAACTTGACAAAATTAAATATTGTAACAAAACTTGGCGATTGAAAAGAGCAACTATCGAGTTTCTTGCCGCTTCTTCTCGGTAGATGACTGCATTCCGAAGTCGGTGGTAGATTCAATGTGTTGTTTTTATAATATTGACGATTCATAAGTGCTTTTCTGAGGCCTATTTGAATAAAGTATATTTTGAGTTTGAGTTTGAGTTTGAGTTAGGCCTTTTGAATACAGCGATTATCGCTCAGAGTTGCCATATTTTAACTCATCTTACCAACGAACCGCAAAAAAACATGGCGGTTGGTTTCACCGACGAACGTAATTCTTATTCACTGAGGTATTACTACGTATAGAGGGGACATCGCGAACAAAAGTTTTGCGTCAATTTGGAGGGAAGGTGGCGGATATTTTTGTCAGTAAATAAAAATCTATTTTATAACACGCCACCATCTTTATTTTTCGTCTTATACAACGATTTTACATGTTTTTAAAACATAACACGACATTTTTTGATATTAAATATTGTCAAAAAAAGAAAATTAGACGGCAACTTCATGGTCCATGGACCACAATGCGGGTAAGAAAATTTTTGTTCGTGATGTCACCCCTATACGTAGTAGTAATACCTCAATGTTCTTATTCAGCCTCTACTACATAGAACATAAAGAATATTTTTCATTGCCCATTTAGAAACAAACAATCGTCCCTTCTCACCTGCTTTCATGCCTGTGCCGCTTGATCCTGCTCGTGTCCGTAAGAAAAGCGTGAAATTAGTATACGATTAATTAGTAACCTCATAATATCCATCAAATTGTACCTATTTGACATTCCACCATAAAAAAAATATAAATGCAGATACTAATAAATACAAAAAGTAAAGTAAAATATCAGCCTATTAATGTCCCACTGCAGGGCAAAGGCCTCCATCGTTTGAAATCATGTTTTCGTTACAAAGATGGGTTTTGGCTTAATCACGTTTACGAAATGCGGGTTGGCGATCAACCCGGGCTGTGTTCAGAAAAATCAACACAAATTTGCCCGACCCGGGAATCGAGCCTAGGACCTCAAGACAACGGCCCGGTATTTACACCACTAGAACATCGAGGCATCGAGGAAAAAATGCTAATAAACACTAATATTATAAAGAGGAAAGATTTGTATTTTTAATTGTATGTAACGAATAAACTCAAAAACTATCCCCGGTGAACATAGTGTACTTTTGATCCCGGAAATGTGGGGGGAAGGGGGGGCGGTATTTAAAAAGCGGAAGGCTAGTGTTAAACAAAGCAATGCACGTGTAAGAATTATCTAGTAGTTTGTATCTATTCAAAAACAAGTTCGGTCGCTGGTTCATCCGGCTCGAAGGACCAATAATTTAAAGACCAACTTTCAATGATAAATGAAAACGTACACATATATTGCTTTCGATATTAGAAAATATGTCAATAGCTATGACTTTGTGTTAGTGTGCCGCTGTGTAATTCTCAAATGGAAAACGTTTAGGAGGAGTTGATAACGAATCATTCTAAGATTTAAGATGTTTTATGCGTAGAAATAACCAGGATAATAAATGAATATATCTTGAAAATAAAACGGAAACATTTACATTCAACCAATATTCTTAAAAAATAAAAAGAAGCGGGATTGTGCGTCATTTGTACAATGTTGTTAGATTTGAATTTTATTATCTTATTTAGAGGAGCTTATTCAATTTGAGTGCTCGCATTTTATTTTATGGTATTTTTATTTCAATTTTTCAACATCACTTCTATTAATCCTAGATAAATCAATCATATCTGTTGTGCTTTGTGCTGTACAAATTCTGTGCAACAAATCAAGTATGTGTTTCGTTCTTCGGATATAAAACTTTTGACTTACCATGAATTGTAAATAAAAAAATAAATTCTTTGGACTAACATACCATTTGCCTAGCCCCAAACTAAGCTTGAAGCTTGTACTATGAATGCCAGGGAACGGATAGACATACTTAAAAATACTTTTATAAACATTCATGACTCGAGTACAAATGTCGATGTTCATCACACCAACATTTGCCCTTAGCAGGATTCGAACCCGCGACCCTTGGTTTTGTAGCCAGCGTCTCTGACCACTAGACCAACGGGCCCGTCAAATTAATATATTTATTATATTAATATATTTATTATATATATAATAATAATTTAATTTAATTACTAAATTGAGTTTCGAAATAAAGAAAAAGGCTCTTGAATTGTTAGTTATTACCCAATGGGTAACCCAATTAATCTACCAAAACCATGTTATATTTTTTTACCCATAATCATTCATATTGCAAGCAATAATATTTATTTGCTATTGATAACCTACACCTTCAAAAGTTATAAAAAAAACAATATAAATAAAAATCATAAACCCTATTTAAAAATCTCATTTAATCCAACATAATATACACATTTTACTGAGATGAAATACAACTGCTCAATAAATACTTACATCCGTTTACATTTCATATTCAAAAACAATTGAAAAAACCCACAAATGGATTTTTAAATATGTCCTTTCTATAACATTCCATATTCTATTACACATTCTATATAATTAGGAGGTAACAAAAGTATATACTTTGTGACAGAGTTTAAAATACTTCTTCTATAAGATAAAGGAAGGGAATGTTGTTATAAATAAAATAATTACATATGAAAACGATCTAGCAATTCATAATTATTTTTCAAAGTCAGTCAATTACATAATATTATTTACAAATCATAATTTTAAACTTATTGTGGACACACTTGAAGCTTGAAATATGTTTTGATACTTTTAGGGAAGTTCAATAGATCATTAATTATACTTGCAAAAGATATAAAAAGTCTGTTATGACAGCTGTCAATTGACTTTAAGCTTTACCCGTTTCAGACCATTCGTGGAAAATTATTAGTTTTTCTCTACAAGAATTGATCTCGTTCAGAAGAACCATAATATAAGTTCATGTTCCAGACTTTAAAACACAATTTAAGCTCTAATTTACATTACAATATAAAAACGTAGAAAGGCTACTAGACTCCGTACAGAAATAAAACCATTACACAAACTATTTTGACACCTGTCATAAAATTTTAATTTTGATGCAAATATTAAGATAGTCAAATTTTAGTATGAACTGTCAAACTCATGAAACTGGTGGTTAGTCTATTTTTTCTATAATATAAAGTCGTTTTAGTAACAGATTTAACGATTGAATGTTTCAGGAATATTTTTTATCTCAGAATATTATAATTATGTTACAATCAAAAAGGCACTGGTTAAGGCTCGGGCAATTAAATAGAGTATATGCATGATATATAAATAAAAACCGAACGTCATTTAATTCGTTCAAAGTGCTGTAAACTTAAGTCAGGTAATTTATTTGTTGTTTCTTGTATGAAAATATCATTGAAGTCTCAAGAGACTTATGGTTGTAAAATATATATTTTTTTAAATTTATTTAAGACAGCTTAAAATTTTGTCCCGCTATGACCAATACTCGTTTGTTACACACCAATATTAGACCTTGGATACATTGGATAGAATATTTTTATGAAAGCGCCACCACAAAACTAACATTTACTATATCTGATGAAAATTATGAATTTATGAAAATGCCTGGAATTGAACCCGTTTACTACCCTTGGTACAGTTAAGATGAACACACAACACAGCACCACTTTGTCTATATCATTTATCTTTTCTCATTACAATGGGGACACATATTTTACGTCACAAATTGCTCACCCATTGAGCATTCTATACTTTAACAATTCTGACCAACAAAAACTATTTTTTATAACGCATATACCCTATTAACTAATACATAGACGCGTCTGAAAAATTACAAAATTCTCAAGTGCAACAATAGACTATATAACAAGGTGCACAGAGCACATAATTCAACAAAAACAGCCGTGGGTGACTACTTGGAACCACGAAAAGAATCAACACACACACAATATAAATTATACATAGTTGGTTTCGGAATACTGGTGTTATATGGAACTTTCTACACACATACTACTTTCATATCAATATTATAGACTTCTTCGCTCTATACTGAGTCACTTATTTTCGGTAAAACTGATATTGTAATATCAGTAGTATAGTTTATACAAAACATAAGAAATTGTATACAATTTTTTTATTTGTAATTTCATTGCTTTGTCTTTATGAACTAATTTATTTATTGCAAAGACTTAATAAAAATTGCAATGTCGAGACTAGCTCATCCAGTATGTTATTATTTTCAAATATTATAATTAATCGAAAATCGACTTAATTCTATACAATTTCTTATGTAAACTATAATTGTTACATCCAATTGCATTAAACACATTTTAATCACAATTATCAAATACGTATTTGTTCTATTACACTGAATAGACTAACACATCAATAATATATAAAAAAAACACAAATTTTTGCAATTGGACGTAAGTCTCGTGGTCACAAAATGTACTTGCATTAATTCAAATTTTGGTTAATTATTAATGACATTATTATAATAGCTTTCCCATATCCAATATTTAATAATTTGACTACGATTTAATAATTGCATTGGAAACATTTAAAAGCCATTAAAATAATACATTTATGCAAAATAACTTCCCATTATCTTTTGACGTATGGTACTATCAATTATTGGAATTTGGTTACATAATATTGTAGATTTTTTATTCGAACAAAACAGATTCTACCTATAAATATTCTTGTAATTTTCAGTTGTAAAGGTGATAACAAAAGTGATTAACCTAAATTTTTTTTATATTAAAACAATAGAAATGACAGAGGATTAACTCCTAATAATTCTCTCGTAATAATAATAGTGACCTGTTTAACTTCTTCAAATAATCATTATATCTGTTCTGTTTGATCATTCTTGATCATTGTTGGAGCAGATCAACATGTCCAAATTAAACATATAATAATATTTTTAACAATAACAACTTTAACAATTTACATTTACTAGAGTTCGATTTTCTGTAAACCAGTCTAGGCAAAGAATGAAAACAATTTAATACAAACATCAACTATCTAACCAAATCCAATAAAAAGCCGGTACCAAACGTCAATATACCGCAACGAATACATTAACCGTACATCGCTTGCGAAACAGAGCTTCTTAAACAATACCATTCCTTCAAAACCTTCGATGTATCTTCAATCCGCCGGCGGTATAATGATTATCGTACTCCCGCTATCGTTTCCAGAGTATATTTCAGCTTTCTCTATACTCTTAATATATACTACTTCTTTGACCATCCTTTCGGATTCGGAATCTTTTATATGCTCATCTCCGTTTAGTTGTACTACTGATACATGTTCTTTCGTTTGAACTTCTTGGTTTTTCTTCGCAAGTAAAGGTGACACCTCTTGCTTGATATACACCGTTTGGGTCGATCTTACTTTCCTGAATCTCATATCTTTAGGCAAAGTCGAAGCTTCCCTTGGCTCCACTTGGGTCGGAGAAACGCTTCTAGTCCTGTAGCTCGAATTTAGACTCTTTGGCAACGTATTAGCGTCTGTATTCGGTACGCTTTCAGATTTCACAAGTCCTATATCCATGAAGAATTTCTTAAACTTCTCTACGAAGGTTGGCGACCTCGCTCTATTGAAACTGCTTGATAGACGCTCATTAGATTGTTCTTTGGAACTAACCTCGTCGATTCTTTCTGGAATATTCGACATGCTCTTATGTTTCTCTAGTATAATAGCTCGCTTCCTTAACTTACTATCATCGTCGTCTTCGTCTATAAAAGGTATTTCTTGGAGGTTATTCTCATTCCTTGTATCTACTGCAGCATCTTTATATTTAGGAGTGTGTGTTTGCGTCTCAATATATATTTGTGGGACGCTTGTACTCGTGTTATCTGTTTGTATGCCGCTGTCTGCTAGGCTCCCGTTTATATGTGAGCTTCCAGCTCCCGTGCTCAAGACTTTAGTTAGTTGATCAGATAAAGACTCCATTCGGTCGTGGATCGATGTTCGATATACATTTTCAGAGTATGACGTCCCCGGTTCTCTAGCGGGGAGGTTGGAAGTATCAAAGTCAATTCTTCTTTGGAAGGTGTTGATTCTATCTCTGTCCATTTTAAGCCTATCGGAGAGCACGGAGGGGTACTCCGTAGGACCCTGAGGGTGTCTCTGGTTCCACGTCGATATCGTGGTATCCGTAAAATCACTCATGCTAGATCTTAGCGAAGATCTAGGGGATAATCTAGAGGTCTGCCTCATATAGTCAGGGTTGTAGTCTTTGATCGGTCGTCCGACGTATTTCCGTCCTGACAAAATGGAAGCCGCGTTAGAGATTTTGTACTTTTTGCATAATTTTGGAGCCTTGGTATATATGGTACACATTTCAGTTTATTTTCCCCCACGATGGGCAAACCATGCCGTAACGAACTCTGGTCGAACCAACACCGTTAGCACAGTAAAAACACATCACAATTTTGCGGAAAACACGGCAAAAGGGCGCGATTAAAAATTCCGAAATGTCAAAAATAACAAAAAAAAAACTACTTTTTAATAAAAAACAATAGGATATAGGACACTCCACAACAGCTATTAGGTACAAACACCGGGTAGGGAAGGGTGGGGGGAAAAAATAAACTGAAATGTATAATAATATATAGGTACCAAAATAAAAAACATTTTCGCATTCACTTAAAATGTTAGGATATACTAGGGCACTACTTGTTAAAATAATAAGAAAACATAAAAAAATAAACTATAGGTTAATGCTAAAATTATATTAGTTTCATTCGAGCAATTAATTGAAATGAGTCGACAAACGAAATAAATTTAATAAAAAAAGATTAAAACCAATACCACATGCAAAGTAAAAAAATAACTGCCGGTAATCAGGCAAGCCGGTCAAAAACCGCCGCTCATTTAAAATTTCAACTTTTATCTTTGAAGGCATCTTGTATTCGTTGCATTTTTGTCTAGTTCTTTTTTTATCACCTTTTTTTTCTTTCGCACGTTTTTTGCTATTTTTTTAATGTTTACAATTTTTTTGTGGCTAATTCGATCTTTCCAATTCCGAACTGTATCTCACACCAAACCAACCCCCCTCATTAATTAACCCCATACCAACCAATTATTTCCACAGTAGGGTAAAAAAATATATGACGTGCAAAAGAATTTCAGTGTAAATCAAGTTGCAAAATAAACGCTTTGACTTTGACACAATCCATCGACTCATTTCCCTTAAACCCAATGCTACTAAAAATCAAAAAGTAAACTGTCAGCTGTCAAAAGCAGGCGACTCACCGGGCGTGTCGATCTCCTCCTGCGGCCTCGATGGCTTCGCGATGCTCTTCCGCTTAGATGGGGAGTGTTTCAGGGCTGTTGGGGAGAAGGGGGGTGTTAGAGACCACGTTGAGTAGTAGAGGGGGAGATGGTTGAAGTATTATTCGCATTTTTTGAAAAGGGAAAGAAATGGTTGTTGGTTTATTATGGATTCCATTGAATAACGTTTACTGTCAAACCGATTTAATTCCAATAAAAAATATTTACGGTATTTTTAGAAAATACATTAAGGGGCTCGTGAAATTAAAAGATTGTTCCTTTAAGTTATTGGCTTTTTACAAAAGGGTTTATTATTGTGGACGCACCCATATTTAAATAAAACATTTAGTGCGATAAAATAAAAATTCGAATAGCTGTAACTAATTTTAATTTTGCTTTTAGTTTTAAATTATTAATAAAGAGGTCTATTTTTTATCAATGAATGTAGATACTAATTGTTAAAGCGAAGAATACTTCAAACGCATCGATTAGTGCAAAATAAAAGAGTAATCATAAGCTTTGAATCCACAAGTTTGTGTTGCGTTGCGTTAAATTGCAAATAATTCAATTTTTCAAAGCGATCTACTAAGAGAAGCCATTTTGTTTTATACGTGACTTCTGTTTTTAACACTTGACTGAAAAATGAAATAAATTGAAGATTTTCCACCCAAATGAAGGATTTTCAAGAGAAGTTTCAAGTTCTTCTTACTTAAAGCCAAACATTTTATTAGATTTAACATAACGATAAAACGAATTCTTCAAATTTAAGTTTAGGCCTTCTTTTATTATAAATATTCAAAAGTATAGTACTTCAGTTGTTAAAAAATGATTTGAACTACAAGATTGTAAATTATTCCTTGAATAATATAAGCATTTTAACCATCCGTCACAATTTATATGTAATTTAAAATCTTCAATTCATTTCCCACCAATAACAATAAAAAATAAAAAAGTGACAATCATGAAAACCTTCTGAAATATAAACGAAAAAGAAAAAGTATACGTAAACGTGCTTCAAATGTATTTCAATATCGTTCAGTAGGACAGGAAGATAGAAAGAGATGACCAGAGATTGGAATAGGTAGACTATATTTACCTTTAGTTCATGACGGGATATAAACATAGAGTTGTTATTACCCGTATTGAATTTAATACTGGTTTTATTACTTATATTATTTTGTATTATAGTAAGTAACGTCAGGATTACTAATTATACTCAGTTTCTCGGTATGAAGGATTTTAAATGATTACTTATATCATTAGAATGTTTCCAAACGTTATTAAAGAAATTATAACTACAGGAGTAGTAAATTATCTTACTAAAATCACCTATTAGTACTAATCAGTTCCTACTGTATTCAAAATACCGCTATCATACCATAGTTATCAAATATATTGGCCACAGCATCTATAACCACTCAACCGTCCGTGGATACCATAGTATCCAAAAAAAATATGTAAACTTACGTCCGTGGATACTATAGTATCCAACAGAGAAAAAAAATTCTTGGTGTATAAAACTGCTTTATAACGCCATCTGTTGGCCTGTGACGATAGCCCGAGCTTTTAGAACGATACTCTATTAACTAATACACTTAAAAAATCATAGATGGCACTATGGTATGCTTTCTGGACTGAATAATATTTTTTTTTGTTTAGTGTTACCTGTGTTTTGAGGGACTTGTGCATGCGCGTGGAATTACTGCTGATTATGTCGTTAGAACTTGTTTTTATTATATAATTCAGTTGGTTTTTATTAATCTTTATGATTGGAGAACCACATATTTCCTGTGGTGTTTCTTTCACGGCGATGAATATCGAGTAAACCCATTATTACGAGAGGCTGTAACTTTCGTGTACAAACAATAGCCGCCGATAAGGTTTTTTCTAACTATTCCATAAAATTTGTTTTATTGAAGATTCATTAGTTTGTTATTAACATACCTTTATAATTATTTGATAAAAATACATTAAGTCTGCTGAAGATTTCTTAAAATAACATGAAAGTTACCTACTCATGACGCGACCAGCGATGACCAATGTGAGGGAGAAGGTAATCTTTATGAATTTATTGTACCTCAACAACTGTATAACACAAAATTATTTTGGTATCATTTGAAAGGTAATTCAGCCCAGATTAATAATATATTTTTTAATTGTCACAATCAAATTTAATTATGCCAAAAAAGTTAAGTTGAAATAATTAAATAAGCATTTATTCAAGGTTTTGTATGTTTTTGGCCCAAATACAGAAAAAAATATGAAATTTTATACACTAAAATATATGTTGTGTGGTAGTGTATATAATCAGCTTCAGCACAATATTTTTTTTGTAGCTGTAGGTCGTTTAGGTAATGAGTTATGAAGCATTTTTCGAGAGTTCACAAGCCGCAATTTTACGCTGTGACGGGCCGCGCGGACCCGGACGTATGCTTACATAGTCATAAAGCGCGCCGGACGGTTGAGTGGATAACAGACTATTCTTGCAGCGCCAATGGGATAATGGGAGTAGGCATCTCCGTTCAGGGCTATAGAGCCCTCTCTAGCAGATCGCTGCGACAGTTCTACCTCATAAATATCAGGTGCACTGCGAGAATGCAGGAGGTGGCAAAGCACGACGAACAAAAAAAAATAATAATATTTATTTGCATAAATGTGGTTACAAATGACGAAGTCTATTGTGTTTCGATTTCTCCAACCATTCTTTGTCGTAGGTCGTCGTGAAATTCAATATGGCGGTAACAACAGCTCTATGTTATGTCCCATAGTGAAGTTAAGATAAACATAGGGTAAACTGCATATAACTGGCATCCGTTTAGTTATTTGCCACTTGGACCATTATTTCTTTTTAATAAGAAATTATTCCTTTTATGTATTTCAGTCATAGATTAAAATAGTTAGACTTGCCCTCGCCTACAACGAAATTGGCATTTTTTCCAGTTATAGATTTAATAAGAATAAATCTTTAAGATTTGCCCTCGCTTACTACGAAATTGGCACTAAAATAAGAGCGAGACAATAAGTTGACCAGAAATTAAAACGGATGACTGTCAACTTTTAATATGGAGTGGTTTTCCATTGCCTTCTCCATTTCACACACTTACTAGTAGTGTGTAGGTTTCCTCACGATGTTTTCCTTCACCGTACAGCTGTTGTGCCATTACGCACATAGATGTTTGATAATCCAGAGGTGCGATCGGATTTGAACCGCCGACCTTACGCATGTGAAGCGGCGCTCTTACCACTAGGTTACCGAGCTGTAATTTCGTAGTATGCCGAGGACAAATTTAACAACTAAAATATATGGTTCCAGTGGCAACTTAAAACAAATACCAGTTACTGGTCAGTTTTCCCTATTCTACCCATTATCTCTGGAGATGACACACTAAAACCAGGTAACTAACTACATCGGGAATAAGAGATAGAGCAAAGGGCTATGATAAATGCGGGGATGGAACCACTGGTATGAGCTGACTCGATAGCTAATTACCACAGCGCTATCGTTTTGTGAAATTGTTACAAACAAACACACTCGTTTATAAGAATAAGCTTATTTACATTTGAAGTTATATAAGTTGCCATATTTATAGGAACGAGGTTTTAGAATAATACATTTTGACTGAGGATAACCAACGGCTAAGGGTCACACGATGTGCCCCAGAGGTCGACTTATTGTTAATTATGGTATTTCAGAATTATCACAAATAAAATGTTGTCATATCAGCTTGAAGAGGAAGCTTACGAACAAGTCAGTAATTAATTATACTCAAATTATAAAGGCAAGTAACGTAAAAATGTAAAGGAATAAAATCTAAAAAGAGTAATTGCTCTCTTTGATTTCAATGCAGTAAAAATTCAACTTAGATCAATGTTTGTAACAATTTCAACACACAATACAATACACTCGACTCAAAACATCATTTAAAATGACACAAGACAATCCATCATGCTTTACATCCCTTCGGAACGGGGACACTCACTCAGACCTCCAGTGACGCGCGCCAGAATCCGATAACGGACAATTGTGTGGAAAAAAAACAGGAAAAAACACAGATATTATTCCCTGACGGCACAACCACTCCGGGAGTAGGGAGCGTGCAGGTTTAACACCTAAGAACATCTACGCATGACAACCCTTCGCCTAATCGAGTAATTAAAAAGTAAAATGTCATGCGTGGCATTACATGACTGTTCCTTCGACTCAATTGACAGGTTAAGTTAAAAAATCATGCTCTATTCGTTTGTCATTATTGAAATAAAAAGTCAAAACGTCATGCGTACTTTTTGAGGACACAATTTTGAATTTGTGAAACTAAACATACTGCGTCCAATTTAAAAATAAATTATAACGTCTAGGAACGAAAGAGTTAAAAAAACTTAAATGTGTAATTTTACTAATACATGCCTAATAAAATATCAATTGCGTTAAAGAAAATAATATGAAAATAAACAAAAAATTGTTAATAAATTATAAGTTACTTCAGCATTTAATTCCTACAAGAGGTTTGGGTGTCGGTGCGTTGTTTGTATTTACAAAAATAAGGAAGACCTTCCCAGTTCTACATTAAAGTTCGCTTATGATTAAAGCCTCCAATTGATTAGATCTAGCCTTTTCAATTTATGGGTGTTAATAATAAAAATAGGAAAAGAATGGATGACGACACAGTGCCTTGAGGCACACCGTCTATATGACTTAACTCAATGAAAAAGGCCTTTTTTCCATCACAACCGGTATCAACCAGTAATGCAAAGGACATTTTGCAAATGTAATCCCTCGTTGTAGAGATAAATAAGTCATTTCCACTGCGTTCAACGAATACAGAAGTTAGTCAAAAGCGATCAATAAGTCAGAAAAATGCAACAGTATTCTAAAATCTTTAAGATTTAATTATATTGTTGTTGTGCAATCTAGGTAGGTCTTTATAAAAATAGTCTTTTCAAAACTTAGTTTGATCAATACGTGGAAAGGTCCCCCTTAAATTATACCAACACTCACCACCTCTTATGCGCGAGTAAACAGCGTAGAGGGAGGAAACTTCATACTTTTAATGTAGATGGTTCGCGAATCTATAAATATTTATTTATGATGGTTATGGTTTAAAGATAATGTATAAATGTAATTTTTTATTTTCAGAATTATTACTAATTATTCCTCATCATTCGTCGTCAGCACGTAGGTATCGCCCTATTGGAACCAGAGAAATAGCCTAATTTTCTGAACGGGAAACTATCTTCTAGTTAGTTCTACGTTTCAATCATGAACTTTTCCTGATCTGATTCGTCTTTAAGTGATGACAATGTAAAGTGAATATTCGTCGTATCTAGCTCATGGGCATGTTTTATGTATATTTAGTTTTACGCTTTTATCGTGAACTTTTTACTGATCTGACATAATATTCGTTATCAACCTTTTTTACTGTATCTGACCCATAGACAATGCTTTTACGTATATGTATTTAGTTTTACTTTTTTTTTTGATCTGACACATCTTATGTGAATATTCGTCTGGAATCTTTTCTGTATCTGCCCCATGCACTTTTATGTCACGTATATGACTCTTTTTTTTTTACTTATGAATGAAAATATGTATATTAATAAAGTTTCCTCCCCCCCGCATCATCTAACACACGCACACAACACTCAACGGGCCCACTGTACCTATGTAGCTGGTGACGAGGGTCCTGAACTTGCGGTGGTTCCCTTTTATCTCGGGCAGGTCCACTGTCCAACACGGTTTCGTTCAAGTACGGGTCCGGCAGGGTTATACGGGTGTTTCGATCATAATTTTATACATAACATATGATTAATAAGTGCTTCTATGAAGCCTATTTTGATAAGAAAATTTTGAGTCGTGTTTTAAAATCCAACGCGTGGTACAATTTGGCCAGTTGTTTTTTATATATTATTTTTAGTCCAGGCAATGTTTTTAAGGCAAGAAAAATTTACGATATAACGTAAGGACGTGACGCGAAAGGAAGTGTATGCCCTTCCGTATCGGACATACGGATATTACATATTAAGAGGTCAAAATTATGGAAAAGCTGTTGGAAGATTGAAGACCAGACTATAAGAGAGGGTTTCGTATAGAATAGAGAGTGATAGGCCCATTCGGTGGAAAAATAAGATTGGATTGCATTGAATGAAACAAATTATATTTTTAACTAACGAAGTGAAGTATTAAAAAAATTGCATTGTTTTGAAGAAAATAATTATGAAAATATATTCTTTTGCCACATAAAGTTAGAAAATTTGATAGACTTTTGCAATCTCAAATAAGTTACTGCTTGAATTGTTAAATCTTTGGTAAATATAAAGGAATCTAATTGTCCATAAAATTATAACACCGTTTTTTAACCCTGTCAGACCCGATACCGATTTAGATTTAAAACGTACAACACTAAATACCGATCGGTCTTTTATAGTTCTTCGCGATTTGCAAAGACCGATCAGTTGAAAAATGTCATCTAAAATGTATAGTGCTTACTCATTTATTTTATTTTTTAACTTCTTTATTACTAACTGTTTTCGTAGAGATAATACCAGGGAAATTTTTAGCCAACTTTTTAAAATGAGGAAATTATCAATTGTTCCATACAATAAATGCTTTATGTAAGGCTCCCTTTTTCAAAAATGTTTGGTATTACTTAAGATACCTTATACAAACCAATATTATATTTTGAATATATGAATAAGCACCATAAAATGATATTGAATGGGATTAACACTAAGTTTATATACTATAGCATTATTACCACATTAAATAACACATTTTCAAGGAAATAAAACTACGCAACAAACATTGATTCAAAGGTTAATTGCAATAATAGATCGTATTCAACAAAATATAAGGTCTAAAAAAGAACGCTAGTCAACAACGATTTCTTCTATATTCCTTGAAAATACGTTAAAGTATAAAACTTACAACGCGGTATAAGACTGGGGTTAGATTTTGTAATTAGACACTTAATTTTATTACAACATATACATATATATAGCTTGGATTAAGATTACCCTAGTTCAGAATTCATTCCATAACAAATATCGTAAATTATTTCTGCAATTAGTCTTGTAGAGGGTTGTTCTAACGTAGTGGTATATAAGGTGTAAGCAAATATACTGAAAATATTTTAAGGGCGAACTATTTAGTGGAAATGTAACAAAATTTAGATACTAAAAATTCGATATTAATGCCTTCAAATTCGGCATATTCTGCATTGGTCAAGTTACTATCTTCGTCCTGTGAGCTTCGTTTAAATATAAGAAGCAACATTTGGTTAACAGCCACTTCTATTTTTATTGTGTCTCCATTTTAATACAATACTACTCATTATATAAAATTTTACATACAACAACCCTCTTAGCACTATTAATGAAATGGTTTTCCTTCTCCACATTAATAAAATACTTGTTATGAAATCAATAGTTAATTACACGTGAAGACTATAGTCACAAATTGTTATTCAATTATTCATAAAATTTACTGGACGTCACTCCAATACACAGAATAGCGATATCTATTGAAATTTGATACGTAACAATACTACTTTAGGATCCAATTTCGCTTGTAGGATATGGAAGTAGCGATGGTCTGAGCTACTATTGAAAAGGGACAGATATATCGAGTAGATAGAGATGAGAGTGAATTTTGAAGAATTTTGTCGGGAATTCGTACTAAGTGAACATTTAATCCAGTCAAAATAGACAAAATTAAGACTCAAGGTTGCATTAATTCCCACACAGCTGGATTTTTGTGCAGGCCTTGAATACGTCATTACAAATGATATGTCAAAATTCCCCATCGATCCCGCTTGTGCGTTGTTTTTTATTCGTGGTCAAAGGGCCCAAATTTGCGTTTTTTTCTTAAATCTCTGAAACTAAAAGAGCTATCGAAAAATGGTTCAGGAAAAGTTTATAGATCGTAAAATTGTCTACCTAAAAGATCTCTACATTTTTCTTCTACAAAGCAGCGCTGTCGAGATATTGTGACTTTAAGCCGCAGGAAAGTCGTATTTTCGAGTAGCCCACATTATGCAATTACAATAAATTGGGTTGAGTAGTTTATCTGGTGCAGGTGGCAATTAAGTATGGATTGGCTCGAAACTATTATTTACCAATTTCCAGCCCCAATTTTCAGGATTTAGTTCATTGAAGTCAAAAAAGACAAAATGACGTATCAAGCTTGCATTCATTCCCAACAAGCGGGACTTTTGTGCAGGCCTTGAATACGTCATTACAAATGATATGTCAAAAGTCCCCATCGATCCCGCTTGTGCGTTGTTTTTTATCTGTACTGAAAATCTTCGGATCCTATTCCTAACCTTTCTGGTAGTCAAACCTCAATGGTCCCCATAGATACTTTTTCTCCTTAGATGAAATAGGATCGATTGGCGCGAAAAAAAATTTTGGAATTTTCAGTACAAATTGCTGAAATAGGTAATTTTTTTTTTCATGCCAATCGATCCTATTATAAGTTAGGATTAAAAGACTTTAGGGGACCATTTGAGGTTTGAGTACTAGAAATGTCAGGAATCGCAAAAAACTTTTCCCATACATTTTGTACTGAAAATACCAAATTTTTTTTTCTCGCCAATCGATCCTATTTCATCTAAGGAGTAAAAGTCTCTATGGGGACCATTGAGGTTTGACTACCAGAAAGGTTAGGAATAGGATCCGAAGATTTTCAGTACAGATAAAAAACAACGCACAAGCGGGATCGATGGGGACTTTTGACATATCATTTGTAATGACGTATTCAAGGCCTGCACAAAAGTCCCGCTTGTTGGGAATGAATGCAAGCTTGATACGTCATTTTGTCTTTTTTGACTTCAATGAACTAAATCCTGAAAATTGGGGCTGGAAATTGGTAAATAATAGTTTCGAGCCAATCCATACTTAATTGCCACCTGCACCAGATAAACTACTCAACCCAATTTATTGTAATTGCATAATGTGGGCTACTCGAAAATACGACTTTCCTGCGGCTTAAAGTCACAATATCTCGACAGCGCTGCTTTGTAGAAGAAAAATGTAGAGATCTTTTAGGTAGACAATTTTACGATCTATCAACTTTTCCTGAACCATTTTTCGATAGCTCTTTTAGTTTCAGAGATTTAAGAAAAAAACGCAAATTTGGGCCCTTTGACCACGAATAAAAAACAACGCACAAGCGGGATCGATGGGGAATTTTGACATATCATTTGTAATGACGTATTCAAGGCCTGCACAAAAATCCAGCTGTGTGGGAATTAATGCAAACTGGAATGTCTATTTTGACCGGACTAATTATTAACAGGTTCAACTTTAAAGTTTCGCGTTGCATTACTTACAAATAATATTAAACCGGGATTAACGAGTCCGCTTTTGACCATGGCTGCAGCATCGCAGCCGAAGCGTCAAGCAGTAAGTACGAGAGTACTTAAGTATAATATCGCGTTTAGTCCCGGTTTAATATCATTAACATTTTATGTTTTTGAAAAAGCTATTTCTTGACCGTTCTATTTTATGACCACCAGAGGTCGCTACGAGAAGTGAGTAGCTTTCTACTTATAACAGTTTAAGTAAACTTCTCTATGTGGCAGGAGTGTTCTCTCGAATTGGTTGAGTGAGATGATGGCTGACACATACGTCATACCTTACCATACGTGATTGATCAGGTGTCATTAGTAGCGACTGGTCAGCTGGGACTCAGTCTATCTATACATTTTTTTTATTTTATTTTAATATTGAATGTGAGGAACTGTATGGCTTAGTTAGAGAACGTTATGAAATCAATGTATTTAAAAAATATTGTAATTATTGGCGATTTAAAAGAGCAACTGTCGAGTTTCTTGCCGCTTCTTCTCGGCAGATGACTGCGTTCCGAAGTCGGCGGTAGATTCATTATATTGTACATGTATCTTTGAAGATTATAAGTGCCTCACTGAGGCCTACATAAATAAAGTATATTTTGAATTTGAATTTTCTAATATGAAAGTTCCTCTAAGGTATATTCCCTTAAAAGACATTATAAGTGTTTCAATTTCCACAGACGGTTTTAAATAATATTAACGAGCCAATCGGACTAAAAAAGTGCTACCCCGTGAAAAACCCTTAAACCTGTTAATAATGTCACTCAGTAGAATTACTGCTTTCCTAAATTGAACTTTATAACTTAGTACCTACATTATAATATTATAATAACCTCATAGAATAGTATTATACCTAGGATATACATCATAGAGATATACTTACACGAAGGTATCTTCTTGAACACAGTCTTAGCCATAAAATCTAGGAACCTCTGTGCGTAGAAACTTGGCCTGTGCACCGATACAGTGTCCTGGAAATAAATAATAAATTTATAAATGCATTGGACTAACACACCAATTGCCTAGCCCCAAACTAAGCTCGAAGCTTGTATTATGGATGCCAGGGAACGGATAGACTTACTTAAATACATTTTATAAATATCCAGGACTCGAGTACAAATGCCGATGTTCATCACACAAACATTTCCCCTAGAGGAATTCGACCCTTGGTTTTGTAGCCCGGGTGTCTGACCACTAGAGATGCTAGGATGATGATGATGACGATATGCGATAATTTAATTAAACTGCCTCCGTGGCGCAGTGGCTAGTGTGTCGCAATTTAATGCGGCGGCCGCGCCGGAGGGCCTTGGGTTCGAATCCCGGGTCGGACCGATGAATTTTGTGTCTGCTTTCCTGTTGAGATAATACAGATACAGTACTCCCGAGCCTCGAAAAGCACTTTAAGCCGTTGGTCCTGCGCCTGACCTCTCTGAATCCACGCGCGCCCATTAGTTGTCACATAATCTTCTTCCTAGCGTTTATCCCGTTTCTATGCGGAATCTGCTTGGACCATGATCCGGGATTTGGCAAGTCTGGTTATTACAGTGAAGCGACTGCCATCAGACCTTCGTAACCAATAGAGGGGAACCAGACAGTTTGGATCATGGTTACATATCAGATCTAACTGAACTAAAGTCAGAAATCACTGAATGTGCAGGTTTCCTCACGGTATTTTCCCTCACCGCCGAGCTAATGGCACAAATCAACACATAGATTTCGAAAAATCCAGAGGTGTGGGCCCGGATTCGAACTATCTGAGTCTATTTGAGTTTTGATAGAAGATGATGATGATGGTGATGATGATGACGACTCACCCCGTCATGGATCATGCTCTTCCATGTATGCTCAAGCTTCTTCCGCAGCCGGTACGACTGCAGGATGTCGATGATTCCCAGAAAGAGGAGCAGACGCTCGCCGCGCGCGTTCCGAGCCGGAATACCGCCCGGCCTGCGGAAATAGAGGGATTATTAATAACTAGCGGCCCGCCCCGGCTTCGCCCGTGGTACTTGTCCACTATTTAATGGATGTTATACATAAAAACCTTCCTCATGAGTTACTCTATCTATTAAAAAACACCGCATCAAAATCCGTTGCGTAGTTTAGTTTTAAAGATTTAAGCGTTCATAGGGACATACAACATACAACATGACAGAAAAAGCGACTTTGTTTTATACTATGTAAAGATAATAAAAACTTTCAAATTGGACCAGTATTCCTGAGATTAGCGTGTTCAAACAAACGGACATACAAATAAACTTTTCAGCTTTATATATTAGTATAGATTTCATTACTACACTAGCGACATCACGCGGATTCGGGTCGGGAAAACTTTGTGTTGATTTTTCAGAACACAGCCCGGGTTTGTGATCACCAATCCGCATTTGGCAAGCGTGGTGATTAAGGCAAAACCTATCTTTGTAACGAAAACATGATACGAAATGATGGAGGCATTTGACATGCAGTGGGACATTAATAAGCTTATACTTTACTTTTACTTTACTTTACTTATAAAGTTATGAATTACAGAATTACTTTGCAACATTTAACCGAACGGTACCGCTCCGCCCACATTCTATCTATCGCCGTGTTATTGCAATGATTACCACACCATTGCTCAACAAACAATGTCGAGTGCTATTTTGCGGTACCTAAAGCTGTTTCACAAGTGGTATACAAATATACTCGGATAGACACATATAATAAATAAATAATAAATATTTCCCAACATCACATACATTGATCTGACTTCGTGTTAAGTAACTTAAGCACTTGTGTTACAGACATCAGAATCAACAATGGTATTACAAATATACTTAAATACATACAATACACCCCAGACCTGGACAAACAGACATGTCCAATGTCCATGCACACTAATGTTTCTCCTGTGCGGGAATCGAACCCGCGACCACTCAGTCTTGTTCAACATCTTAACCACTACACCAAGCGGGTCCTCATCAACATGAACTTACGAAATATGTCACCCAGGCCAGTTTGTCCTATTTGGGAATCGAACCCGCGACCACTCGGTCTTGTTCAACATCATAACCACTACACCAAGCGGGTCGTCAACAACATGGACTATATGTACTTACGGGACATCCTCCTCTTCGTCGATGGGTTCGCTCTCCGCCTGAATACTCTCCATCGCCGTCGAGTGCGCTACCAACCGCTGTCTGTTTATAGATCTGCGAACGGAGACGGAAATGTATTATTGTTTATTATCTATACTAATATTATAAAGAGGAAAGGTTTGATTTTATGTTTGTTTGTATGAATTGAATAGGCTCCGAAACTACTTGGCAGATTTGAAAAATTCTTTCACTGTTGGAAAGCTACATTCACCCAGAGTAACATAGGCTATATTTTATTCCGGTACGGGAAGTAGTTCCCCCGGGACACGGGTGAAACCGCGTGAGACGGGCCGCTATTATTTTATATTTAGCCCGGCAAAGGACCCCACTCAACCTTAAGTGGAAGTGAAGTCCAGACGCGAGGGTAACTGGTGCAATGTGACGTAAGGGACGCAGCATCAGTCACCCCCACTCTGCCGGCCTCCAAAGTGCCTCTTCACGCCTCGTTTGAAGGACCCTATATCATAGGAGGGAGGGAACACGTACGCAGGGAGATTATTCCATTCTTTAGAAGTGCGACAAAGAAACGAGTCACCGAATTTCTTTGTGCGTGATGGAATATCATTAGTTACAATGCGTTGATATTTTCATTTACTTTACTCGGCTCGTACCAAATATAGTTGGGAAGGGAGAGGAATGTCATCGGTGAAGGTGATCGTTAGTATACTATAAAGGGGCCCCTTAAACCTACACGCTGGGTCTGTAGTCCCAGGCGCCGACTGACATTCCTCTCTGTTCCACGCGATGGACCCGGCACCCGCACGGAGAATCCATGGATAGCTAAGAAGTTCGTCTCTTAACTTAGTAAAGATATCAGGTATTTGAAAGGAATTCTAAATTCATTAAAAAGGAAATAAAAATAAAGACAATCATTAAAAAGTTGATGATGGAGAAGTATTAGGTTCGGTTCTATATACAAGGTTTTAAAATGTTTAATAATCACATGACAATAGTATTAAATGAGGAATGCTGGAATAATAAAAAAGTTATTAGTAAAAATTATTAAACATGACGTTATTCAATGGAGTAACAAGTACTAACAAACAAAAGTATATTTCTGTATTGTTTGCATTATGTATCTTTCTGTAGGACATATTTTAAATAGCATCATGTATTCAGAAACTTTCACTGTTAATTTTAGATCCTTCTAGAAATAGTATTAACATTTTCGCATGATAATTTAATTTGATTTCGTATTTAAACATACTTGTACTCGATTTTTTAGCTGAAGCAAATTTTAATAATTTTGTTTAATCATAACAAAAACATTAATTGATATTTTCTCGAGATATTACAATATTGCCGGATCTAAACATTAACAGTAGTACAGTTAACAACACATCAGACGACTACCAACTGTCAAAATTCTTCACCTGACATTGAACGCATTAAGTTCAAAATTAATTTAAGGTTTTTGACAGTTCCGTAATAGCCTAATGTGCTGTTGTCCATAATGGTTCCTCTACACGTAGACAGATTAATCTGCAGAAGACATCTTTAATATAAAAATGAATCGCAAAATGTGTTGGTAAGGGCATAACTCGACAACGCCTGGACCAATTTGGCCAATTCTTTTTTTTAAATGTTCGTTGAAGGAAAAGGATGGTTCTTACGGCAAGAAAAAAATAGAAAAAATTTATTTTATAATTTTAAAAATTATAGACAAAAGTATAATAATACTTAGCATGTAAAAATGCTTAAAATAAAATATACAAAAATTGGTCAAGTGCGAGTCGGACTCCCGCACTGAGGGTTCCGTACAAATTCTATTTTTGACGTATTAAAAAAACTACTGAATAGATTTCGATCGAACTAATTTTCGTTGGTTGTTTTTATGGTAATGTACATTATATATTTATTTCAGTTTTATCATCCCCTTACTTTAGAAGTTAGAGGGGGGGGACACACATTTTTCCACTTTGGAAGGGTCTGTCACGCAAAGTATTCACTTTAGAAAAAAGTGATATTAGAAACCTTAACATAATTTTTAAAGACCTATTCATAGATACCCCACACGTATATGTTCAATGAAAAAAAATATTTCGAGTTTCAGTTCTGACTATGGGGACCCCCCGCTTTTTTTATTTTTTTTCTATTTTCGTGTGTAAACCTTGTTGCGGTTCACAGAATACATCCCCTCACCAAATTTCAACAGTATAGTAGTAATAGTTTCGGAAAAAAGTGGCTGTGACAGACTGGCGGACAGACAGACAGACAGACAGACATGACGAATCTATAAGGGTTCCGTTTTTTTTGCCATGTTGGCTACGGAACCCTAAAAACGGGATAAACGCTAGGAGGAAGAAGACGTGTGGACGTCTCGCAAAGATTCATCTGCGGAAGCTTCTGTCTCGTCTGAAGACGAATCTGTCTACGTGTAAAGAGACCATAAGAAACATGCTTTAGTAACAAACGCAGGCATGAAGGACAGTCAAACAGACATGCATATTATGTGTTAGGAGGTAAACAAACACGTTAGGTTATCATCACCGTGTTTAAAAAACCGTGTACGCACAATTGGAGAGAGGACGTCATTTTGTGTAAATTTTTGAATGAGTTTTGATGTTTTGATGTATTAGTGAGATTACTGTTTCTTATAAAGTGTAATTTTTTTATTATTTTTGCTTGGCTAATAAACTACTTTTAACTTGTTCCAACTGTGCTGTATTTAAATTATTTCAAGATGAAGAAGATCATTCGTTATGCTAAATTTTATTTTTAAAATGGGCATTGATTTTTTATGAACGGTATGTTTGGTACTGTAGTGTAGTATTATGTGTGTATTATTTATGTGTTGTATAGTATTGTAAGTTAACGATACAAAATGTAGAACGGATGAGATTATACTGATACTATACCATTCGATATTGGCATAACCTGTGCCACAGTCTGTACCGTTAAGGCCAACAAATGACGCATATTTTCCTTTAAAGCCTGCATAAGACATATTATTTCTTGAATAGTATTGTAACATATTCTATGAATTGAACTTTATTCTAATGCCATCATTTTTGTTTTTAATTTTTAAAGTATCATTTGAGTGCGTCTCTGAAGCCTACTTGAATAAAGAATACTTTGAGTTTCGAGCTCGAGTTGGATTTAAATCCCTTCAGTGTGTATTTGAGTTTTAATCCCTCCAGTGTATTTGAGTTCTAATCCCTCCAGTGTGTATTTGAGTTTTAATCCCTCCAGTGTATTTGAGTTCTAATCCCTCCAGTGTGTATTTGAGTTTTAACCCCTCTAGTTTGTATTTAGAGCTTTAATCCCTCCAGTGTGTATTTGGAGTATTAATACCTCCCGTGTCTATTTGAGTTTTAATCCCTCCAGTGTGTATTTAGAGTTTTAATCCCTCCAGTGTGTAATTGTGTTTCAATCCCTCCAGTGTATATTTTGAGATTGAGTTTAACCCCTCCCATGCGTACACGGCTATAACACACGACGATGCGATGTTAGACAAAAACATTAACGCAAACATATCGTACTGTGTCCTTTTCACTTGCGCTCCGAAATCCTCCTTTTGCTCTGATCTGAAACCAGACACACTGCGTATTGTAACCACCACCGTCTGACATATAGTATATGTTTGTATGCAGATAAAACCAATGACAGAAAAATAGAAATGTTGACTTTCTTTTTTTTAATGTCAAATCGACTTTTTACAAGTGAATCAGCAAAGATAAAAATATAAATACCACAAAATTTTTTTATGTCTAGAAGAACCAATAACGGAATACCAACTCAACATAGTCATATTTATATAGAAAAGCGATGTAACATAACATTAATAGTATAATGCGTCAACATCCCTAAAATCCGTCACAGTCCGTCCGTCATTGGCATTATCGATTAAAACGTTTCACATTGATAACGATATTTATACGAAAAAAATACAAATACATAATTAAATATGAAAAATATATCATCCTTCGATAAAAGGTGTAGACATAAAGACAAAATGCAATATTTAGTGCCATAATGAAATGTATACTTGGTGCAACATTGAAATAAGCATTTCTTCTCGTCGCATCTTCTATAACATTATCCTGTTGAACCCTTCTCAAGATCTTACAAATTAACTGCAGATTGAAAAAAATCCTAAAGGACATCAAGGCAAGTCGTAAAATATTCTTTACTCCGATGATAATAAGGTCGCAATTAATTATTCATGTTAATTCCGATCATACTATACTACATCCAGACAACGCTTCACAGTCACAACGTAGACACAACCTAAGCTACACTGATATAAGGCTGCAATTTGCCTGGTAAGCCCGCTCATTATAAACTTTTTGTCTACAACGCTAACTCATTCTTATAACTTTCTAAATAAAGTCGTAATCACCTTGTCCTGTTGAGCTCGCTCTTGCCTAACCTATAAGTAACCTAAAAAAAAACGTCCTAACCACCATTAAAACTACAAAGCAAACTCATCCTTATAACTATGTGAATAGAGTCGTAATCACCTCGTCCCATTGACACCCTCCCCATCTAAGACCTTATTACTCGTAGCTACAGACGGAACTGTCCTATTCACCATATAACCTACATCCTACATTCATCTCTATTGCTATGTATATAAAGTCGTAATCACCTCGTCCTTTTAAGACCATCCTTCACTTAAGCCTCATTTATGGACTTATAGCTACAGACGGAACTATCCTATCCACCATATAACCTACAACCTACATTCATCTCTATTGCTAAATACATAAAGTCGAAACCACCACTAAGACCTTGTAGTATATAGCTACAGACAGAACTGTCCTAACCACCATTAAAACTACAAAGCAAACTCATCCTTATAACTATGTCAATAGAGTCGTAATCACCTCGTCCTATTGAGCCCGCTCTTCTTCGGCTCGCCGTCGGCATCGTCGTCGCTCTGGCCAGAGTCCGTCCGTTTCCGAGCCTCGGTCTTCTCTCTCTGAGCCTCGTCGAGATTGTGGATGCCGACTAGGAGAGAGTAGTCCATGATCTGGAGAGAAAGGAGAGAGGAATAGATTTACAATTTACATGTATGGTCTGAGAATTTTGTTTGGTCCCCCTATTTAGGGTTATGGAGGTATACCGCCATAGTAAAGCTGAAGAGTTTGTTTGTTTGATGACGGTTTCGTGTACAACAATGAACTGTCTTATTAAAAACACTGGACTGTCTTGTGCAAAACAGTGGACTGTCTTGTGTAAAACAGTGGACTGTCTTATGTAAAACAGAAGACTGTCTTATATAAAACAGTGGGCTGTCTTATGTAAATCAGTGCATTGTCTTCTGTAAAACAGTTAACTGTCCTATTGATCTTTTGTACCGATTTAATCAAAGCAAATAAATAAATAAATATATAAATAAATAAAATAAATAAATATTAAGCAGTGGACTATCTATACTAATATTATAAAGAGGAAAGGTTTGATTTTTTGTTTGTTTGTATGAATTGAATAGGCTCCGAAACTACTTGTCAGATTTGAAGATTCTTTCACTGTTGGAAAGCTACATTCACCCAGAGTAACATAGGCTATATTTTATCCCGGTACGGGAAGTAGTTCCCCCGGGACGCCGGTGAAATCTTATATAAGACAGTGGACTGTCTTATGTTAAGCAGTGGACTGTCATATGTCCAGATGTGGATTGCGTTGATGGTGGATAGCATGCAGGATGGCTGGCAGGACCTATGTCCAGTGTGTTATGATGATGATGATGGTGATGATGATGATGATGATTGTGTCACCAACTAGGTGACTGGCAGGAGCTGATTTGAGAAGCCGTCAGATCGGATATGTCCAGAAGTGGACTGTGATAGGCTACTGCTACTGGTGATGACGATTCTGTCTATCCTTGAAGTACAGGTGAAGTGAAAAGATAGGAAGTCTCACGTTGAGCAGTGGACCGCTTTAGACTGCTAGATGATGAGGATTGTGTCAAACCTTGAAGTTCGGAGGTAGTGGAGAGATTGGAGGAGCCTATATTCAGCGGTGAACTGTCTTATATCCAGCTATGGACTGCGTTGATTCTGGATTAGCATTGGACTGTCTTATGTAAAACAGTGGACCGTCTTATGTCCAGATGTGGACTGCGTTGATTCCGGATAGCATGCAAGATGGCTGGCAGGACCTATGTCCAGCAGTTTACTGTGCCTGATGACGAATGTGTCAAACCTTGAAGCTTTAGCGCCGTAGAGAGACTGAAGGAGCCTATATTCAGCGGTGGATTGTCCGATGTCCAACAGTGGATTGTGTTATGTCCGCTGTGGCCTGCGTGAATTCTGGATGTCTGAAGCTAGCTACAACTCCGAGAATCGGTCAAAGTCCTATGTCCAGGAGTGGACTGAGCCTAGCAATCAACTTCTGCCCTTCTGATCTATACTAATATATAAAGCTGAAGAGTTTGTTTGTATGTTTGTTTGTTTGTTTGTTTGTTTGTTTGTTTGAACGCGCTAATCTCAGGAACTACTGGACGGATTTGAAAAATACTTTTTGTGTTGGATAGTCCATTCGACGAGGAAGGCTTTAGGCTATTGGGAACCGAAATCCACGCGGACGGAGTCGCGGGCGGCCGCTAGTAATGATATAATGATGATGACGGTGATGATGCCGATGCTTAAGAGCGATGATGGCCTAGTGGTACGGACGGCGCCTCACATACGTGAGGTCCGCGGTTCGAATCCGGGCCCACACCTTCGAAATGTATGTGTGGATTTGTGCCATTAGCTCGGCGGTGAGGGAAAACACCGAGAGGAAACCTGCACATTCAGTGATTTCTTACTTTAGTTCAGTTACATCTGAATGTGTAACCATGATCCAATCTGTGTGGTTCCCGTCTATGGGTTACGAAGGTCTGATGGCAGTCGCTTCACTGTAATAACCAGACTTGCCAAATCCTGGATCATGGTCAAAGCGGACCCCGCATAGAAACGGGATGAACGCTAGGAAGATGATTGTGATGATGCCGTACCTTGAAGCTCTCCAGCACGCGGCAGTCCCTCTGCATGGTCTTGATGAGCGCGGTGTACGTGTCCGCCTCGAGGAATATGCCCTCCGCGTGGTGCTCCATGAAGTCCAGGTCCTTGTATGTGGGGGAACCCTTCTGCCGTTCGCTTTTGCTTGCCTGGAAGTTGAAGTAAAAAATAATTTGAGTATTTGTCTTTTAATGCGCCTCCACTGGGCAAAGGCCAGTCATTTTAAATCATGTTATCGTTAAAAATATGTTTCAGCGTAGTCACTAGGCTAATACGTATTGGTTACTCAAATTACGTAGATGGATATAACGATATAATGATAATAATAATAAATAATAAATATTTCACAACATCACATACATATTGATCTGACTTCGCTTGAAGTAGTATAAGCACTTGTGTTACAGGCATCAGACTCAACAGTGGTATTACAGATATACATAAATAAATACATATAAAACCCAGACCAAGACAAACAGACATGTTCATGCATGCAGATGCGTTGCCTACCTTTAAGACCAACTGAGCTCTGGCGACCTTACTCACCAGCAGAAACATAGCACAACAGTTACGAAGTGCTACTTCACTGTGGTCTTCTGCAAGGCGGAGTTTCTTCGGCAGAGGAGGGGATTTATTCGAGTTGAAGTTCCACTTATAGACTACAGGCCCATGTACAAAATGTATGGGTCATATGAACCACCAGGTGACGTATATAGGACGATATAAGAGCATAAAATAATAATATTCAGCTCTATACCGTCTCTTGTAAGCTGTCGTCCAACTGAGTGCTGGTGAGAATTCAAAAGCGCAGGTAGAGTTAGTACCTTTTGGGTCATATATTTTTGTACGGCTTTGCGGAATAATGGATTAGAAGCTGTATTGAAACAGAATGAAACTGATGCCGTACAGAAAAAAATACAAAATTTCCCCGGGAAATTATTGTCAGAAAATAAAAAAAAATTACCGTCTTTGTGGCGCATCATTTATTACGGCACTGCGCGCTTTCTTATTATTTTTCATGGATTTACCGATGGTAAGAATGCCGTACAAAAATATGACCCAAAAGGTACTAACTCTACCTGCGCTTTCGAATTCTCACCAGCACTCAGTTGGACAGCTTACAAGTGACGGTATAGAGCTGAATATTATTATTTTATGCTCTTATATCGTCCTATATACATCACCTGGTGGTTCATATGACCCATCCATTTTGTACATGGGCCTGTAGTCTATCCCAACTAATCCCAACTAATATTATAAATGCGAAAGTAACTCTGTTTGTCTGTTACGCTTTCCCGCTTAAACCTCGCAACCGATTTTGATGAAATTTGGTACAGACAATCTTTAGACCCTAAGACAGTACATAGGCTACTTTTTATTTCGAAAAAAAGAAATCCACGCGGACGGAGTCGCGGGCGGCCGCTAGTAAGCTATAACCTGCAAATTGAAGGTTTACCTTTCTCTTGTAAGTAGATCCCTTCAGATCGTACTTCTGATGCAGCTTGACTGACGACGGCAGAATGTTGTTCATAGCCACCAGTCGAACGTTCTTACTGTTGCACTGGTAGCAGTATAGTCCGAAGAATT
The DNA here is from genome assembly GCA_958496325.1 of Nomophila noctuella. NCBI lineage: Eukaryota > Metazoa > Arthropoda > Insecta > Lepidoptera > Crambidae > Nomophila > Nomophila noctuella. Next base: position 3,167,746 of record OY292508.1, read on the forward strand.
TTGGTAGTAGTGTGCGCGGATTCTGGAAATAGAGGACATTTAGTTTACATTAGTCCCAACTAATATTATAAATGCGAAAGTAACTCTGTCTGTCTGTCTGTTACGCTTTCCCGCTTAAACCTCGCAACCGATATTGATGAAATTTGGTACAGACAATCTTTAGAAAACTACCCTGAGACAGAACATAGGCTACTTTTTATTTCTAAAAAAAAGAAATCCACGCGGACGGAGTCGCGGGCGGCCGCTAGTTTTATATAATAATAATAATATTTAATAACATAGATTTCCTTACTGGAGCAATGGTGGCATAGAGGTAAGGACCGCGCTTCAAATACGTGAGTTCCGTGGTTCAAACCGGGCCTAGAACTAGAGATTTTTCGAAAAATCTCTTTGTGGATGTGCTGTTAACTCGGCAGTGAAGGAAAACACCGTGAGGAAACCTGCACATTCAGTGATTTCTGACTTAAGTTCAGTTAGATCTGAAAGTGTAACCATGATCCAATCTGTCTGGTTCCCCTTTATGGATTACGAAGGTCTGATGGCAGTCGCTTCACTGTAATAACCAGACTTGCCAAATCCTGGATCAAGGTCAAAGCGGAACCCGTATAGACAGACGCGGGATAAACGTTAGGAAGAAGAGACAATATTGGTGTGTTATTTCAAAGAATTCATTCATCATTCGTGATGACGAGCCGTTTGGTGTAATGGTCGAGAAGTCGGCTATTACACCAAAGGTCGCGGGTTCGATCCCCGCACGGTACAAACATTTGTGTGCATGAACATGTTTGTTTGTATCGGTCTGGGTGTTTCTATGTATAATATGTATGTATTTAAAACCAAAGTATTTAATGTTTATCCGTTGTCTGGCACCCATAGCACAAGCTAATGCTTAGTTTGGGGCTAGATGGAGTTGTGTGAATAATGTTCAGAGATATTTATCATGTTACTAGCGGCCGCCCGCGACTCCGTCCGCGTGGATTTCGATTTCCAATATCCTATGTGTTAATCTGATGTATAAGCTATATTGTGGTAAAGTTTCATTCAAATCCATTCAGTAGTTTTTACGTGAAAGAGTAACAAACATCCATACATACATACATCCATACATCCACACATCCATACATCCACACATACAAACTTTCGCCTTTATAATAGTAGTAGGATTACCTGGTCGAGGTTCAAGTAGTACCCAGGCAGCAGTTTCTGCAGAAACTCCCCCTCTTTATGCATCACCGTCTTTATAATAAACTCATCGTCGTTCGTCAGATAGAAAATACTACCGGACGCGCCGGGGTTGCTTAACTCCCGAAGTGGGGCGCTGCACATTGACATCTGAGGAAGAAAATAGTAAAAATGTTAATCTATATCTATACTAATATATAAAGCTGAAGAGTTTGTTTGAACGCGCTAATCTCAGAAACTACTGGTCCGATTGGAAAAAAAATTGTGTTGGATTGTCCATTTGACGAGGAAGGCTTTTGGAAATCGAAATCCACGCGGACGGAGTCTCGGGCGGTCGCTAGTAATTGATATTAGCCATTGAACTTCTCGATGGTCTAGTGGTTTAAGTACCGGGCCGTGTTCTCGAGGTCCTGGGTTCGATTCCAGAGACGGGCAAAATTTGTGTTGATTTTTCTGAACACGGCCCGGGTTTCAACCCGCTTGATCGCCCGAATCCGAACCCGCATTTGGCAAGCATGATGATTAAGCCAAAAAGTATTTAAGTATTCCGTTCTTTAGCATCTATAGTACAAGCTTCGAGCTTAGTTTGGGGCTAAGAAAGTTATAGTCCGGAGTTTGAAAGTTGGCGAAGAAATTACACCCCCTGATTTCATCATAAACCCAGGCTGTGCTCGGAATAACTTGACACAATTTGTGCTTGGCCCGGAAATCGAATCTGGCAGCCCAAGCCCACAAACTGGCACTTCATTACAAAATGAAGTAAATAGGTTGCAACGTATTGACAAAGCGTCATAGCGATTTTCTATATTGTTTCATTACAAAACACATAATATTTACAAAATCGCCACATTTCAACATCCTTCCTAGAAAAGTATGATAAGACCATTCCTAGAAAATGTTGATTAGATAACAAATTAATTTCATAATTTTCGTGCAAATAAGAAGATGACTTAATCTTGATGCTGAAGACAATAAACAAAAAAAATATAATACTATCAAGTTTTCCTGTTTTCAATGATCGGGGCGTTTTAATGAATGATGCGGAAGTAAATTAGCATTAGGGTTAACAGATACACTGACATGGTGGTCTCACTCTAATCTGGACAAATGACTTGCTTCATGCTCACTAAACACTTAAAATATACCAACTGTCCCAAACTTACCAAAAACTTCCAGATTTAGGAGTCAAATGTCTCCAAATCGCGAAACCACTCCAAGATATTGCCTTACACTACTCTTGAAGAAAAAACTTAAGGGACTCACCAGGAAATCACCCGGTTCTATCCCGAACAGGTCCCTGAAGTATCTGAACGCGGCTTACCATTGCCCATCCCTGGAATGTCCCTTAGTAGCTTCTTTCGACAACTGCAGCTACGGGGTCTTCCAGAATGTTCCTCAGTCGCTATTTAAGACACCCACGAGAAGATATATCGACTAACCTATTCTCTAGTCAGATCTAGGAGCTAGAAACAGATCAGAAAATAATCCTGCAGTATTCCGAATAAATTTCTGGAGTGTCAATTGCCCCAAACCGGCCAAAAACTTCCGGATTTAGGAGTCAAATGTCTCCTTATTGCGAAATCACTCCAATATATTGCCTTAATCCAGTCTTGATGAAAGAAACTTAAGGGACTCACCAGGAAGTCATCGGGCTGTATCCCGAACAGGTCCCTGAAGTATCTGAACGCGGCTTACCATAGCCCATCCCTGGAATATCCCTTAGAAGCTACTTTCAACCACTGCAGCGACGGGAACCCAGAAAGTTCCTCAGTCGCTATTTAAGACACCCACGAGAAGGAACAGCGACTAACCACGACTAACCTATTCTCTAGACAGATCTAGGAGCCAGAAACACATAAGAAAATGATCCTGCTGTATCCCGAATAAATTTCTGGAGTGTCAATTGCCCCAAACCGGCCAAAAACTTCCGGAATTAGGAGTCAGATGTCTCCTAAACGCGAAATCACTCCAAGATATTGCCTTAAACTACTCTTGAAGAAAAAACTTAAGGGACTCACCAGGAAATCATCCGGTTGGATCCCGAACAGGTCCCTGAAGTATCTGAACGCGATCGGCGCGTACGTCTTGAACTTGAACTCGGAGTAGTGGTGCGCCGGCGTGTGGTTCGACCCCTCGTGGGGGAAGTTGGTCGTCTCCACCGTCATGAAGTCCTGCATGAGGAGATCTCGCTCCGGTTTGGATGCAAGGCCGCCGATCGCGTGTTGGATTCCTGGAATCAATGGAATGTATTGTAAATAACCAGTGACGGGATCTTTGGTCTAGTGGCTAGAGACCCTGGCTACAAAACCAAGCGTCGCGGGTTCGAATCCCGCTATAAGGCTTAGCCTATTTATACATTGAATATTTACTTAGCATCTTATAAAATGCTCATGAGCATTAATAGAGACCTCCTACCAATAGCGATAAGATCGATTTTTTTTCTAATAAAGTATATAATTAATGTTTATCCGTTGTCTGGCACCCATAGCACAAGCTTATGCTTAGTTTGGGGCTAGATGGCGCTGTGTGAATAATGTCTAGAGTCTAGAGATATTTATTAATTTGTTATTTGCATATATTTATATGAACATCTCTGAACCTTAAATGAATAAATACCATTTTGTTTATTTGTTACTAGCGGCCGCCCACAAACTCCGTCCGCGTGGATTTCTTTTTTTCGAAATAAAAAGTAGCCTATGTTCTGTCTCAGGGTCTAAAGATTGTCTGTACCAAATTTCATCAAAATCGGTTGCGAGGTTTAAGCGGGAAAGCGTAACAGACAGACAGCTGACAGACAGAGTTACTTTCGCATTTATAATATTAGTTGGGATTTTTAATCCTTCGACTAACGTGTATCCAGTCACCCATATACACTTATTTTTACAACGCTATTTATTTCAATGCCATCACTATCATCAAGTCAAAAAGAATTACAACTGTGCGATTGTGATTCTAATTAAAACCTGTTTAGCTTCCACAACAACTTGGGAACACTGATGACTAATAAACACTTTGAATGCATAACTCTGATGGTATTTATTTATACATTGTATAAATAATGTCAGGTATTAACATAGTGTCATGTGAACTGTACAAAGATTGTTAATATAAAGTCAGTAGTTTAGTTAGCGGCCGAGACTTATCTGTAAAAATCCATTGAGTTATTACTATACTACTATGTATAGAGTGGACATCGAGAACAATACCCATGCGTCAACTTTGAGGGAAGGGGAAGGATAATTAAGATATTTTTCTGTCTATTTCCCTATGAAATGACAAATTTGGAGATGTTTATGATTAGCCAATTAAGTTAACCGCACTTTCTATGTTCACATATTTTAGTACCTAATAATATCCTCTAACCGTATTCGGCCATGGTGGCTGATCTTACAATCAGCCAGGTACGCAGGACATATTATAGTGCACAAGTGAGTGCGCAAGCACAGGTGCACTCCCTATTCCCTCACTCTCACAATTCGGACAGCAATCTGACACGACCGTAGAGAGATCAGGCGCAGGCCCAACGAATAGCACATCAAGCCTGGTCTCCCTACGGTCATGTCAGATTACTATCCTACCAAACAGTGAGAGTGAGGGAATAGGGAGTGCGCCTGTGCTTGCGCACTCACTTATGCACTAATATCCTGCGTACCTGGCTGACCGTAAGATTAGCTGCTATGATCGAAAACAGCCGGAAGGGCATTAATAGTTAGTAAGTATGTCAATTTAGAGCATTCGTACTACAAGTATCGTCATATCCGAATAGATAGAGGAAATGAAGGTTGGTTTATCAAGTTTGGCAAACTAACAAAGACATTTATTATGATCATTCGCGACGCGAGTCGTCCTAGAAAAAACACGGGTACTAAGGAAAAAAACAAATGTATTAATTCTAAGTAAATGTTATTTAACGACTAGATTTTCGGTGAATGTGAGAGATAAATCTTAACTTTTAAGAAAATCACTACACGTAAAAAATGTCACAACATGACTTTGCATGTTTGTATTAAGCCTATTGTTAATTTATTTTTCAACTGTTGCTTAACTGATGTTGACAACTGAAGTTGCCACTTGGATAAGTTAAACGTCAGATTGATCAACTCAGTGTCCTCGTCATCCTAGCGCCTCTCCCGGTTGCATCATCGACCATTGCCTTGGAGCCCAGGGTACGCTGCGACTATGATCCCGAATTGACATGCCTGGTTATTACAATGGAGCGACTGTCGTCTGACCTCCGTAACCACAAGGGAAACCAGACCAGTTGGAATTGATCAACTCAGTGTATTCGCACAAAAAGTTGCTCTCTCCTGCCTGATGGTAAGCAAAAGAGGAGATCTATCCAAGACCATGGATGTGGTACCAAAATATCCTATCCGTTGGCATCACCATACCGGCCCGCAAGATACTCGTACTTCTTCACGCTTCTCATGAAGGAATCCATGTTATAGGAAGGAGGAAACCCGCACGCTGGCAACGCATTCCATAGCTTAATAGTTCGGCAAATAAATGAATTGCCGAACTGTTGGGTTCGCGATGGAATAGCGGCCACGGTAAATGGACGGCAACGTTGACCAGCACGCGTGGTTCTTTGACGGAATGGGGAAGAAGGGATAAGGGAAGGGGATTTTTATCTATACTAATATATAAGCTGAAGAGTTTGTTGGTATGTTTGTTTGTTTGTTTGTTTGAACGAGCTAATCTCTGGAACTACTGGACCGATTTGAAAAATTCTTTTTGTGTTGGATAATCCACTTGACGAGGAAGGCTTTAGGCTATTGTAAATCGAAATCCACTCCGGACGGAGTCGCGGGCGGCCGCTAGTTAAACTATATTCAAATTCAAAACGTGTAAACAACAGTGAAGTAGAACTTCGTAACTGTTATGCTATGTTTCTGCTGGTGATTAAGGTCGCCAGAGCGCAGTTGGGGAGAGTATGGGGTCTTAAAGGCAGGCAACGCATCTGCGACCTTTGATTTGTGCGGTTGTTGATGTCTATGGGCTGCGGTGATCTCTTACCATTTTGCCTCCTTATAACATAAAAAATATACTCTTCTGTTGTAATGAAAAAATGCAGATTCATAATTTTATCATTTGTTTGTATTTATTTCCACCAAAGTCACATCTATCCTTACAGGGTTTAATCCTAATGCGATAATGTACTTTAATCTTCTTAATATCTAATACTTAACTTAATCTAAATCTAAATTCTATATAATGTATTGGAAATAATACTGAGCTATTACAGCCATCCATTATCCTAGCGCTTCCCGGTTGCATCCTCGGCCATTGCCTCGGAAGGAACCCAGGGTACGCTACGACTATGATCCTGAATTGACCAGCCTGATTATTACATTCGACACAGAGCTACCATGGCTACAGAAGATATTATTAATCACTACATAGTATAAAACAAAGTCGCTTTTTCTGTCATGTTGTATGTTGTATGTCCCTATGAACGCTTAAATCTTTAAAACTACGCAACGGATTTTGATGCGGTTTTTTTTAATAGATAGAGTAAACTCATGAGGAAGGTTTTTATGTATAATATCATCCATTAAATAGTGGACAAGTACCACGGGCGAAGCCGGGGCGGGCCGCTAGTAAGATATATTTCTAACGTTTCCTTAGTAATAAATGAACGTTTTCACGGAAAAACTAAGGAATTTCGTAAGAGAACGCTTATTTATAGAAACAATAGCTTATTGTCGATAAATAGACTTTCAAGGTTTTCGCTAATAAATGGCCTATCTCACACACAAACGGAAAATCGGTTAGATTAATTGACAACTTGTATGGTGTCATCATCATCATCATCATCATCAGATCTATGCTGTCCACTGCTGGTCGTAGGCCACCCTTAGATAGGAAACCCCCTATCTGGGGGTGGCCTATGGCTAGGGTTGCCATCTATAAAATTTGGTAAACAGGACAAGAGGCGAGATAACCCCGGATTTTAGAGTCCGAAAGCCGGATATCATAGCTTCACCTTCATAAAATCGTCGGTTGATCGTGGCGTGCAAGCATCGTTCGTTTATCGCGGGCGGGTGTTTTTTTTTGCTCGGTCTTCTTATGAAACCTTCCCCGGACTTCTGTATTTAATGTGCCCGGACGCACCCCGGACGCCCTCTAAACTAGGACAAATCCGGGGAAACCCGGACGGATGGCAACCCTACCTATGGCTAGCAGTAGCAGTAGCAGTAGTTGTAATAATACCCTCCGGCCGTATTCGGCCATGGCGGCCAATCATACGATCAGCCAGGTACGCAGGATATATTATAGTGCACAAGTGAGTGCACACGCACAGGTGCACTCCCTATTCCCTCACTCTCATAATTCGTTGGGACAGCAATCTGACACGACCGTAGAGAGATCAGGCGCAGGACCAACGGCTTAACGTGCCTTCGGAAGCACGGAGAAGCTCGAGATGATTTTTTTCGGTCACCCATCCGATGACTGGCATCTGCGAACGTTGCTTGACTTTAGCAACCGCAGGCCGAGTGCTCTAACCTCTGCGCTATCGAGCAGTAGTTGTATGCCATAACCATGCCCATAGTCACCACGCTGGGCAATCGGGTTGGTGACCGCAGTATGGTAAACGATAAAACACAAGATAAAGCACAAGATAAAGCTCCTAACCATTGCCCCGAAGAAATAAATTCACGATTATTTATCAATCTTGAGTCCCAGAAAATGGCTACTTCATTTCAGTCAGACCAATCCAATTCGCACTCACTGTAGCATATCAAGAATCGCCACACTCGTGTTAAAAGGGTCAAATGAAAGTATCGAGACAATAGCTTGTTTTCTCATCGTAGCCCAGTTAGTAAATTCATTACCTAACAATGGAGCGCGGGTTCGAATCCCAGGAAAAGTGTGATTTCGCTGGCTTCCGAGTTTTCACTATCGTTAGAGTTTTAATCCTGTTTGTGATCAAATTAAAGATATGGGCCATTATCCACTAACTGGTAAATCGATGTCCTAAGCAATTAAAAGGTAGATAATTCTATTATATATTTTTATTGTTGGGTTAGTACTAACATAAATTTGGTATTCTTGGTTTACCATCGCTTATTTAGAAATAAAATATAATAGTTTTCGAGAAAAAAAATGTTCAACACCTCAAAAAACAGTCCTCTGTCATGTCCGATTTCCAGAATTACTAGCATTGATACCTTTATATTAAAAACTTTGCCATCCATAAAATTAATAAAAATCATTTAGTTTGATAAGTCTGTAAGCATCTTTTTTAACTATAAATTATTAGTCTATAATAAAAATTTATCCAAATAAAGAGGATTAAAGGCTGTCCTGAAATTTTTAAAACAGTCCTCTGTAATATGTAACTTCGGATATTGATCTGAAACATTACGATTGTAAAATAGAAAGCAACCGGTGTGTAGTTCTTTTGGTTGTTTAGCAAAACAGACTGCTGCCATTTTTTTCAGGGGCAGCACCACATTTGGTAGTGAACCACGCGTCTCGGCAGATAGTAGGAACAGTCCTCTGTCGAGTATTTGTTTTCCTATTTTAAGAGTTTTTTTTAATATTATTTGTTTATAATAGTTTATAAACAAGTATGTATTCAAATCTGTTTTTCAATTGTGATATGTTTTCTATTATTTTGTGTTATTTAGTTTTTTAGTGAAAAAAACAGTCCTCTGTGCAACAGTCCTCTGTCATGTCATTGCAAAGGACACTGGTTTTTTAAGTTTTTTACGGACTTACATGCTAGACAGCGCGTCAATCTGCATCAACGTTAATAATGCATCGTTATTTTGTAGAGTAATGAGGTAATAGATCGATAATAGAGGATTTTGAAAAAAAAAAAAACTAAAACTCCGGTCAAAAAAAATTAAGAAGTATTAGAACAAAAACGCTTGAGATATTTACGACTAAATATTCACAATCAAAATCAAGAAGAATTATTGAAAAAATGACAGAAAAAACAAAAAAAAAACAAAATTAAAAAGTTTCCAGAAAATTGCATACGGATATGAGTCATCGCGAGCATAAGGGTGGTAAAAGGACTTGGGAAGAGCACTGTTGCAAATCTCGCCAAAAAAAGAGCCATGACAGAAATAACGAATAATTTTAAGAAGGAAAATTCACCTGATTTTATTGGATCAATATAGGATGTATGGCGCCATTAAAATCGACAGAAATAAAATGAAGAACTCGTTAATTATTAAAGTCATCAAAACATATCGTAACTGCTCATAAAAAATAAAAACTTTATTATTTTAACAAACAAAAATGCTAGTTTTTGTTCATAAAAACAGTCCTCTGTTTGGTTACAACAGTCCTCTGTCACAATTTTACACAAAACCCTCCAAAACTCAAAAACCGAGAGGAAAGTGCGTGGGCTTTTTTAATATATAAATTAGATATACTATTGCCTTACTTTGTAGTGACAGATATTCTCAATATTTAATAAAATTTGCTTAGGACAGTCTTGTATGGACGATTTTCCAGTTAGTGGATAATGGCCCATATATTGCACATCCATCTTTTGGTTATAAATTAGAGTGACGCCTAAACTTAATAAATATATGACTTTGACGACCAATTTGGTGTAGTGGTTAAGAAGTTAGCTGTTTAACCAGAGGTCGCGGGTTTAATCCCTGAACAGTGCAAACATTTGTGTGTTGTAAATATGTCGATGTCGGTTTGTACTAGTATGAGTGTCTAATGTATCTATTTATGCAAATACTAGCGGCCGCCCGCGACTCCGTCCGCGTGGATTTCGATTTCCAATATCCTATGTGTTATTCTGATGTATTAGCTATATTCTGGTAAAGTTTCATGCAAATCCATTCAGTAGTTTTTACGTGAAAGAGTAACAAACATCCATACATACAAACTTTCGCCTTTATAATAGTAGTAGGATTATGTAAATAGCGGCGGATCGCGAATTCGTCCGCGTGGATTTCAGATCCCTTTTTCGCAATAAAACGGTAGCCTATGTTCTTTTTCAGGGTCTAAAGATTGTCTGTGCCAAATTCAATCAAAACCGGTTGAGGAGTTTAAGCGGAAAAGCGTAACAGACAGACAGACTAACTTTCGCAATTATAACATTAGTAGGAATTCTAATATTGGTTCTCTAATGTCTAACATAAGTACTTAAGCTACTTAATACGGAGTCAGATGAATATATTATGTGATGTCAGATATTTATTTGTTTAAGTATTACGAGTAAGTTATTCCACTATAAGTTATAATATCCGTAACACAAGTGCTTTAGCTACTTACCACGGCGTCAGATCAATGTATGTGATGTTCTTGGACATTTATTTATTTAATAATACCCTCCGGCCGTATTCGGCCATGGCGGCCGATCTTACGATCAGCCAGGTACGCAGGATATATTATAGTGCACAAGTGAGTGCGCAAGCACAGGTGCACTCCCTATTCCTTCACTGTCATAATTCGTTGGGACAGCAGTCTGACACGACCGTAGAGAGATCAGGCGCAGGACCAATGGCTTAAAGTGCCTTCCGAAGCACGGAGGAGCTCGAGATGAAATTTTTCGGTCACCCATCCGATGACTGGCATTTGCTAACTTTGCTTAACTTTAGCAACCTCAGACCGAGTGCGCTAAACACTGCTCCATCGAGCTCCTCAATTAATTATTTATTTATTAGGGCTATAAATAGTTAAGGATCATTATAGAGCTGTTAATACCGTCATTATTTTCATTAGCCTTGGACATCGCGGAAGCACAACTTAACTGTACTGTCGACACGGTTCAAGGCTGTTAAGACATTGACTTTTTACAGAAGCACTGTATCTATTGAGTTGCTATTTGTTGGTGTCTGCAGTCTAATATTTGTCTACTCGAGGTCAATGCGAATTCTTCATTATAAAATAAATAAATGCCTTGGACTTACACACCAATTGCCCAGCCCCAAACTAAGCTCGAAACTTGTACTATGGAAGCTAGGGAACGGATAGACAATTAGACATACATAAATACTTTTATAAACATCCATGACTCGAGAAAAATGCCGTTGTTCATCACACAAACATTTGCCCCTAGCGGGATTCGAACCCGCGACCCTTGATTCTGTAGCCAGGGTCTCTAGCCACTAATCCAACGGGCCCGTCAATTAAATAAGTTTTTATGGTAATATCACTTCTATATAATTTCCGTGTCACTGTAAGCACCATTTTGTATCAGAGGATTTCATCGAATGGTCTTGGTCTAGTGGCGTGACTACAATACCGGGTGCCGCGAGTTCGAATCCCGCTAGGGGCAAAATAGGTGCCAAGGTTAATATTATAAAGAGTAAATACCAAAAACAGACTGTTGTTCTAACAGTTACAGACTATAAAACTGAGGGCCGCAGGTTCGAATCCCGCGAAGGTCAAAAGATTGTGTGACGAACATCGGCGTTTGTATGTCTATCCGTTTCCTATTTCATGACACGCGTCAAGCTCACATTATACAAAGTTGGTGAAAGCATCATCATGACTCGGGATTCGAACCCTTGACACACTCACCAGGGTCAATTTCATCACCACTAAGCCAATGCGTGCAATTCTTATTCCCCTGTGGAAGGATCCTTCATTATAAGTTACGGCAATACTACCCAAGGGTATGATGAAACTTTATACCGATGGTATGTCGAAGGAACTAGAAATTATTATAGAATAGTTAATTAAGGCTAAAAGCTTTCGTCTATACTAAGAATAGGGCATCGGGTCATCGACTTTAACGAACAAAAGCCTAATTTGGAAGGTGAGTGCGGAAAATCCCTGGTAGAAAGAAGTACTAGGATTTTATTGTTTCAGTAGAATATTCTAGAAAATAATTCGTTTTTCTTAGACCTGAAAATACTAAGGGAATCATATGTAACTCTTTGTGTAATGACAGCCTTCGGTTTCCGCACACATAGTGTTATACGATAGCTTAAAGCCTTCTTCGACAAATGGAATATCCAACACAAAAAGAGTTTTCCAATTAGAACCAGTAGTTCCTGTGTATACTGAGATTATCGAGTTCAAACAAACAAACTCTTCCGCTTTATTGCTTTATTATATATTTATTAGATTAGATAACCACAATTTCATCTGTACAGCGTGGTGACTATGAGCATATACACCCCCCCCCCCCCACTTGAGAGGTCTACATCCAGTAGCAGTGGATTGCAATAGTCTGATGACGATCAATTTAAAAATACTCAAGCACCTCGATGGTCTAGTGGTCTCGACGTCCTGGGTTCGATTCCCACAAATTTTCTCCGTTTTTTCTGAACACTGCAGTTTGGCAAGCGTGGTGATTAAGCCAACACCCAGCTTTGTATCAAAAGCATAATTTCAAATGATAGAGACGCATTTGCTCTGCAACGGTACATTACTACTTTACTATGTCAGTTTTCGAACTTAAACTCATACACTCCAAGGCTCGTATTAATAAAAAATCGCACTCAATTACTATGAACTCGATCTTGATTGCGAATTTGATATGTCATTCTCATGCAAAACAGCACCTCGCGCTCAAGATCGAGCTCAGAGTTGAGTGCGATTTATTAATACGAGCCTAAAACTCACACACTCTAAGTGCGCCAGTAGGTACTTTCAGAAGCAGGAAATACTTCCAAAGGGTGGATGGATACATGTATGTACCTACGTACCGTTTATAAAACAATATTCTGTTAACAGGTGGCCTTGTTCAAACACAGCCGCTAACCATACGATGTAGGTCAGTGGAGTAGTACACAAGCCTAGCGTTTAGAGTTGTCACAGTACTTGTCGATCTGACTAAATCCCTCCTAATATTAATAATAAATAATGCTTTAAACGCCTCGATGGTCTAGTGGTTTAAGTACCAGGCCGTGATCTCCATGTCCTGGGTTCGATTCCCGGGTCGGGCGAAATTTGTGTTGATTTTTCTAAACACAGCCCGGGTTTGTGATCACCAACCCGCATTTGGCAAGCGTGGTGATTAAGCCAAAACCCATCTTTGTAACGAAAACATGATTTCAATAATGGAGGCCTTTGCCCTGCAGTGGGACATTAATAGGCTGATACTTTACTTTACTAATGCTTTATTTCAAACTCACATCACTGGTACATGAAAACATATTCGGAAGCGATAGATTATGAATTAGATGTGAGAATCTGGTGTCTGAAATAGACAATGTCTGTGATACAGATCACCAGGACCCCACCCCTCGGCAGTGGATACAATTAAAATCACTTCAATCTAAAAGCCCAATTCGCGATCTCTAAATATTATGTCGTCGCAGTGACAACTGGGAACACAATTCCCAAATGTCACCCGAGGGACAGTTCTGAACTGGGAATCGTTATTAATATTATAAATTCGAAAGCGAGTTTGTTTATTTGTAGGCACGGCGTAACTACTGAACTGATTGGTTTGACATTTTGCACACGTTAAGTTGTAGTCCGGATTAAATAATAGGGTCCTTTTTATCCCGAAAAAAAATTATATTCACAGGGGAAAACAAAAATATTGTTTGGAATATAACCGAATTCCACCCGGGTGAAGCCACGGGCGGAAAGCTAGTATCCCAACTAATATTATAAATGCGAAAGTACCTAACTCTGTCTGTCTGTCTGTTACGCTTTCCCGCTTAAAACTCGCAACCGATTTTGATGAAATTTGGTACAGACAATTTTTAGACCCTGAGACAGAACATAGGCTACTTTTTATTTCGAAAAAAAAGAAATCCACGCGGACGGAGTCGCGGGCGGCCGCTAGTTCGGTATAAATGCGAAAATAACTCTGTCTGTCTGTCTGTTACGCTTTACCGCTTCAACCTCTCAACCGATTTTGAAGAAATTTGACACAGACAATCTTAAGACTCTGAGACATAACATAGGCTCTACTATTGCGAAAAATAGGGATTTGAAATCCACGCGGACCAAGTCGCCGGCGGCCGCTAGTCTATCTATCTATCTAAGATCATAGCGCAGGTCTCATGATCCACAGACAATTTATAGAATCTATTCTATCTATACTAATAGAATAAAGCTGAAAAGTTGTTTGAACACGCTAATCTCTGGAACTACCAGTTCGTATTGAAAAAGTATTTTATTGCTGGATAGTCCATTTGTCGAGGAAGGCTTTGAGCTATAATATAACACTTTGTGTATGGAAACCGAAATCAAAGGGGAGGATGACGCGGATGACCGCTAGTTAATTAAATAAATATCGATAGGAGATAATTTCAAAATATATCGATCATCCAGCAACGCTATCCAATAACATGGGTTAATTTTAACCGCTGCACATTTGTACAGTGCGAGGGATAACTGTTTGCTTAACTGAATATTATACGCTTTCATAATCCTACTACGTACTATTATAAAGGCGAAAGTTTGTATGTGTGGATGTATGGATGTATGGATGTCTGGATGTGTGGATGTATGGATGTTTGTTACTCTTTCACGTAAAAACTACTGAATGGATTTGAATGAAACTTCACCACAATATAGCTTATACATCAGAATAACACATAGGATATTGGAAATCGAAATCCACGCGGACGGAGTCGCGGGCGGCCGCTAGTTTCATTTATAATTTTCTACTATTTACCCCATGAGAGCCTTTGAACGGGATTAAAAGTATCCTATCACTTAAGTCAGCCCATACCCTGCCTGAAAACCAATTTTCATCAAAATCCGTTCCGTAGTTTCAGCGTGATTGACGGCAAACATCCAAACTAACAAACTTTTACATTTATAAAACTAGTATGATAAGATTAATTTTACATGATTTCATGCCGGCCAACTAACATCAAGCGCACTGTAAGACAGCAGTTTATTTACAAAATATGGCAGTCGTATTCTTGCGCAAACCAGTCAGGTGTAAAACTATCTTATTGCCTTAAACTTAAGGTTTATTTTGCTGTATCAATCCGTCCCGATATAATCCGTGGTATCTTTTCGGTTATTTCTGACATCAATGCCAAGATTAGAAAAACAACAACATTATCTCGACGAGTTGTGATTCCGTAAAGTTAGTCATACTAGAGAGTTCTTTGACTATTTGACAGATTTCGACAGGCCCATTGGTCGAGTGGCTAGAGACCCTGGCTACAAAACCAAAGGTCGCGAGTTCGAATCCCTCTAGGTGCAAATGTTTATGTGATGAACATCGGCATTTGTACCCGAGTCATGGATTTTTATAAATGTATTTAAGTATTGTCTATCCTTTCCCTAGCATCCATAGCACAAGCTTCGAGCTTAGTTTGGGGCTAGGCAATTGGTGAGTTAGTCGAATGAATTTATTTATTTATTTATTATTATTATTAACTATCTTTTAGAGTCATGTTGTTGACTATCGACTAAGAGATGTAGAGCTTAGTTGAACTTCCACTCGAATGAGCCGCTCGTCTGGGGAAGTACCTCCACTTTACAGAAGACCGCAGTGAAGTAGCACTTCGTAACTGTTGTGCTATGTTTCTGTAGGTGAGTAAGGTCGCCAGAGCTCAATACCCTCATGGGGGTTTTAAAGGCAGGCAACGCATTTGCGACCCTTGTGCGGTTGTTGATGTCCATGGACAGTGGTGATTACTTACTATCAGGTGACACTCTGGTCCGTTTGCCTCCCTATCACATAAAGAAAACACCCATCTCTTCCCGATTTTGCCTGACCCAGGATTTAACCTAGAATCCCGAGATCACAGCCTGGTACTTAAGCCACTAGTCAATTGAGGCATAATGTTTATTTAATTAGAATCTAATTAATATTCCTACTTAAACAGTCCACTTTTTTCATATCATTCGTTTCAGTTAATTCATTCACACTTAATTAGCGAATTGATATAAATTGAATTTTAATTAAACCACCTTGAGTATTTTAGGTGAAGGTTTAATTTCGACGCCATTGGGTTAAAACATTAACCCCTTTTTTTGTTTACTTCGGGAAAATGTCTTATTTCATGATTATGTATCTGGTGCTGTATCGATAAAAAGTAGGTATATTCGCGGATACAAATTAGGATATCAGGCACATCCCTATTGCAACGAAAAAAATATTGTAAACTAGCGGCCGTCACGCGGTTTCACACGCGTCCCGAGGGAACTACTTCCATTACCGAAATAAAATATAGCCTATGTTATTCAGGTCGAATGTAGCTTTCCAATGATTTTGAGTTTATTCGTTACATACAAAAATACAAATCTTTCCCTTTTATAATTAGTTTAGCTTTAGATTAGTATAGATGATACAGGCAACTGTACTGCAGTGCGAAAAAAATTGGATGATACTTTACTTGAATTTTTTTAAGTAGTGGTGTATTGTATCGGGAAAAAAAATTACCAGCGGATACGGATATCCAGCATTGTAATATCACTATTGTGCTGATATAGACAAGCTCTTATGTGTTTGATCGTAATTGACATTGAACAAAATAACACTTTATAATTGGCCAAAATCAGGTACACGACCTGTTATCGTGATTTTAGAACCGAGTTTAGACTCCTAGGAGAATCCTATGTCCAGCAGTGGACTGCGATAGGCTGATGATGATGATTTAGGTAGATTCTGATAACCCGATGAGTCCCCTAGGGTAACTAATCAAGGACAATGGTGTATAAAGTTTTATGGTATTTTACTTTAAAATAATAAATAAACAAATACATATAATATGTTGTGAAAACAACACATTGATCTGACTCCGTGCAAAGTTAAGCTTAAGCACTTGTGTAACATATATCAGAATCCGCTTGGTGTAAGTAATGGTCAAGAAGTTGCCTATTAGACCGAGATGTCGGGGATTCGATCCCCGCACGGGGAAAAGTAGTGGTTTCTAACCTATGAGTAAACTAATTACTTTATACTTTCGCGTTGTATTAAAATTAGTCAACATTACAACGGTACATAACGCAATATTATTTTTATAAGCACCTGAGTACTTACTACTTGTCGTTTCGGCTGCAATACTGCAGCCGTGGTCACAAGCTAGTAGAGCCAGGGGTAAACTCAATACCCATACTTATTCACAGGGGTAGTGACATTGAAAAGTTTGGGAACCACTGATCAAAACGTTAATAAACTTAAACTTACCAAGCTGAATAGACCCCATAATCTGCGATGACTGGATCTTCTTGTAGGTGATCTCTCCCCCCTCCCCGACACGTCGGTGGCCGATCTTGCGATCCGACTTGTGCACCTTGCTGATCGCCCCCGAGGGGCCCACCGCCGGCTGTGGGGGCGGAAAAATAAACTTAGTTTCACACAAGAGATAAAGTATCAGCCTATTAATGTCCCACTGCAGGGCAAAGGCCTCCATCATTTGAAATCATGTTTTCTTTACAAAGATGGGTTTTGGATTAATCACCACCGCTTGCCAAATGCGGATTGGTGATCACAAACCCGGGCTGTGTTCAGAAAAACCAACACAAAGTTTGCCCGACCCGGGAATCGAACCCAGGACCTCGAGACCTAGGCCCGGGACTTAAACCACTAGACCATCGATACGTTATATATGTATTATGTATCTATTTAAGTATATTTGTAACTAGCCTTCCGTCGTGTTTTACCCGCGCGTAGTTTCCCCGCGTGTGCATTCCAGACTTGAGAACCCAATTTATGGAATCGGAGAACCGCAATGATGCCCAGCTAACTAACTACTAACTGCTGGATGTCTGAACCAATCTCCAGTGGAGTAATGGCGATGTAGAGCTTTCTGAACCACTCCATATAAAAATAACCTCATTAAATGCTCCTATGAGGCTGACATAACCACCAAAGTTGGTAAACTACAGACCCATGTAAAAAATGGATGGGTCATATGAAGCACCAGGTGACGTATATAGGACGATATAAGAGCATAAAATAATAATATTCAGCTCTATACAGTCACTTGTAAGCTGTCCAACTGAGTGCTGGTGAGAATTCAAAAGCGCAGGTAGAGTTAGTACCTTTTGGGTCATATATTTTTGTACGGCATTGCGGAATAATGGATTAGAAGCTGTATTGAAACAGAATGAAACTGATGCCGTACAGAAAAAAATACCAAATTGGCCCGGGAAATTGTCAGAAAATAAAAAAAATACCGACTTTGTGGCGCATCATTTTTTACGGCACTGCGCGCTTTCTTATTATTTTTCATGGATTTACCGATGGTAAGAATGCCGTACAAAAATATATGAAAAATAAATGTACGAACTCTACCTGCGCGACAATGTCCAGAGATATTTATTTATTTTGAATTCTCACCAGCACGCTGTTGGACAGCTTACAAGTGACGGTATAGAGCTGAATATTATTATTTTATGCTCTTATATCGTCCTATATACGTCACCTGGTGGTTCAGATGACCCATCCATTTTGTACATGGGCCTGTAGTCTATGAGTGAAGTCTTAACTAATCTTACGAGAAAAAAAAATAGTTTTACAAGCTATGGTTAAATACTTTTGGGGAGGATGAGAAATGATGGTAAGATATAGTTTGAAAATTTATGACTTCTTTTGGGGCCGGAAAGTAGAGCTAGTTTTACAGTTTGCCAAACTATCATCTGCGACCCTTGTGCGGTTTTTGATGTCCATGGGCAGCGGTGATCACTAACCATCAGGTGACCCTCTCGTTCATTTGCCTTACTATAACATTGATGATTTTCTTTGAATTCACTGGACAAACAATATCGTTAGTATTTTTGTCAGAATAAACTAACCTAAAGGTGGAGACTTGTTATTAGCATAGTTGTTTTATATACCTTAAATATTGTTCTATTTGCTGTTAGTCTTCCTATCAATAATAAAAAAAAAATTAAAAAAAATTCGAAATCTTTCCTATAATGGAACATTTTAATCAAATAAAGCGTTCATTGACATTAGGTATAGCGTGCGAATCCCTTGTGTCCTTTGATAATAACGTAATTAATTTTTATTTATTTAACAGGACCGTGTCGCCATGTTAGCTACTCAAATATTAATGTTTCAATTTTGTTTTAAGATATCCAATTAATTTCGGACACTCATATAAGTTATTAAAACCATGAATACCTACCTACATGTCCCACACATGTGTATATCAAGCCGTTGGTCTTGCGCCTGATCTCTCTACGGTCGTGTCAGATTGCTGTCCCTGAACTTTGAGAGTGAGGGAATAGGGAGTGCACCTGTGCTTGCGCACTCATTTGTCATTTATCCTACGTTGTTGAATAGTTGAATGATTGTTGAGATTGGCTAAAACTCGTACATGCTGACATAATTATATGTTTCATTCTTATAGTGTTTAATTAAATACTATCTTTTTAGTCCACATTTCCGATCTAAGTAAGTAACATGCGTTTAAATACAATTATTTGCATGTACACTAACTTTCACTTTTTAAATTAATTTAAGAAATTATTATTGCGTTCATACTAAGGTAGGTGGGTATGTAACAGTGTAAAATGGTGTCTTCATAGACCTGCACCATAAATCGTCTGACATAGACGTAGAGGCCCGATCATCATCATCCTAGCGCCTCTCCCGGTTGCATCCTCGGCCATTGCCTTGGAGCCCAGGGTACGCTGCAACTATGATCCTGAATTGACTAGCCTGGTTATTACAATGGAGCGACTGTCGTCTGACCTCCGTAACCACAAGGGAAACCAGACCAATTGGATCATAGTCGGGACCAACGGCTTAGCGTGCCTTCCGAAGCACGGAATCATCATTCGTATCGGACAATCAGGTGATTCAAGCCTGCCGTGTCCTAACCAAACTGGGAAAACCAACACAAAGTGTTCCCCGCGGGATTCGAACCCACGACCTCCGAGTTCGTAGTTTTTGAGCACAGCGCTCTAACCACTAAACCACGGAGGCAGTTGAGCACGTAGAGGCCCGATGTAACAGTCAAATAAACAACATTTTAAGGTAAATCATCAATATTTTCTTGAGTAGACGAAGAAGGCCGATTGAATTAAGATAATAAGTTGATTTGAATTCCGAGAAATAGCACAAGAGGTATGAAGTGTTACTTCACTATGTTCTGTAAGGTGGAGGTACTTCCCCAGGCGAGCGGCCCTTTCGAGTGTAAATTCCACTCAGCTCTACCCCTCTTGAACTATTTAAACTTTTATAAAATATACTATTTTTTTTTGGTTTTTACTTAACATTTTAAACCATAGCACAACAGTTATGAAGTGCAAAACTACTGTGGTATTTAAGGTGCTACCCCAGATGAGCTCCTTTGATTGTAAATTCCACTAAGCTCCAAAAATATATATATATTTTTATAAACTACACTTCTATTACACAGTACTACACATACTTCTTTAAGTAAAACTACAACTGAGAACGAGCTGACACTACTACACCCGACAAGAACCGAACACAATGTAGTTTGCACCATCTATTTCTGATCAGGACATAAAAATTTCATTACCAGCCTACGGACGTACGCTGTCCGTAAGGTTAACTAATAAATCGATTCTCTTGTTTATTGTTTACATCCTACTTTGACAACACGCGCCTTCTGATAACATCTTACAGGCGATAGTATTATGGCAATACGGTTGTTTTTTTTTTATAGCAGAGGCGGCAAACGAGTTAGCAGGTCGCCTGAATGTAAGCAATCATCGCCGCCCATGGACAATTGGACATCCGCGACACCAGAGGTATCGTTGATGTGTTGCCGGCCTTTACCCCATACCCTCCCCAACTGAGCTCTGGCACCTTAATCACCAGCAGAAACATAGCACAACAGTTACGAAGTGCTACTTCACTGCGGCCTTCTGTAAGGTGGAGGTACTTCCCCAGACGGGCGGCTCATTCGAGTGGAAATTTCACTATGCTCTACCTCTCTTAGCTCCTGTAGTGTTAGTCCGTCGTAGTGAGGAAACCTGCACATTCAGTGATTTCTGACTTTAGTTCAGTTAGATCTGAATGTGTAACCATGATCCAAACTGTCTGTTACCAAGGTCTGATGGCAGTCGCCACTGTAATAACCAGACTTGCCAAATCCGGGATCATGGTCAAAGCGGACCCCGCATAGAAACGGGATAAACGCTAGGAAAAAGAGTTGGTCCATTAGTCAGATACTCTACAAAACTAAGAATCGCAGGTTCGAATGCCGCTGGGGGAAAAGTTTGTATGATGAACTCACCCAGGCTATAAAACCCGCTAGGAACAATGTTTGTGTGATAAACATCGGCATTTGTACTCTGAGCATTAACCATCAGATAACCCTCTCGCTCGTTTGCTTCCCTCTTACATAAAAAGAACCTAATGGGATATTAAAATTGTAGTTTTAAGAAACAGCAACATTATAGAATGCCTTTATTTGCAACAACATTCTTTTACAGGTATGTCATAAATTCAGTGGCGTAGCAAGGTAACTGGGGCAAATTAAAAACTTTTACCACTGTTATGTTAACAGTGGTTCCCAAACTTATTTTGTGTACTGCCCACTTTGAGAATAAATATTTTTTACCGTCCCCTATATTCAATAAAATAGGACAGATATATGAACTGTCCCCCCCCCCCGCCTCTACACAATGCCCCCATTTTCTTTCTGGGTCTCTTACCGCACCCCTTGAGACCTGTAGCGCCCACAAGGGGGCGTTATCGCCCACTTTGGGAAAGACTGTGTTAAATGCTCTAAACTCAGTTGTAAGTCCTAAATAGGGCAGGTTGCAAAATTTAAGTCAAATAAAACTAACTTACTAGGAGAATCCTATGTCCAGCAGTGGACTGCGATAGGCTGATGATGATGATGATGAAAACTAACTACCTATGGCATTTGAAAAGAGCAACTGTC
This sequence comes from Nomophila noctuella, assembly GCA_958496325.1. Classification (NCBI taxonomy): domain Eukaryota; kingdom Metazoa; phylum Arthropoda; class Insecta; order Lepidoptera; family Crambidae; genus Nomophila; species Nomophila noctuella. The sequence continues at coordinate 3,189,648 of OY292508.1, forward strand.
GAATTTCTTGCCGATTCTTCTCGCCAGTAACTGCCTTCCGAATCGGTGGCCGAGTCATTTTTCTGTAGTATTTTTGTCGATTAATAGGTGCTTCTATGAAGCCTATAATAATAAATAATATTTCGATATTGATTTGATTTTGATGTATTTTGAAAATTGGAGATGTTTTTACTTCGGTCTCCAGATTTCTGGTAAGACATCGGGGGCCCCCTGATCTTGAGGGCCCCGCCTAGCCCCATAGTAGCTACGCCACTGCATAAATTGATGGTTTGTCTTTCGAGCCGCGGATTCAATTGAATCAATGATTTCCGTTGTCTTAAGGTGGATTTACGTGAGACGAGCGAATGCTCATTCTATCCCCACTATGTCAAATTATTTTAGAGTAAACAGGCGTAGAGCATTCTTTCGTTGTTCTGAGTGCGTTCGCAAAGTTTCTATGGAATATTCTAAGAATGCTCGCTCGCTTGATGTAAACGCCGCTAGAGCGCGCGAACAGTTACTTAGAGCGTTCTTGCGTGTTCGAACGTGCTCGCGCCCCTGAGCGGTCTTTTCAAAGCGTTCTTGTGTTCTAGCGAACAAAATACGAAAGAATGCTCTTGTTCTAGCTCTAGCTCTTTGTTCGGTTGATGTAAACGATGCACTTTAAAGGTGGATTTACATGAAAAGAACATAGAGCTAGAGCTAGAACAAGAGCATTCTTTCGTGGTCTTTTAGTGTAAACAAAAACTCGTATTCAGCGTTTACATCAAACGAACAAAGAGCTAGAGCTAGAACAATCGCTAGAACACAAGAACGCTTTGAAAAGCCCGCTCAGGAGCGCGAGCACCTTCGAACACGCAAGAACGCTCTAAGTAACTGTTCGCGCGCTCTAGCGGCGTTTACATCAAGCGAGCGAGCATTCTTAGAATATTCCACAGAATCTTTGCGAACGCACTCAGAACAACGAAAGAATGCTCTACGCCTGTTTACACTAAAATAATTTGACATAGTGGGGATAGAATGAGCATTCGCTCGTCTCATGTAAATCCACCTTTAGACAGAAGCGGCTTAACCATTCCACCACAAAGTTTTCGTTATATTTCAAGGCAAATGTGTGTCGGACGTACGTAACGGAACTAAATCCACAATTACTTAGACAACTGGCTATGATCCAAATGTCCATTTTACGCCCTTACCCAGCCGTTATGAAACAAACTCTGCAGAAATTCTTTTCAGCTGAAAACACGAATGATTCATGTTTTTCGTAGAAGACTTTCGGCTATGTCTTGTATCAAAGATTAGGAAACTTTATTGATCGGTTAGCCTCAGAAATATATTCGATCAGAATGGGGATAGGATACCATCGACAGAAAGAGAATTTGATACTCACCTAAGCTGGTGGTCTATAGATTTTTTAATATATGTTATGGTGAGGCAAACGAACAAGAGGGTCGCCTGATGGTAAGTGATCACCGCTGCCCATGGACATTAAAGACCGCAGATGCGTTGCCTGCCTTTGAGACTCCATACCCTCGCCAACTGAGCTCTAGCGACCTTACTCACCAGCAGAAACATAACACTATTTTTTTTATATGTTAGCGGCGGCAAACGAACTTGCAGGTCGCCTGATGGTAAGCAATCACCACCGCCCATGGACATCCGCGACACCAGAGGTATCGTTGATGTGTTGCCGGCCTTAACCCCATACCCTCCCCAACTGAGCTCTGGCAACCTTACTCACCAGCAGAAACAAAGCACAACAGTTACGAAGTGCTACTTCACTGCGGTCTTCTGTAAGGTGGAGGTACTTCCCCAGACGAGTGGCTCATTTGAGTGGAAGTTACACAAAATCTACCTCTCTTATGCTCTCCCGATCCCTATACTCTCATAATATAAGATACCTAGATAGGTATAATAAAATACCTCGGGACAGCAATGTGACAAGGCCGAAGAAGTAATTGTTGCAGAATCAACATCTTTACACACTTTCTGCGGTATAAAATTACCTACCAGCCACCAACTTACCCTTACACTCATAAAATTATACCATTATATGCTATCATAGCAATCAGTTAATGAAATATCAGGTGAAGGACCACCGTCTTCAAGCAATTTAGTTAAGAATATGTTATGCCTAGTTTTTGTAACTACCATCTATAAGACTAACTGCAAATGTTTTTTTTTTTTTTATGTCAGAGGCGGCAAACGAGCTTGCGGGTCGCCTGATGGTAAGCAATCACCGCCGCCCATGGACATCCGCGACACCAGAGGTATCGTTGATGTGTTGCCGGCCTTAACCCCATACCCTCCCCAACTGAGCTCTGGCAACCTTACTCACCAGCAGAAACATAGCACAACTGTTATGAAGTGTATATCCTGATAGTCATAGTATGTAAGTAACACATTTTCAACCTGACCCAACAATTGAACTTTGGACATGGCCCTGTAATATTTATATTTTAAAACCACAATGAAAATAACTATCAGCCACTACATCAAAGTTTTACAGGTGGCTTTTGCCCTGTAATGAACATAATTATACCTCAACTAGCGGCCGCCCGCGACTCCGTCCGCGTGAATTTCGATTTCCAATATCCTATGTGTTATTCTGATGTATAAGCTATATTGTGGTAAAGTTTCATTCAAATCCATTCAGTAGTTTTTACGTGAAAGAGTAACAAACATCCATACATCCATACTTACAAACTTTCGCCTTTATAATAGTAGTAGGATTGGTACTACGAGTACTGTAATATTATTTTTACATAGTTTGTGTCAAAGCAAGTGAATACACTACTCTTTTATACCTACAACTTTGAAATGACGGACAAACACACACCCTATCTGATGGTAAACAGTAATTTGAGTTTTTAATCTCAGTTATCACTATAGTCGCAATTAAAAAAGCCATAATTACGCAGGCCATTGTTTACATGTCGTTATCAACCATTTTGAATAGCCATGAAAAGTTATTACTCATTATTTTATTTATAACAAGAATACCACATATTATTCTGCATATTTTGTTTGCATGGAAATATGAGTGAATAGTTTAAATTCCAAACAGCTAAAGGTGCATATTGCATAATTTATACAATATTATTGATTGTTAATTGTTATTTACAGTTTTGAAATTCAAATAATATTCATGCATGCTTGAACTTAGATGCTTGCTAATTTAACAACATGAAGAACATGTGCCTATCAAATCAACAATAAAATCACGACAATAATGGTGAAATATTATTATAGTTAAAACAAAACATTTACATGAACACATAATATCATAAATAACTAATTCCTTTGTATCTTTGTGAGCAAAATGTTTACTAACTTTATGCTAAGTCATTCTACATTCAATTCACTCAGATTTATAAGATCTTATAAACATTTCTGAGAAGTCAGATCTGAGTATCATCCCAGTACCTATTAGTCATTCAGAGTAAGAGCAGACACTATCATAATAAAATAATATTCACTTTTAATTTTTGCTAGCTTCGCAAGACAAAATCATTGGAGCTTCTTTTTTGTAATCAAATAAGTAACTTCAATAGCAGATGATACACAAGTGCGAGTTATAACATAAAATTTTTGTTAGTTAGATCATAAGCTAAATGGAAACAATAAAAATTTCAATAAAAATAATAAATCATAATTTTATATCATTACCCATTCGAAATAAACCCATACCTAAGATTCCATAATTTCTAATAGCCCTAAATCCCTATGCAAAAGGTCTTTTTAATTGTAATACATACCCAAGTTTAAGACTATAGTAAAACAATGCAACATATTCATTTGAATTATTGATTTACTGAAATTAGGCTCCCATTGTTTATTGAATAATTTCAATTTATATATATTTATATATATTTCAATAATATCTAAACAGCGGTTATACCTACAAGTAATGACAAATGGTCATAGATTGTACCTACAATTATAATCAATGTTTATCAATTAAAACTTCCAGTTTTGACTTTATTCATCAAGCTTTTTTCATTCATGCAGTAATTAGTGAGATATTGTATGTAATGACAAAAAATACTAAAGTTATTAATATTGAAGAAGTTGGCTAATTACTACTTCAAAGACAAACAATCTAGAAGTTCATTCAAAGTATTTATTTGCTGAAAAGTGGGAGGGAAGCGTGTAGAGCTAGTGACATCATACCATTCATGATTGCAAGACAATATCAGGGGCAACCACAACATAAGTACACAATACACACAAATAGCGACGCGAATACTCGGACGTAACACTCATCTACACATCAACTCCGTTTCTCACCGTTAATTTGTAAAACTTGCATATTTATACACCACAAACCAACGATGCATTCACACACACACTTTCTCCCACTTTTCAACGGAACGTACCGAAACTATGAATGAAATAATTCACGTTAACGTGAAAAGAATGCGTTACTTACGTCGTACGGTGCATTTTTTTCAGCGATCGACACTTTGTCGCGATCTGAAAAAGGAATTATGACACAAATAAGACGAGTAAATGGGTTGTGACCGACTACGGGCCAGGAATGGGATTATGCCATTGGAATGTTGTATAATCGATGTCGTATTATTAGATTTAGAAATGCACTACCATCGTCCTCCGAGCCCGATGGCCCTGTTGCAGTATCTGTCTTTTTAGAGACTGTGCTATCCATAACTTCGATGTGATCACTGTCTCCCGAGGCCATTTTTGTTTTCCTGTTACACCCCCTATTTTGAAGTCTCTCGTTTCAATATTTGCACAAAATTATTTCTCATGGCTCACATCACACTTGCATCGGTAGCACAATGATTCACTATAATTTAATTAGAAGAAATCAATTAGTTTACGCGAAAACGCTCGCCCGAAGCACTCGACTGACACGACCGCTCATAGTAACTGGGCTGCCAATTGAAAAAAATGCGTCACCATAATCTATAGACTGCCGAGTAGTGTTGTTCCAACCGGTATTTCCTAAATGTGAAAAAACAATAATTGTTTTTGGTCCGACAGCAAAAAAGGGTTAAACATTTTTGTCTTATTAGGTTGGCAACAATGTAAAAAGCGCCATGTTTATTTCTTTTCCGTCATTCCTTTGCCGCGGTAAGAATTTTAAGGTTATTTCTTATCTTGATAGCGTCTTTACCTATTTTGGTGATAAATACAAATAAAATTGAACGAAAATTAAACGTTTGTGGTCATAATCGTGTGTGGTGTTCTAAAATTACAGTGCCTTCGCATCCTCAGTGTTGGTAACGTTCCGAGTGCACATACGTTTTGGTTTTCGGCGTTCACTGAAAATGGGCAAAAAAGTGAGGGAATACAAGTCTGGCGACTTCATTTTCGCAAAAGTAAAAGGATACCCAGCATGGCCGGCCAGAGTAAGTACATTTTACCATTGAAACAAACGAATGTTGCTTGCAAATAATGAATCTGTAACGAGGAGCGCGGGAAGACATATTCTAATACATTCATGTTCGTTTGATGCTTTTGTTTGGGATAAGTAGCTATCCCCAGGTTACAGGAACGTTTTCTGATGGAAGTTTAGCAGTAATAGTCTGTATCTGTAGGACATCGTGTAGATTAAATGTTAAATTTCGAATAAGAATTCATATTTTGCCAACGCGTCGAGTCATTTGTTCAGTTACCCCGTATATTTTGTAACAGACGTTATCAGTAAGGCATAACGATGTTTTCACAAACCATACCTACATTTGTCAATTGGAAACTGAACACATTAGCATGTTACTATGGATATTGTGAATATTAATACAGTTCTACAGTTTTACAATGTTTTTTGCTTTTAACAGTAGGAATTTCAGTAATTTATTTGAATACGTTATAAAATGTAATTTACAGAGACGAATGCAAGCAGAATGGTTTAGGCTTTTGAAAGTGAATTATGCGAACCTGTAGATGAATTATAATTTTAAGTACTATGTCAAAAGTATTACCTTGTTATATTTTTGTTTAACACATATAACATACTAGCGGCCGCCCGCGACTCCGTCCTCGTGGATTTCGATTTCCAATAGCCTAAAGCCTTCCTCGTCAAATGGACTATCCAACACAAAAATATTTTTTCAAATCGGACCAGTAGTTCCTTAGATTAGCGCTTTCAAACAAACACAAACAAACTCTTTAGCTTTATATATTAGTATAGATATAGACTAGCGGCCCAGTACATTCTTCGTTACGTGTGGTAAATGTAGGACCACTCGACCAATTTTGTGCAAACTTATAAAATAAAAAACTTTTGTACAAAATATTGGTTATAAAGTGCCAATGAAAATGCCTATTTATTTTCAAATGTAAAAATGTAAATTATTTAAATGGTTATTACTATTATGAATCAATTGACCTTAACAATGCAGAAATTGTAACTGTATCCCAAATAAGTATTTTGAAAATTATCTTCAGGAGATCAAAGTCTGTATGGATTTAGAATTTTGTGATTTAACAATAAGAAAAGTTACATTTTATAAAATGGTAGAATACAATCTTTGTTTCCTCTTATTATATAAACACACTGTGCGGAAAAGCCAACTGAAGTTTGACAGCAATACATTTTCAAGTGTTTTCTTCTATTTAAATTACATTGCAGGCATAGTCACACCAAACTTTTGTTGCTTTATTTTGTCTAGGCAAAAATAAAGTTATTGTTTTTCTTATATTCCCTAACACATTTTCCATTATTTTTAGCTTTTTAACCTTCCCTAGACTTGCTCAAATACATCAAGACCAGTACGAGCCAAAATGGTTCAGCCATTCTCGAGTGATTAGCTGACTAATGAACATCAATTTATTGTTATTTATGTAGATATTGATTGTTTTAGGTCCAGCGAATGAATGGGAAGAAGTACTTTGTGTATTTCTACGGGACTGGAGAAACGTAAGTTAAAATATTGTTTTTACCTCTTAATACTGATCAATTAATAGTATTTTGTTTTTTAGGAGGAGGAGGAATCCTCCTCCTTCAGTCATAATTCCCATAACTGAGGATCATAAAAAATCAAACCCGTTATTATTGTTTTGGTATTAACTTGTCTACAATATATTGCTCTGCGTAAAATTAAATATTTGCCATCTTTTGAGGCAATTTTGTCCTCTTCTTTTCTTTTTAACATGTTTTTAAAATGCTCCCTATGTCTATCCAGTGTCCATATTTTGCAGTCTTGATTAGCAAGAAAATATAATAATATTACTAATATTAGGGATGTGTAGTATTTATAATGCTTATTTTATTTTATTTGTTTAGCAATATTAAAAATAATACAATCATTATATTACAGCGCCAACCTACCACCTAACATGATATTTGACTACGCTGAGAACAAAGAAAAGTTTTTGACGAAAACGGTGAAACGCAGGGACTTCAACGATGGAGTTAAGCAGATTGAACACGACTTTGCTAACAATGTGCCTTTGGAGCAAGTTATCGGAGGGCCTGTTGAAGTGAGTTTTCTTATTTTTTTGCTTTTTATTTCATTCAAGGATGTAAGAATAAGAAGATGTTTGTTTGTTCAAAACACGGGTTTACATTACATAATATTTTAGCTATGTATGCAACATATTCTTCATATGTACTTCGTAACTGTTGTGCTATGTTTCTGCTAGTGAGTAAGGTCGCCAGAGTTTAGATGGGGATGGTATGGGGTCTTAAAAGCAGGCAACGCATTTGCAACCCTTGTATTGTTTTTAATGTCTATGAGCAGCTGTGATCACTTACCATCAGGTGACCTTCTTGTTTGTATGCCTCCCTGTAACATTGTACTAGTATTACATGAATTACATCAGTCTTAGCTTAGTGATTGGGCAAACAAAAACTCCCATTTAAATACAGAGATTTCTAAATATGAATAATTACTAATTTGGGACATTCAAATTTGAAATATCCCCGAGTTTCGCTGTCACATGGGCGCCATAATTGGCAGAGTGCTACAGATTTAGTCACAAATTTTCATTCTAGAAACCGCATACTTCATCTCCCAAACCTAACGATTAGAATTTCAAATCAAGGGCATCGAACCTAGTTGGCATACCTACAAAATCCGCCATTTTGGAAAAATCGAGTTTCGGGGCCAGTCATGTAACTCATATCATTCGACAGAGTAAGTAATTAATTAAAAACAAAAAGTGATAAGTAATCAAAGCTCTAAATGTTACGATTTTCGAGATAATTAAATGCAAACATACTTATTGACATTTGAAATAACTATTTTCAGTTTTTGGGGTTTTATATCTCGGAAACCGTATCACTTAGAATTTTGATTACAAAACACTTTTTGTTTATAATTGCTTACTCTGTCGATTGACATGAGTTTCTGGATTGGCCACCGAAACTTGATTTTCTTAAAATGGCGGATTTTGTAGGTATGCCAGCTTCCATACAAAAATTTTCAAAGCTCTTTGAAATCCAGGCATATTTTACACTAGCCTTCCGCCCGCGACTTCGTCCGCGTTCCGTCCCGTTCCTTCTCCTCGTCCCGTCACTCCGTCCCTTCGCCTATTAGGTAAATTTTCTTGCCGTTAAAACCATCCCTGGACTTAAAAGAACATTTTTAAAATATAATTGTTTTAATTGGTCCAGGCGTTGTTGAAAAATGCGCTTACCAACACATTTTGCGATTCATTTTTATGTATAAGATAAGTCTATAACTGATTGTTATTTACAGACACCAGGGGACACGGCCAATGACACGGCGAATGACACAGCCAACGAGACGATGGACGAAACAGTGGCTGATACCACTGCTGATGACACAATAGCCGATGAGGTGAGATTGTTTAAACATTGCGAGTAAATCTATACTAATATATAAAGCTGAAGAGTTTGTTTGTTTGACGCGCTAATCTCAGGAACAACTGGCTCGATTTGAAAAAATATAGGGTGTAACAAAATATACTGCAAATATTTTAAGGGCGAATTCTTTAGTGGCAATGTAAACAATATCAGATGTTAAAAAGTCGAAATTAATCCTTCAAAATTTTGCATTTTCTGCATTGGCCAATTTGCTCTTTTTGTCCTGTAAGCTTCGCCCCCTCTCCAACTCCTTGCTTTTGAGGCAGGACAAGTGTAGTAATTGTATTACACTGATAAGACACGACCAGCTGTCTTGCATATGACAAATTTTGTACTTTTCCCAATTATTCACTAAATTTATTTTGTTGATTTTCTCGGAAACTATCGAATTAACAAAAAAATTTTACTAGACAAATTTATTGCATTTCCACTAAACAATTCGCCCTTAAAATATTTGCAGTATATTTTGTTACACCTTATATTTTTGTGTTGGATAGGCCATTTGACAAGGAAGGCTTTAGGCTATTGGAAATCGAAATCCACGCGGAAGGAGTAGCGGGCGGCCGCTAGTTAAAAAATATTGTTAAAACATTGAAAGGCCCGTTGGTCTAGTGCAGGGTTTCTTAACCTGGGTCCCGTGGACCCTCAGGGTTTCGTATCATGTGTGTCGGGTCCATAGAAGGTCAGTCAGTCTAAAAAGATTTTTTCGACAAGTGTGACATGGTATACGATTGAGTTGGCTTCGTTAGTGTTTAAAATATTTTATACAATGTTGATTTCAGAATACTTATTTCGGAACTAGAAATGTTACCACCTGTGAAAAAATTGTTTAAATTGTGAAAATGGTCCTTGACTGCAAAAAGTTAAGAAACCCTGGTTTAGTGGTTCTAGGCCCTGGCTACGAAACAGAGGGCCGCGGGTTCGATTCCTGCTAGGGGCGAAGAGCTAAGCGAGAGAGCGAACATCTGACTCCATGCTAAGTAGCTTAAGCACTTGTGTTACAGACATCAGAATCAGCAGTGATAGTACAAATATACTTAAAGCCCACGACTCCGTCCGCGTGGATTTCGATTTCCAATATCCTATGTGTTATTCTGATATATAAGCTATATTGTGGTAAAGTTTCATTCAAATCCGTTCAGTAGTTTTTACGTGAAAGAGTAACAAATATCCATACATCCATACTTACAAACTTTCGTCATTATAATAGTAGTAGGATTGACACATATAACACCCAGACCAGTATAAACAGACTTGCATGCAAGGTTTGTCGTGTGCGGGAATCGAACTCGCGCCGCGCCATACTGATTTAACAGTCTGCCGGATAATGGATTTATATACTTATAACATTTTTAGAGATTGAAATGTTGTTTTTATAAATAGATCCTAGAGTATAAAAGTACTTAGCCAAAAGTATGCACTTGAGTCAAGTCTTTATTTTGTCGAGAGTACTAACATGCACCTAATAAAAAACTAAGTCAGTAACTAGAAACTTTGTTACTAATTTTATTTATTTAATCTTTATTGTACTACACATAATATTGTACAAAAGGCGACTTAATGCCCCATGGCATTCTCTACCAGCCAACCTTAGGGCAAATCAGAAAGTGAAGTAGGTAGTGCTGATCAAAATTAAATAACTATACATAAACATACATATATAAGGTGTAACAAAATATACTGCAAATATTTTAAGGGCGAATCGTTTAGTGGAAATGTAATAAATTTTTCTAGTAATTTTTTTTTTGTTAATACGCTAATTTCCGAGAAAATCAGTAAAATAAATTGAGTGAATAATTGGAAAAATTACAAAATTTTTCATATGCAAGACAGCTGGTCGTGTTTTTTCAGTGTTATACAATTACTACACTTGTCCTGCCCCAAAAGCAAAGTGGTGTAGAGGGGGCGAAGCTTACAGGACAAAAAGAGCAAATTGGCCAATGACTTTTTAATATCTGATATTGATTACATTGCCACTAAAGAATTCGCCCTTAAAATATTTGCAGTATATTTTGTTACACCCTATATACATACAATATACATATATTACTATACATTTATTGAATAACTATACTATACATACATGAATAAATACAGTACTAATTTTCTCTTCTAAGTTAACATACGGTGTTTGACTGACAGGTCAAATCACTGCATTAAGCGTTAAGCAAATAACAAGGAGAAATTCATCAGATCGACTAAGTGTCTCGGTAGCTTAGTGGTCAGAACGCTGATTGCAAGAGGCGCTGGGTTCGAGTCCCGCCTGAGCCAACTAAGATCGGATGAATTTTTCTTAGTTAAAGTATATTTTAAATGTTATAAAGAAAGGTCAAATCACTCATTTTTTTATTTAACGACATAAACGTTAACTTGTAGGAAAACTGGATGAAATACTAATCTATGAAGTAATCAGTTAATATTGTCAAATCAAATCTTTTTTTAGTTCCGACTAACTATAATAATTTGTTAAAAGCTAACAGTAACTGTAGCATAATAATTTATATTATTATTTATTCATTATTCTTTAATGTCAGAGTTTCATAATTTATTTTAGATGAAGTTAAACACCCAATAGTGTAGATTTTCCTTTGAAGCAATACTGTCACCGAAATCATCTCAGCTGAAATGGACTATAATCATAATTTGTGAAACTGTCATTTAATGAAACGTGATTCTTAGTTTTATGTCATTTACTTTTAATTATGTAATAGTATTAAGTTGGTATTTGTACACACATTCTTTTTTTAAGTTAAGGGATGCCTTAAGCTCCCAACTAATTTTGTTTGTGCTTTCCGTGGCAACCTGTAAGTAAGACTGCACCAGCTCATGTACCCGCTTTCAATTAGTTTATTTAGCTTTTAAGGTGTAAGATCTTGTTGGTTGTCCAAATAAATAAATAATTATTTGTCCTCCAGAGCACAGCAAACGCAACAGCTTCTAATGATACAGCGGTGGAGGACTCCGACGAAGCTGGGGCTCTTGTCATTGACGAAGGAAAGGTAAGTCGAATTATATTCTATTTGTTTATATTATACAAGCTTTCCGCCCGCGGCTTCGCCCGCGTGGAATATCGGGTATATTGCAAACAATATTTTTTTATCTCTCGGGAACATCTGATTTTCCGGGATAAAAAGTACCCTTTTATTTAATCCGGACTACTAACTTTATCTCAGCAAAATTTTACAGCAATTCGGTTCAGTATTTACGGTGTGAAAGCGGAACAAACAAACAAACTCACTTTCCGAATCATAATATTATTATTATTTATTTATTATTTAAAATTAATAACACGGTGTTATTATATACTAGCGGCCGCCAGCGACTCCGTCCGCGTGTGTTACGGTTTCCGCACACAGTGTTACTATAGATAGCTTAAACCCTACCTCGACAAATTGTAAGTGGACTATCCAACACAAAATATTTTGTCAATTCGAACCAGAAGTTCCTGAGCTTAGCGCGTTCTAACCAATTTGGATCATGAGTTACACGTGATATTGTGAGTCAACCATAAAAGATAGACAAATGCTGTTAGGGGATATTTTTAAGGCAATTTTATGTAGAATATTTCCGTCATACATGATTTCTATGTGACATTAACCATTAAGGCTGCACACGCGACTGAAGCTTAAGAAATGGAGTAAATTCTCCCGTTTTCCCCACATTTTCCTTCACTACGCTGCTCCTGTTGATTGTAGCGTGATGAAAAGTATCCTATAATATGCCCAGGAGTATGAAGAATAATTGTACCATGTTTCGTCAAAATCCGTCCAGTAGTTTTTGTTTCTATAAGGAACATACAGACAGACAGACAGACAGACAGACAGACAGACAGACAGACAAAAATATTACTGATTGCATTTTTGGCATCAGTATCGATCACTAATCACCCCCTGATAGTTATTTTGAAAATATATTTAATGTACAGAATTGACCTCTCTACAGATTTATTATAAGTATATATAGTAAAGATGGACGGTATCTTCCCGGCCTTGCAACAGCCTACTCCACTCTTTTAACGTTTCGTACGTGTGCTGGTTATATCAGCAAAATGTGGGTATCATTGATATGGTAAAAAGCGTGTGTATTATTTTATTAACTTGCGTAACTTGGCATTCAACGAAGATCCGCCAAATCCCATACAAAATTACCCCAGCTCCGGCGTCAAAGGAATATATCTAAGATTTGAGTGAAAAAGTAGAGAAACCATTGTAAAGAATCCGTCTTCCAATATTCACATGCCAACATATTTTTTTAGCCCGGATCATTTACATAGGCGCTCTATATAAAAAAATTTTTAAAGAGAAAGCTTCGTCGTTTTTAATTCATTATCATTGCAATAATATGACAGGCCCGTTGGTCGAGTGGCTAGAGACCCTGGCTACAAAACCAAGGGTCGCGGGTTCGAATCCCGCTAGGGGCAAATGTTTGTGTGATGAACATCGGCATTTGTACTCGAGTCATGGATGTTTATAAAAAGTATTTAAGTATGTCTATCCGTTCCCTAGCTTCCATAGTACAAGCTTCGAGCTTAGTTTGGGGCTAGGCAATTGGTGTGTTAGTCCAAGGCATTTATTTATTTATTTATAATTACAGAAAGGCAGGAAGTCCAAAGCGGACGCCGCCAAGTCGGCCAAGGAGACTCCCGCCAAGGGTAAGGAGGCCAAGACTCCACGAGGTAAAGCCAAGAAGGATGACGCCAAGGAACCTGAAGAAGAGGAGAAGAAGGACGAGGAGATTGTCAGCAGGAGTGGGAGGAAGATACGACCGAAGAGGTAGGGAGATTGGGTGATTCATATTCATATTCATATCATTTATTGCACTCCATAAGTAATACATAAGGTGGTAAAAAAAACAATAGTAGACACATTATGGACCCTGTCGGGCACGGCAATAAGAGAGGGGAGAAGTCACCTTTTGTTATAGCAAATTTATATTCGAGTGTACTCGAGTAAACCCTATTCATTCCAAAGTATTCAGACTGTCAATAATTTGGAATGAATAGGATGAAGGTTGTTTGGTGTCGAGTCGGACTCGCGCAGTGAGGGTTTCGTACAAATTATATTTTTGACGTATTAAAAAGCTACTTAAGTACTAGATTTCATTCAAATTAATTTTCGTTGGTATTTTTTATGGTAATGTGCATTATATATTTATTTTAGTTTTAAAATTATCTTATTTTAAAAGTTACAGGGGGGGCACATTTTTCCACTTTAGAAGGGTCTCTCACGCAAAGTTTACAAAAAAATATATGAGTAACCTCAATATAATTTTTAAATACCTCTTCACATATATATTCAAAGAAAATATTTCAAGTTTCAGTTCCAACTACGGGGACCCCCATAAGCTAATTAGTGTGAAACCCAGTATGCGGTTCACAGAAAGTTTCAACAGTATAGGACTTATTGTTTTCGAAAAAAAATGGGTTCCGTTTTTTGCCATTCATTTAGCTAAAGAAAATATGTGTCATTCCGTGATCACGGTTGATGAAAAGAAGCCTATACGTCGGGTCTTTCTATAAACATTTAGTTTCTAATTATATGGCGATTCTATCCGTTTGAAGGTAGTTTTATTTCATGTTATAATATAACGGTTCATTGGACTATCAAATGTTACTTAAATGACATATTCATTGCTTGATTGAGTTTCAAGTAATGATATCAATGGTCCATATATTAATATAATCATCTGCCGAAATATAGTATTAGAGGTCTGTACTATGTTTGCGATTGTGATATACATTTAATTACATATTAACTTATCAAATTGCAAACAGATTATTAAAAAAATAAATAAAGAATTACATTAAATTAAAGAAGTTTATTCAGAAGTTCCATACAAAAATTAATAAACTTATTAGAATCAATAGATTATTATAAAAGCAAAGCCAGCAAATTGATAAGTGCATAATTTTTTACTTTAAAATACTGTTGAGAAGCCGTGATTTTTCAATGCTAATATTACAATAATACGCCAAGGACGATTAGATGACATGATAAATAAATCTATTTACATAATTTGACCTGTATGCATTATTTGAAAGTTACATGATTTGTATAAATATACCATTTGAAACCTTTATTTTCTCAGGTATATAGACGAACAGACCGAAGAAAACGCTACACTCCCCTCCCCCCTCCCTAAGAAGCGACGCGGCGCTTCCCCCGCCGAGAAAGAGACGAAAGATAAACCAGAGACAAAAGACAAACCAGAGACAAAGGACAAACCTGCTGAGAAGACCACGAAGCTTTACAATGCTGTTACACAGGTAAATTAAAAAGAAATGCATCCCAACTAATATTATAAATGCGAAAGTAACTCTGTCTGTCTGTCTGTCTGTCTGTTACGCTTTCCCGCTTAAACCTCGCAACCGATTTTGATGAAATTTGGTACAGACAATCTTTAGACCCTGAGACAGAACATAGGCTACTTTTTATTTCGAAAAAAAGAAATCCACGTGGACGGAGTCGCGGGCGGCCGCTAGTCAGTCTATAATTGTCTCACACTGCAGGGCAAAGGCCTATAAATAAATAAATAAATAAAATACGTTTATTTCAGACCAATATCCGTATAAAGAAATCATGTTTTCGGTGTGTTAATTGTTGTATTTTTCTCCTTTACAGTCGGAACTTGAAGACTTAAAAGAACCATTCAAACAAGGTAAGTGTTTTAATTTTTATAAACTAACAATTTTTATTTGTTTTATTTGAAGTTAATAAATTGTTACCATCCATTTGTTTAATTTAACATTGATATTTTTTTTTTGTTTATAAAACGTGGTGGTCAGTATAATTAAAAAATCTTTGCTCATTCCCAAAATATTTTAAAAAAACACAATCACTAATTTTGATGTCTTTGCTTTGTAAAAAAAATCAATTGAAATTTAAAAAGTTCTGATTTCGAATATTATTTCGTGAGGCGAAACGAAAACGCGCGCAATCTTTCGTTACTGTCAAAAATATTTATTATTCATTTCATGATGGAAGATTTGTTTAGCCAGGACATTTTTAGTCAATATGAAGAAAATTTAAATTGTCTACTTAATTCTGAAAATAATTCTATTAATTTTGAAAACAGTGGGAGTGAAATATTGATGAAAGGTATTTTGTACATTTTCACTCACTCTCAGAATTTTTTAAATTGCTTAAAAAGTTGCACTAGCACACAATATAATTTTTAATACAATTTTTTTGGCCTTACTTTGTTATGAAAGGAATTAAATAGGCTGCTTAATCAAAAATGTGTCATAATTTTTAATGAGTTAAGTACTCTTTTGACATTATTAATACATATTTTTCAGAATCGAATCATAATGAAGACACGAATATATCTAATTCCAATACAATAACTTCACAACCTAAAATTATACCGACATTCGGAAAGAAGAGTAAAAATGTTACGTCAA
Organism: Nomophila noctuella; assembly: GCA_958496325.1. Lineage (NCBI taxonomy): Eukaryota > Metazoa > Arthropoda > Insecta > Lepidoptera > Crambidae > Nomophila > Nomophila noctuella. Next base: position 3,205,826 of record OY292508.1, read on the forward strand.
AAAAATCAAAGAAATTTTTACCTCCAGTAAAAAATAATGATACGCAAAAAGAAATTAATAAAAATAATACAAATGTTGACTCGGATACCTCCCATTTGCCAAGTTTTGATCAAACATTTGGACAAAATTCAAACCAAACTTCCAGTGAACTTCTTAACAATCTAACACTGAATGATTATGTTTTCTCATCAAATGATTTTGTTGAAAATATAAATTTTAATGTTCCAAATAATAACTTAAGAACTAATAAAGGCAATTCATTTTCTGGGGTCTTAACTGGTTCTTATAATATTCTTAATGATGAAGAAATGTTATCAAATAATTCTCAACCCAATAATGTATTTGAAGAATGTTCTACTCAAAATAATGGATGCCAAGTACAAAATTTAGAAAAATGTAGAACCTTATCTCATGTTTCCGTGGCGTCATTAAAAGTATATAAAGATTTAGATTCGAAGAGCTTTGAAAATAAGTCCCCAGAGCATAAAATGCCTAAAGGGAATGATTTTGTTAATCTTTTCAATCAAAAATGTGATGATAAAAGTCAAAAGGGCGTACCAATGTGTATTTCATCTGGTGATATTGGGTACAATATGAAATATTCTGATTTCGTTAAGAACTTTCATGTTGATTATGAAGAAAATGTAGATACAAATGAAACTATAGATTTAATATTAAAAATGTATCCAAAGGAAAATGAGAAATTGATTAGCATGAAAAAGGGAAAGAAATGAGTGTTTAATTTGATCTCATTTGAATAGTTGTTGATTTTTGCGTATTGTTAAATGGAATAAATAAATGATATATAATCAAATTGATAATTGTTGATTTATTGCTTGTTGTTAAATTTAATAAATTTTATAATAATAAATTTTTTATTCTTTCGTTATTTTAATTAACTCATTCGAATAGTGTTTGGATAAATTCCAGGGATGGTTAAAAGTCAATAGAGCCTTACTTTTTGAAAACATGAATATAATTATTGTGTTATTATACTTATCGGTAATAGCTACAAAGGGGTATTAAAAGCATGTTTAATTTAAAAAAAATACCGACATTAATAAAAAATAATAATCATTAAGAACATCATAGTTAAAATACAGGTCTATAGTATCAGACTAGACATTATAGACTAAATCTTAGTAAAATAAGCTTAAATAAAAGATTTAATGCGTGTTAAAGTAAATATCTGAGGATAAGTAGCTTGGTGTAGGGGTCAATAAGTTGCTTATTAGACCAAGAGGTCCCGGTTTGTTCCCCGCACAGGTCAAAATTTTTGTGTGCATGAACATGTCTGTTTGTCCCGGTCTGGGTGGTATATGTATTTATTTAAGTATATTTGTACACAAACAACGTATTTAAGTAAGTCTATCCGTTCCCTAGCATCCATAGTACAAGCTTCGAGCTTGGGGCTAGGCAATTGGTGTGTTAGTCTAAGGAATTACTTTAGTTTACATAACTATTACATTTTTGATGATATTTTTGCAAGCTTTTATTTTTTAAGAGCTTGTTTCGGGGTAAGGTATCTAAACGTGACTACATGAACTATTATACTATTTCAGGCAGGCACTAGATATAAATAAATAAATATTTCACAACATCACATACATTGATCTGACTCCATTTTAAGTAGCTTAAGCACTTGTGTTAAAGACATCAGAATCAACTGTGGTATTACAGATAAACTTAATTAGGTAAATATAACACCCAGACCAGGACAAACGGACATGTTCATGCAGACAAATGTTTGTCCTGAGCGGGGAATGGAACCCGCGAACCCTTGTATAACAGGCAACATCTTGACCATTACACCAAGCGGGTTATCATAACTATTGGTCACAACTCTAGGGCTCGTATTGATAAATCGCACTCAACTCTGAGATCGAACTTGAGCGCGAACTTGAGGTGCTGTTTTATATGAGAACTAGCGGCCGCCCGCGACTCCGTCCGCGTGGATTTCGATTTTCAATATCCTATGTGTTATTCTGATGTATAAGCTATATTGTGGTAAAGTTTCATTCAAATCCATTCAGTAGTTTTTACGTGAAAGAGTAACAAACATCCATACATCCATACATACAAACTTTCGCCTTTATAATAGTAGTAGGATGACATATCAAGTTCGATCTCAGATTTGAGTGCGATTTAATACGAGCCTAGATCTCATTTTATTTTGTTTCTTTCAACAGAGGACTCGGAGAAAGAAAACATACTCATAGTCTATCTTCCGACGGGGCAGTATGTTGGCATTAAGGTGCTTCAATCGCGGCCGACCAGCTTCAAGAATGAGGCGGCAAGGCTTCAATGGGATAAGCAGGCCGCTTCTAACGCTATCACACTTAAATTGCAATTGGGTAAGTGTTTTTTCGTAGCTTGGTTCGTTATGTTAGACAGTGGTTCCCAAACTTATTTTGTCTACTGCCCACAAATATTTTTTTAGCGCCCCCATTTTTTCCCCTATTTAAAAACCATTATAACTTCAAATTAAATTAATTAATTAATGTGACGATTGTGCGACTGCAAGAGCCGTCGAGGGCTCTTGCAGTCGTTGTTTTAGAGGCCTCCTAGCTATTTTACAAATCACAAATCACCCCCGCCTCTACACAACGCCCCCCTTTCTTTCTGGGTCTCTTACCGCCCCCCCTTGAGACCTGCAGCGCCCACAAGGGGGCGTTATCGCCCACTTGGGGAAAGACTGTGTTAGAGGTATACCGATAAACAAGGAATCGAGATAATATAGATGGTCGCATATAGTACTTACTTTATGTAATGAATCTAATGCTATCACACTTAAATTGCAATTAGATACGTGTATTTTCGTTTTGTTATAGCTTAGTTCGTTATGTTAGAGGTGTACCGATAAACAAGGAATCAAGATTTATTTATTTATTTATTTATTTATTTATTCCCAAACTTACAACTATCCTTACAGGCTTATCCTAATGCGATAGTGTAACTAGTTATTCTTAATATCTAATACATACTTATCTTAATCTAAATTCTATACATAATCCTACTTATAACTAATATAATACAGAGCCACCCTTGTGAACTCACTCAGAGAACATGAAAAAATATCAATATTTTCGGCCATCTGGTTGATGAGATGCAGCGCGCGCGTGAGCGGCGCGGCGGCCAGCAGCGCGGTGCGCGCGCGCGGCACGGCCAGCAGGCGCGGCGCGCGCCGCCGCTCCGCGCACCGGGCCGGCGCGCTCAGCTCGAGCCGCCTCAACAACTCCGCGTTGTGTATCCTGCCCCTAAGCACTTTGTGCATGTAGCTCACTAGAGCCAACTCCCTTCGAACTCGGAGTTCACTGAAGCCCACCATTCCCAGAACAAACAAATTAGGATACCTGAGCGGGTAAAACGGATACACTCCGTACTGCTTCAAGTACAGATACCTAATAAATTTGTTCTGGACCTTTTCTAACATCAGCTTGTACTTCGTCTCGTTCGGGGCCCACACCACCGCGTTGAATTCCAGATGGCTCCTTACCAAAGCGTTGTACAGAGCTACGATTGCTTTAATATTCGTAAATCCGCGTGACCTACGTAAAACGAAACCTAGAGTACGATACGCTTTTTTACATATTACAGTAATATGTTCTCTAAACGATACCGTACTCGTCATTCCGACCCCCAAATCCCGGACTTCCGTCACCCTTTGCATTGGAACTTTAGCTACCTCATACTTATTCAAAATGTGGTTATGCGCGCGGGACAGTGTCATCACCACACACTTGTTAGTGTTGAACTGTAATTTGTTCTTGTCGCTCCACCCAACCACTCTGTCGATGTCTTGCTGCAATCTTTCACAGTCCTCAGGCTTCTCTATGGGTAGATACAGCTTTAAATCATCCGCGAACAGTAGGCATTTAGCTTCTTTTAAGACTGTCGGTAAATCATTTACCATCAAGAGAAACTCCAGAGGACCGAGATTGCTGCCTTGACTTACGCCCGATCTGGTATAATATGGCTTGGACACGTACCCGCCATAGTCCACATACTGCTGCCGGTCCCGCATGTAGCTCGCGAACAACTGCAACAAGTGCGGGGTGAAGCCGACTTCTGCTAATTTTTGAAGCAGTATGTCATTATCGACTAAGTCGAATGCTTTTTTGAAGTCAAAATAAGCAGAATCTACTTGCACCCCCCTGTCCACCGCAGGGAGAACGTCCGCCATGTAGTTGAGCAGGTTGGACGTCGTACTCCGCGCCGCTCGGAAGCCGTGCTGCTGGTCTGCCAGCTGCCCACTCACCTGCTCGTACAGCCTCCTGTGCATGGCCGACTCGAGAACCTTCGCCGGGGTCGACAGCACCGCCACCGGCCTGTAACCCTCCACGCGAGACGCGTCCGCCCTGCCCTTCGGAACGGGAACCACGCGCGTCAACTTCCACCGTTCCGGAAACACCGCTGTAGATAAGCACAGGTTGAACATGTGCAGCAACGGTTTCACCAGCACGTCCCGACAGTCCCTGATCAAAAAGGCCGGGAGAGCGTCCGGGCCCGCCGAGGTCTTGGGCTTGAGACGGCGCAGCGCGTCGCGCACGTCGGCGGGCTCCAGGCGCGCCAGGTGCACGCGCGCGGCCGCGTTGTCGCCGCCCGCCGCCGCCGCCGCCGCCGCTGCGTCCAAGCGCGCCCTCTCCTTGCTATACACCGACTCAAAGTACTTTGCGAATTCCCCTGCGCATTGCTCTGCTTCCAATACTGTCCCATCCCTCAAAATACTTCGTGGATTTCTACTACCTCTTTTTTCGTTTATGTAATTCCAAAACGATTTGGGCTCCTTTTGCAACCGGTTCTGTATACGCTGATCGTACTCCCGCTGCGCCTCACTTATCATCGACTTAACGTTCGCCCTACACTGCGAGAACTCCCGATAATCCGTACTCCGGCCGCTAGATTTAAACTTTTTGTGAAGCTTCGCTTTTAATTTAATTTGGTGAATAATCTTACTAGTATACCAGGTGGGATAGGTAAAACTCGAAGTATTTTTACCACATTTCTTTTTCGGGACATACTTATCAATAACTGAATAAATGGTGTCATAAAAATAATCTAAACTAGCTTCTAAATCTAAATTTAAAATAAATGACCAATCTATTTCTTCAATAGCCGAATATAACAAGGGAAAGTTACATTTTCTGAAATTCCATCCTAATTCACGCGGCGGTGGGGGCCCCGCCGCCGACGACGCTGCCTGAGCCGCGACGGCGGCGCGGGCGCGCGGGGGCGGCGCGGGCGCGAGCTGCGCGCGCACGGCCAGCGCGGGGTGCAGGGGGTCGAGGCGCACGAGCGGCCGCGTCTCGCTCACACACACGCTGCCCTCATCCCATGTACTTAAAACTAAATCTAAATAGCGCCCACTAGAATTTACTACCCGGTTGCTCTGAGTGAATCCACAATAACTTTTAAAATGTTCAAAGTAACAGTTGACAGCTTCGGAACTAGAATATAAATTAAAATCTCCTAAAACTAACACAGCACTATAATTATCGCAGTATTGTTCTATAATTCTAAACATTATCAAATAGTCAGTCTCGCTACTATTCGGTGGGATATAAACTACACAACATAAAAACAAAAATCTCTCTCTTAAATAAACACTTGCACTGACTAGTTCGAACACCTGATTGTCGACGATGACGTCACCCGGTATGGCCGCTCGCCGCAGCTCCAAGCGCGGTGTGGCCACTAAACACGCGCCTCCGTGTTTACGCCCATCAGCGCGATCGCAGCGAATTATTTTAAATCCCGGTGGTATAAGCTCTGCATCATGAATCGAGTCGTTGCAACCTGTTTCCGTAATAGCATATAAATCTGCTTCCTCCAGAGACACGCCCTCATAAAACTCCTGTACTTTAGTGCGAAGTCCCCTTACATTTTGGTAGAACACTTCCATAATTGTGCTACGCACTTTTGGATGTAAGGGGGGGTTTTCGAAACCAAATCCATTCGCAAAATTGAATATTCAACGGCCAGTTTTCGGGTTGACATAATTGGTCGTATTTACTTTCCGGTACTCCTATGATGAAAGATGCGTAATCTCTTTCGGTTTTATGCTTTATTCTGTCAACTTTTAAAGCTACATCTTGTCCGCATACATTTTTCACATGTTTTTCAATGCTTTCCGTAGTAGTATCAGTCTTGAGTCGCCAAATATGTAAAAATTTCTTTTTCTCCGTACCTTGTATTTCCAAAGAAGTCGTATTGTCTCCTTTTCTTACTTGACTGTTTGGATATTTACTTTTCCTTGTTACTGTTGTCCATTTGTTGTTGTTTTCCTGTCCTCCATTATTTTGCATATCTATTTGACTATCCTGCACTTTTTGATCGGTAGTAGGTGAGTTAGCGGATTTCGTGGCCACACACTGTGTCTCTTGAGTTGTTTGACTATCTTTGCTCATAAGGTTGATATTTGCCTGATTTTGGTTGTGTTTGACAATATTTGCAAAACTTTTCGGTTTTGGTTGCGATCTTGAATTTCTGGCTTCGTGTGATGATATACTTTTTTCCAATTGGTTTTGTTCCTTTAACTCTTTAATGGTTTTTTCTAATTCATCTACCCTATTTGCCTTTTCTTGAAATACCGTCAACATGCTACGCAATTGATGAATCTCAGTTTCTGCACAAGTGAATCTATGTTTTAGTATCTCATACTCCTCTGATTGCTGCTTAAACATTTTTCTCATTTCTGACCTGAACTCTCTGATTTCCTCCAGCGTTTTACTCTCGTCACCGTCAGATTCCGTGATCTTTTTACCGCGACTGCCACGCTCTGTATTCACGAAGCCGCAGGGAGTAAACGTCTTATTCATCATTGTAATCCCACGGACAGGAGTGTCTGCATTCCCTCTCTTTGGAACATCACGTAAACATTCAGGGCATTGCCACTTATCCTTGTAATCTTGAGTGAAGCCTTCAAATGCCTTTTCCGTAAGCGCAAGACACTTTAAGTGATAAAACCTTCTACACTCGTTCTGCGAACATTCCATATATGAAATATCATAAATCACCGTATCACATCCATTACATTTAGTACCCATTGTTCACAACATTAACTTTTCACCAAATTATTTAAAACCGCTCGTCGCGCTCAGTGCACACGTCCACCCGACGGGACGGTTCGCGCGTTATATAGTTGGCCGCATATAGTACTTGCTTAATCTAATTAATTTAAAATTTAATGCTATCACACTTAAATTGCAATTAGGTAAGTGTATTTTCGTTTTGTTATAGTTTAGTTCGTTATGTTAGAGGTATACCAAGAAAAAACAGGTATCCGGATAATTTAGATGTTCGCATATAGTACTTGCTTTATGTAATGAATTTAATGCTATCACACTTAAATTGCAATTAGGTACGTGTATTTTTGTTTTGTTATATGTAGCTTAGTTCGTTATGTTAGAGGTATATACCGAGTAAAATAGTTTTATATCATGAGTAACAGTCCCGTAATCCTAAGAAAACATTAATGAGCATAACATTGATAAAGATACTTAATTTTGTGCCCATATTTTTTGCCACTTTGTTCTTATAAAATAAGACCTCATATTAAATGACCCATTATTTAATAAGTTATGTTAATAACATGTGTTTGTTCGCAGAAAGGGGTCAGATAACACCCCAGTCGATACAAGCACAGCTGGTGATGGATCTCAACCTGACTGATGAAGAGAAAGCCACATTAGACAAGGAAAGAGAAACAGGTAATAATAAAAAAGTACTACATTTGAATAAATAAAATATATGTGCGTCAATCAGGCGATTCTAACTTGCTATGTGCTAACCAAACTGGGAAATACCAACACAAAGCAAAGTGTTCCCCACGGCATTTGAACCCAAGACTATGTGTGTTTCAAATTAATAAACAAGTATTCGTAACATTAATAATGTCAAAATAACTGCCTCCGTGGCGCAATGGCTAGTGTGTCGCACTTTTTTCAAATCTGCCAAGTAGTTTCGGAGCCTATTCAATTCATACAAACAAACAAACAAACAAAAAATCAAACCTTTCCTCTTTATAATATTAGTATAGATAATGTCAATGTATGTTTTCAGAAGAGAAAAAATCTCGCGTGCAATTTCTCAAGACAGAAATGAAACTCATTGAGTTGGACGCAAAAATCAAAACGTGTTTGTGTCTCGAGAAGGCGGATACGGAGCTGTGCCTCAAATTACTGGATGAATTAATGGGTAAGTTAAATAACTAACTAACTTTTATGACTCAATGACCCATAGTGAAACTTGGCGAGTTATATAATGAAACTAGCGGCCGCCCGCGACTCCGTCCGCGTGGATTTCGGTTATACTATAGCCTAAATCCTTCCTCGTCATATGGACTATCCAACACAAAAATATTTTTTCAAATCGGACCAAAAGTTCCTGAGATTAGCGCGTTCAAACAAACAAACAAACAAACAAATTCTTCAGCTTTATATATTAGTATATATAGATTTTAAGTATGTCTAATTGTCTATCCATTCCCTAGAGTCCATAGTACAAGTTTCGAGCTTAGTTTCGACTTTAGGTGTTGTAGTTTTGTGTTAGGCAGTATTTTAACTGACATCATACACGTCAGAGAGCATAGAGTAACATCGACTTGACACACCGACTTCTTTGTGCTATAGTACAGATAGTGTTGCCAAATATTCCCACCGTCTTGTAATATTATTCTTGTCCTCATCTAGAGCTAGAAGTCCGTCCCCTCATGCTACTCAAGCACCCGACCTGCCTGGAGACAGTGAAGCGGATGCGCGCGTACGTCGGCAACACGCCGTCGTGGGACCTCAGCGACAGTGCTGCCCTCGTGTTCAGCAAGCAGGCGCATCGCATACGCAAGCAGGCCGACGCGCTGTACAAGGCGATGAAGGTATGAAGTGTGAAGGAAGGGGCTCTGCCTGGAGACAGTGAAGCGGATGCGCGCGTACGTCGGCAACACGCCGTCGTGGGACCTCAGCGACAGTGCTGCCCTCGTGTTCAGCAAGCAGGCGCATCGCATACGCAAGCAGGCCGACGCGCTGTACAAGGCGATGAAGGTATGAAGTGTGAAGGAAGGGGCTCTGCCTGGAGACAGTGAAGCGGATGCGCGCGTACGTCGGCAACACGCCGTCGTGGGACCTCAGCGACAGTGCTGCCCTCGTGTTCAGCAAGCAGGCGCATCGCATACGCAAGCAGGCCGACGCGCTGTACAAGGCGATGAAGGTATGAAGTGTGAAGGAAGGGGCTCTGCCTGGAGACAGTGAAGCGGATGCGCGCGTACGTCGGCAACACGCCGTCGTGGGACCTCAGCGACAGTGCTGCCCTCGTGTTCAGCAAGCAGGCGCATCGCATACGCAAGCAGGCCGACGCGCTGTACAAGGCGATGAAGGTATGAAGTGTGAAGGAAGGGGCTCTGCCTGGAGACAGTGAAGCGGATGCGCGCGTACGTCGGCAACACGCCGTCGTGGGACCTCAGCGACAGTGCTGCCCTCGTGTTCAGCAAGCAGGCGCATCGCATACGCAAGCAGGCCGACGCGCTGTACAAGGCGATGAAGGTATGAAGTGTGAAGGAAGGGGCTCTGCCTGGAGACAGTGAAGCGGATGCGCGCGTACGTCGGCAACACGCCGTCGTGGGACCTCAGCGACAGTGCTGCCCTCGTGTTCAGCAAGCAGGCGCATCGCATACGCAAGCAGGCCGACGCGCTGTACAAGGCGATGAAGGTATGAAGTGTGAAGGAAGGGGCTCTGCCTGGAGACAGTGAAGCGGATGCGCGCGTACGTCGGCAACACGCCGTCGTGGGACCTCAGCGACAGTGCTGCCCTCGTGTTCAGCAAGCAGGCGCATCGCATACGCAAGCAGGCCGACGCGCTGTACAAGGCGATGAAGGTATGAAGTGTGAAGGAAGGGGCTCTGCCTGGAGACAGTGAAGCGGATGCGCGCGTACGTCGGCAACACGCCGTCGTGGGACCTCAGCGACAGTGCTGCCCTCGTGTTCAGCAAGCAGGCGCATCGCATACGCAAGCAGGCCGACGCGCTGTACAAGGCGATGAAGGTATGAAGTGTGAAGGAAGGGGCTCTGCCTGGAGACAGTGAAGCGGATGCGCGCGTACGTCGGCAACACGCCGTCGTGGGACCTCAGCGACAGTGCTGCCCTCGTGTTCAGCAAGCAGGCGCATCGCATACGCAAGCAGGCCGACGCGCTGTACAAGGCGATGAAGGTATGAAGTGTGAAGGAAGGGGCTCTGCCTGGAGACAGTGAAGCGGATGCGCGCGTACGTCGGCAACACGCCGTCGTGGGACCTCAGCGACAGTGCTGCCCTCGTGTTCAGCAAGCAGGCGCATCGCATACGCAAGCAGGCCGACGCGCTGTACAAGGCGATGAAGGTATGAAGTGTGAAGGAAGGGGCTCTGCCTGGAGACAGTGAAGCGGATGCGCGCGTACGTCGGCAACACGCCGTCGTGGGACCTCAGCGACAGTGCTGCCCTCGTGTTCAGCAAGCAGGCGCATCGCATACGCAAGCAGGCCGACGCGCTGTACAAGGCGATGAAGGTATGAAGTGTGAAGGAAGGGGCTCTGCCTGGAGACAGTGAAGCGGATGCGCGCGTACGTCGGCAACACGCCGTCGTGGGACCTCAGCGACAGTGCTGCCCTCGTGTTCAGCAAGCAGGCGCATCGCATACGCAAGCAGGCCGACGCGCTGTACAAGGCGATGAAGGTATGAAGTGTGAAGGAAGGGGCTCTGCCTGGAGACAGTGAAGCGGATGCGCGCGTACGTCGGCAACACGCCGTCGTGGGACCTCAGCGACAGTGCTGCCCTCGTGTTCAGCAAGCAGGCGCATCGCATACGCAAGCAGGCCGACGCGCTGTACAAGGCGATGAAGGTATGAAGTGTGAAGGAAGGGGCTCTGCCTGGAGACAGTGAAGCGGATGCGCGCGTACGTCGGCAACACGCCGTCGTGGGACCTCAGCGACAGTGCTGCCCTCGTGTTCAGCAAGCAGGCGCATCGCATACGCAAGCAGGCCGACGCGCTGTACAAGGCGATGAAGGTATGAAGTGTGAAGGAAGGGGCTCTGCCTGGAGACAGTGAAGCGGATGCGCGCGTACGTCGGCAACACGCCGTCGTGGGACCTCAGCGACAGTGCTGCCCTCGTGTTCAGCAAGCAGGCGCATCGCATACGCAAGCAGGCCGACGCGCTGTACAAGGCGATGAAGGTATGAAGTGTGCAGGAAGGGGCTCTGCCTGGAGACAGTGAAGCGGATGCGCGCGTACGTCGGCAACACGCCGTCGTGGGACCTCAGCGACAGTGCTGCCCTCGTGTTCAGCAAGCAGGCGCATCGCATACGCAAGCAGGCCGACGCGCTGTACAAGGCGATGAAGGTATGAAGTGTGAAGGAAGGGGCTCTGCCTGGAGACAGTGAAGCGGATGCGCGCGTACGTCGGCAACACGCCGTCGTGGGACCTCAGCGACAGTGCTGCCCTCGTGTTCAGCAAGCAGGCGCATCGCATACGCAAGCAGGCCGACGCGCTGTACAAGGCGATGAAGGTATGAAGTGTGAAGGAAGGGGCTCTGCCTGGAGACAGTGAAGCGGATGCGCGCGTACGTCGGCAACACGCCGTCGTGGGACCTCAGCGACAGTGCTGCCCTCGTGTTCAGCAAGCAGGCGCATCGCATACGCAAGCAGGCCGACGCGCTGTACAAGGCGATGAAGGTATGAAGTGTGAAGGAAGGGGCTCTGCCTGGAGACAGTGAAGCGGATGCGCGCGTACGTCGGCAACACGCCGTCGTGGGACCTCAGCGACAGTGCTGCCCTCGTGTTCAGCAAGCAGGCGCATCGCATACGCAAGCAGGCCGACGCGCTGTACAAGGCGATGAAGGTATGAAGTGTGAAGGAAGGGGCTCTGCCTGGAGACAGTGAAGCGGATGCGCGCGTACGTCGGCAACACGCCGTCGTGGGACCTCAGCGACAGTGCTGCCCTCGTGTTCAGCAAGCAGGCGCATCGCATACGCAAGCAGGCCGACGCGCTGTACAAGGCGATGAAGGTATGAAGTGTGAAGGAAGGGGCTCTGCCTGGAGACAGTGAAGCGGATGCGCGCGTACGTCGGCAACACGCCGTCGTGGGACCTCAGCGACAGTGCTGCCCTCGTGTTCAGCAAGCAGGCGCATCGCATACGCAAGCAGGCCGACGCGCTGTACAAGGCGATGAAGGTATGAAGTGTGAAGGAAGGGGCTCTGCCTGGAGACAGTGAAGCGGATGCGCGCGTACGTCGGCAACACGCCGTCGTGGGACCTCAGCGACAGTGCTGCCCTCGTGTTCAGCAAGCAGGCGCATCGCATACGCAAGCAGGCCGACGCGCTGTACAAGGCGATGAAGGTATGAAGTGTGAAGGAAGGGGCTCTGCCTGGAGACAGTGAAGCGGATGCGCGCGTACGTCGGCAACACGCCGTCGTGGGACCTCAGCGACAGTGCTGCCCTCGTGTTCAGCAAGCAGGCGCATCGCATACGCAAGCAGGCCGACGCGCTGTACAAGGCGATGAAGGTATGAAGTGTGAAGGAAGGGGCTCTGCCTGGAGACAGTGAAGCGGATGCGCGCGTACGTCGGCAACACGCCGTCGTGGGACCTCAGCGACAGTGCTGCCCTCGTGTTCAGCAAGCAGGCGCATCGCATACGCAAGCAGGCCGACGCGCTGTACAAGGCGATGAAGGTATGAAGTGTGAAGGAAGGGGCTCTGCCTGGAGACAGTGAAGCGGATGCGCGCGTACGTCGGCAACACGCCGTCGTGGGACCTCAGCGACAGTGCTGCCCTCGTGTTCAGCAAGCAGGCGCATCGCATACGCAAGCAGGCCGACGCGCTGTACAAGGCGATGAAGGTATGAAGTGTGAAGGAAAGGGCTCTGCCTGGAGACAGTGAAGCGGATGCGCGCGTACGTCGGCAACACGCCGTCGTGGGACCTCAGCGACAGTGCTGCCCTCGTGTTCAGCAAGCAGGCGCATCGCATACGCAAGCAGGCCGACGCGCTGTACAAGGCGATGAAGGTATGAAGTGTGAAGGAAGGGGCTCTGCCTGGAGACAGTGAAGCGGATGCGCGCGTACGTCGGCAACACGCCGTCGTGGGACCTCAGCGACAGTGCTGCCCTCGTGTTCAGCAAGCAGGCGCATTCGCATACGCAAGCAGGCCGACGCGCTGTACAAGGCGATGAAGGTATGAAGTGTGAAGGAAGGGCTCTGCCTGGAGACAGTGAAGCGGATGCGCGCGTACGTCGGCAACACGCCGTCGTGGGACCTCAGCAACAGTGCTGCCCTCGTGTTCAGCAAGCAGGCGCATCGCATACGCAAGCAGGCCGACGCGCTGTACAAGGCGATGAAGGTATGAAGTGTGAAGGAAGGGGCTCTGCCTGGAGACAGTGAAGCGGATGCGCGCGTACGTCGGCAACACGCCGTCGTGGGACCTCAGCGACAGTGCTGCCCTCGTGTTCAGCAAGCAGGCGCATCGCATACGCAAGCAGGCCGACGCGCTGTACAAGGCGATGAAGGTATGAAGTGTGAAGGAAGGGGGCTCTGCCTGGGAGACAGTGAAGCGGATGCGCGCGTACGTCGGCAACACGCCGTCGTGGGGACCTCAGCGACAGTGCTGCCCTCGTGTTCAGCAAGCAGGCGCATCGCATACGCAAGCAGGCCGACGCGCTGTACAAGGCGATGAAGGTATGAAGTGTGAAGGAAGGGGGCTCTGCCTGGAGACAGTGAAGCGGATGCGCGCGTACGTCGCAACACGCCGTCGTGGGGACCTCAGCGACAGTGCTGCCCTCGTGTTCAGCAAGCAGGCCGCATCGCATACGCAAGCAGGCCGACGCGCTGTACAAGGCGATGAAGGTATGAAGTGTGAAGGAAGGGGCTCTGCCTGGAGACAGTGAAGCGGATGCGCGCGTACGTCGGCAACACGCCGTCGTGGACCTCAGCGACAGTGCTGCCCTCGTGTTCAGCAAGCAGGCGCATCGCATACGCCAAGCAGGCCGACGCGCTGTACAAGGCGATGAAGTATGAAGTGTGAAGGAAGGGGCTCTGCCTGGAGACAGTGAAGCGGATGCGCGCGTACGTCGGCAACACGCCGTCGTGGGGACCTCAGCGACAGTGCTGCCCTCGTGTTCAGCAAGCAGGCGCATCGCATACGCAAGCAGGCGACGCGCTGTACAAGGCGATGAAGGTATGAAGTGTGAAGGAAGGGGGCTCTGCCTGGAGACAGTGAAGCGGATGCGCGCGTACGTCGGCAACACGCCGTCGTGGGGACCTCAGCGACAGTGCTGCCCTCGTGTTCAGCAAGCAGGCGCATCGCATACGCAAGCAGGAGCCGACGCGCTGTACAAGGCGATGAAGGTATGAAGTGTGAAGGAAGGCGAGGCTCTGCCTGGAGACAGTGAAGCGGATGCGCGCGTACGTCGGCAACCACGCCGTCGTGGGGACCTCAGCGACAGTGCTGCCCTCGTGTTCAGCAAGCAGGCGCATCGCATACGCAAGCAGGCCGACGCGCTGTACAAGGCGATGAAGGTATGGGGCTCTGCCTGGAGACAGTGAAGCGGATGCGCGCGTACGTCGGCAACACGCCGTCGTGGGACCTCAGCGACAGTGCTGCCCTCGTGTTCAGCAAGCAGGCGCATCGCATACGCAAGCAGGCCGACGCGCTGTACAAGGCGATGAAGGTATGAAGTGTGAAGGAAGGGGCTCTGCCTGGAGACAGTGAAGCGGATGCGCGCGTACGTCGGCAACACGCCGTCGTGGGACCTCAGCGACAGTGCTGCCCTCGTGTTCAGCAAGCAGGCGCATCGCATACGCAAGCAGGCCGACGCGCTGTACAAGGCGATGAAGGTATGAAGTGTGAAGGAAGGGGCTCTGCCTGGAGACAGTGAAGCGGATGCGCGCGTACGTCGGCAACACGCCGTCGTGGGACCTCAGCGACAGTGCTGCCCTCGTGTTCAGCAAGCAGGCGCATCGCATACGCAAGCAGGCCGACGCGCTGTACAAGGCGATGAAGGTATGAAGTGTGAAGGAAGGGGCTCTGCCTGGAGACAGTGAAGCGGATGCGCGCGTACGTCGGCAACACGCCGTCGTGGGACCTCAGCGACAGTGCTGCCCTCGTGTTCAGCAAGCAGGCGCATCGCATACGCAAGCAGGCCGACGCGCTGTACAAGGCGATGAAGGTATGAAGTGTGAAGGAAGGGGCTCTGCCTGGAGACAGTGAAGCGGATGCGCGCGTACGTCGGCAACACGCCGTCGTGGGACCTCAGCGACAGTGCTGCCCTCGTGTTCAGCAAGCAGGCGCATCGCATACGCAAGCAGGCCGACGCGCTGTACAAGGCGATGAAGGTATGAAGTGTGAAGGAAGGGGCTCTGCCTGGAGACAGTGAAGCGGATGCGCGCGTACGTCGGCAACACGCCGTCGTGGGACCTCAGCGACAGTGCTGCCCTCGTGTTCAGCAAGCAGGCGCATCGCATACGCAAGCAGGCCGACGCGCTGTACAAGGCGATGAAGGTATGAAGTGTGAAGGAAGGGGCTCTGCCTGGAGACAGTGAAGCGGATGCGCGCGTACGTCGGCAACACGCCGTCGTGGGACCTCAGCGACAGTGCTGCCCTCGTGTTCAGCAAGCAGGCGCATCGCATACGCAAGCAGGCCGACGCGCTGTACAAGGCGATGAAGGTATGAAGTGTGAAGGAAGGGGCTCTGCCTGGAGACAGTGAAGCGGATGCGCGCGTACGTCGGCAACACGCCGTCGTGGGACCTCAGCGACAGTGCTGCCCCTCGTGTTCAGCAAGCAGGCGCATCGCATACGCAAGCAGGCCGACGCGCTGTACAAGGCGATGAAGGTATGAAGTGTGAAGGAAGGGGCTCTGCCTGGAGACAGTGAAGCGGATGCGCGCGTACGTCGGCAACACGCCGTCGTGGGACCTCAGCGACAGTGCTGCCCTCGTGTTCAGCAAGCAGGCGCATCGCATACGCAAGCAGGCCGACGCGCTGTACAAGGCGATGAAGGTATGAAGTGTGAAGGAAGGGGCTCTGCCTGGAGACAGTGAAGCGGATGCGCGCGTACGTCGGCAACACGCCGTCGTGGGACCTCAGCGACAGTGCTGCCCTCGTGTTCAGCAAGCAGGCGCATCGCATACGCAAGCAGGCCGACGCGCTGTACAAGGCGATGAAGGTATGAAGTGTGAAGGAAGGGGCTCTGCCTGGAGACAGTGAAGCGGATGCGCGCGTACGTCGGCAACACGCCGTCGTGGGACCTCAGCGACAGTGCTGCCCTCGTGTTCAGCAAGCAGGCGCATCGCATACGCAAGCAGGCCGACGCGCTGTACAAGGCGATGAAGGTATGAACGTGTGAAGGAAGGGGCTCTGCCTGGAGACAGTGAAGCGGATGCGCGCGTACGTCGGCAACACGCCGTCGTGGGACCTCAGCGACAGTGCTGCCCTCGTGTTCAGCAAGCAGGCGCATCGCATACGCAAGCAGGCCGACGCGCTGTACAAGGCGATGAAGGTATGAAGTGTGAAGGAAGGGGCTCTGCCTGGAGACAGTGAAGCGGATGCGCGCGTACGTCGGCAACACGCCGTCGTGGGACCTCAGCGACAGTGCTGCCCTCGTGTTCAGCAAGCAGGCGCATCGCATACGCAAGCAGGCCGACGCGCTGTACAAGGCGATGAAGGTATGAAGTGTGAAGGAAGGGGCTCTGCCTGGAGACAGTGAAGCGGATGCGCGCGTACGTCGGCAACACGCCGTCGTGGGACCTCAGCGACAGTGCTGCCCTCGTGTTCAGCAAGCAGGCGCATCGCATACGCAAGCAGGCCGACGCGCTGTACAAGGCGATGAAGGTATGAAGTGTGAAGGAAGGGGCTCTGCCTGGAGACAGTGAAGCGGATGCGCGCGTACGTCGGCAACACGCCGTCGTGGGACCTCAGCGACAGTGCTGCCCTCGTGTTCAGCAAGCAGGCGCATCGCATACGCAAGCAGGCCGACGCGCTGTACAAGGCGATGAAGGTATGAAGTGTGAAGGAAGGGGCTCTGCCTGGAGACAGTGAAGCGGATGCGCGCGTACGTCGGCAACACGCCGTCGTGGGACCTCAGCGACAGTGCTGCCCTCGTGTTCAGCAAGCAGGCGCATCGCATACGCAAGCAGGCCGACGCGCTGTACAAGGCGATGAAGGTATGAAGTGTGAAGGAAGGGGCTCTGCCTGGAGACAGTGAAGCGGATGCGCGCGTACGTCGGCAACACGCCGTCGTGGGACCTCAGCGACAGTGCTGCCCTCGTGTTCAGCAAGCAGGCGCATCGCATACGCAAGCAGGCCGACGCGCTGTACAAGGCGATGAAGGTATGAAGTGTGAAGGAAGGGGCTCTGCCTGGAGACAGTGAAGCGGATGCGCGCGTACGTCGGCAACACGCCGTCGTGGGACCTCAGCGACAGTGCTGCCCTCGTGTTCAGCAAGCAGGCGCATCGCATACGCAAGCAGGCCGACGCGCTGTACAAGGCGATGAAGGTATGAAGTGTGAAGGAAGGGGCTCTGCCTGGAGACAGTGAAGCGGATGCGCGCGTACGTCGGCAACACGCCGTCGTGGGACCTCAGCGACAGTGCTGCCCTCGTGTTCAGCAAGCAGGCGCATCGCATACGCAAGCAGGCCGACGCGCTGTACAAGGCGATGAAGGTATGAAGTGTGAAGGAAGGGGCTCTGCCTGGAGACAGTGAAGCGGATGCGCGCGTACGTCGGCAACACGCCGTCGTGGGACCTCAGCGACAGTGCTGCCCTCGTGTTCAGCAAGCAGGCGCATCGCATACGCAAGCAGGCCTACTCAGCTGATACAAGGCGATGAAGGTATGAAGTGTGAAGGGGAGGGCTCTGCCCTGGAGACCCAGTGAAGCGATGCGCGCGTACGTCGGCAAACACCGCCGTTCGTGGACCTCAGGCGACAGTGCTTCGGCCCCCTTCGTGTTCAGCAAGCAGGCGCATCGGGGGCATACGCAAGCAGC